>JASVER010000004.1:7722336-7952425 GCA_030449065.1 Oceanodroma leucorhoa | reverse complement strand
CCTTGCCTTGCTTTCCCTATATATATATATGTATGTAATTTAATTTTAAAAACTACTCAGACCCAACAAAGCAGTGTTTTTTGCAGAAAATGACCAATTATGAACAAAAAAAAAAGTACTAATTGTCCTTACATGSAGACAATCCTATTTAGATTAGTAACTTTGCTGACAAGCTAAAAGTTAGGCCTGTGTTTATCCACCTGATTGAATCAGTTCTTGAAAAACTGGAATGGAATTACTTCATTTTAATAACATAACTTTAAAGCTATGTGGTATCAATCCTCAGAATTCATGTGGGTAACAGGCATATATCACATTGCAGGTTGTATTTACTTCTGATTGCTTTCTTCTGCTCTGAATGAAAGTATTTCTAACAGGAATCCATATCTATTTCCCTGCACACTGAAACTGCCGTTCACGATGCAAAAATACACTAAAATTGCCTCCAAAAAAATCCTTTGGATTTGTCATCACTCTTTGAGTGATGGTACCGGGAAGAATACTTCATGGTCGAGGTGACTTCAGCCAGGAGGAGGGCTGAGTAAACTCTGTGGGCCACTTGCAAGCTGGATGTTCGCTCCGCACACGGCTCCACAGTCATTAATAACATATCTGTGCACGGCTGACTCACCCACCCGTATAAATCTGCTGTGGACCAGGCCTGCATTTCTGTCAAATTAGCCAGAGCAGAGGCTATAGTGTTTATGCAGGCTGCGTGCCGGCTTCTGGCTCTCCGCCAGCCATGGGAAGACAAAGCAGCGCTGGAGCTGGCACCGGCTCCCGGCAGCCCCAGCACGCGGTATCTGATCTGGCCTGAGGTCTGCTGAGACGAATTCACCCTGTCAGAAGTTTTTGAACGTATCTGACCGTGCAAAATGAGTTTGTGTTGGTTGAACACTTGGACTCGTGTGTCCTCAGTGGTTTTAGTCTCATCGGAGGGCCCAGGGAGCTGGGTTTGCCGTGGAGGTGCGGGGCTGCCCTGGCGTGCACCAGGCAGGGACGCGGTGCGGGGGCAGATGCACAATCCTGGGCTTAGATCCCGAGATCGTGCCTACAGTGAGGCATGCAAGTCCCTTCTAGCTTTTCCTACTGCCTTTCCTGCTGTGGAGGCCAAACTGTTAATCTAAGTGGTATAAAGATAAATTCATTAAATTGGGAAGAGCTTTCAGTCTTGAGTTGCATAGAACGCAATAGTGCAAAAATATTAAAAAATGTAAATGTATGGTCAAAAACTTGAAGCTAAATAAAGAGCAAGAAGCTACCTCTCTAAAGAAAAATCTAATAAGTTTTAACTTCATATCAGTGACCTTGCCATATCCTACGTATTCTTAGTGACAGGGAAAAGCACACCATGTAATGCCTTCCCATGAAGCATTTTAATTTTCTCTTCATTAGTTACTTCAGTGGGAAAGGGCCACTGCTCCCAAGATTTACTTTTGCTTAAATCTAAGCAGTAAAATTCAACGTTTTCTGCTGGAACCGTTCTATATACAACCTGTCCATTAGTCACCTAATACATTTTTTATCACTTCATAGTTCATTTTCTTCCTTTGACCTTTGAGGATTCCCAAGGAATTCTAAGACCCATTAGTATCTATGAACACTCACAGTAAATCCATAAATGATTGCTTAATGGTCATTGCTAATCAGAATTAAGCAATCTTGGCATAGCTAAAGCTTTTGTATGGTATTATTTTTTTCCTGTGGTACACACATTTTTTCTTTATTTATTTGCAATAGTTATTTTAAGTATCAGATGATAAAATAAATGTGTATTTCTGAGAAAAAGCCAATAAAATACTGTATGCATCAAGTGCTGAAGCCACAAATGCATTTAATGAGAGACTGCATTTTTACAAATGATAGAGGGACTGTTTATGGGCATCACAGGGAGCTTACATAACTGTGATAGGGATGGATGCAGGATCTCAAAACAACAGATAATAGTAGTTAGAGAAAGGAATAGATGAACTTCAAAAGGTTTGATTTCAAGTAGATAAACATCACAGTGTTCGGGTGTTTATCTGCAGTTTATCTAATCTGGATGGCTTAGGGCTGTTGGAAGTCTTGTAAGAGTTCACAAAGTCCCTGGTACCTCTGCTTCCAGGTAGGCTGGAAATGAAGTGAGACTACACACACTTGCAGTATTTTGGCACTTTTGCTTTTACTGCCTGCTGCAGCCTTGAAGTACAGAGGTAAGAGCAAATTTAAAGTAGTGGACCAAACACAGCCCCATCGGATCTTCTCTGTGCTGGACACTGTACAAACATACAGGCACAGACAGCTTTGCCTGCCTCAGTGAATTTACCATCTACAAAAGAAACGAGGGAGGGCTGCATTGCGCAGAGTGGAGATAGGTGTTGATTTACAAATATTCTGTAAATTCTGCAGTTCTCTATTTTTGCAGTAAAGTGCAAAATTTATTTATTGTTTTTTATTAATTTTTAAATACTAAATTCAAGCAGGAGGTATGAATGATGCAAAGCCCTGAGACACTGAAAGATTCCTGATGATTTCAACAGACACTTCATTATCCTATCTCTGGATGACAAAGTTATGTATGTGAAACACATATGCTGAAACACCAAAACACTGAGCTGTTTCAGTGCAACCTGTTTCTAATATGAGAATSTATGCTTGATACCTGTTTAACCTGCCCATGTGGAGTAGTGAAAACACAAACCAGTCTTGGGAATTTATTGCTGGACCCAGAACTGTTGGTTGCTCCTTTAAAGCCCCATCCCCTGGTGTCAAGTGAACAAGGGAAACTCTCAGCTGCGTTTTAAAGATGTGAGTTTCCAGTTCTAATGACTGCAGAGGTATGAATGCCAAAATGTAGAGAAATTAATTAAAAAAAAATCTAGCTTTTATTATTTTTAAAAATCTGAGTACTTAAAAAAGCCAAATGCTTGTTTTCAAGTCTTGATTCATGATTTTGAATGTCTGACACTGGAAACATTGGCCTAGATATTCATGATTCACAGGGAAATTACGAAGCTGTAAATAGATTTTGCTTAGTTTTGATTTTTAAATAGTTGCATTTCCATTGTGAGCCAAATAATCTCTGCTTGTATTTAAGATAAACAGTATTAGAAATGGGAACCAATAAATTGAGGTTATCTGCTGTTGGGTGTCTTGGAGGAAAGGCAACTGAATTCAACATAAGAATTGCTTGAGCCAGAAGGAGATGTCACGCTCTAAACATCTGAGGCTCATGAATTTTTGGCTGCCTCGTTCTGTGCCTTTGTCACGCATTGTGTTCCAGTCTCGCTTTGGGGGGAGCAGTGAGGGAGCGCCCGGGCTGCCTGATGTCGCTGCATGTTGTCACGTTCCACTGTCATTTATGGCCAGGTCCCCCATCTAGTGTCCCGTGAGGTCCAGTGAGAGCCTTCCACCGACCTCTGTGGTGTCAGAGCCTCAAATGCCCAGCACGTCCCATTTGCTAGAGGCTGAATTCTGCTCTGCTTAGCCCTTATGTGGAAAATAATTGCTTTTCTCTCCTATAAAGAATATAGCTTTAAAAACAAAAATTTCCAAATATTTCAATGTACATTTAATTTAACATTTCAAAAGACACATGCTGTTAGATGAGCGCTTATATTTGCCTAAGCTAATCCACTATCTAGCTATATATTTAAGATGGATTGCTTTCATCACTTCCCATACGTGTTCTGCTTTTCTTCTTTCTTGATGTGATGAAAAAGGGCTCTTGCTTTCAGTTTTATTTCTCATAGGTTTCCTTTCCTGCTTATCATGCACTGCCGTGCCATTGGGTATGATCTGGGGACCTGAACTGACTGTGAACTGAAGACAGTGACGTCCCTTGGAAAGCAGCAATGCAGCAGGCAGAAAAAAGCCCTCATTTAAGGTCACAGTCTCCAGGGTGCAAACCGGCTCAGGAAATACAGCACCTTGAAGGCTTGGGCCCTTCGCAAGGAGCAGCAGGGGAAAATATTTTATTAGTACTTTAGCTGACTGAATTTCTTTCAAGAGACCATAGCAGAAACAAACAGAATAATTGAGGAAATTACAATAATAAACCCTTTTCTGAAATGGTATTTAACTACTGACAGCTGATGAAATGAGTCCAGAAACATGCATAAAACAAGAAAGGAAGAAAAAGAAAAACACGTTCTCGWTCATGAACATTGAGCAACTTGGCCCAGACCAGTCTCCACTTGGCTTTATTTCAGCAGGAAATTTTTTGGTAAATCATAAATTCTTTCCCAAAATATACAATGCACTAGTTTAAAAACAATCAATCATTCATTAGAAATTGAGGACGAGTTTGTAGAGACGTCTGTCTCATTTTCAAGTAGCTCGTCAGAGATACAAGTGGGACTCCTGCCTGCAGGGCAGACTGGGTGCCTACAGGCTGGCCTCCGCTTTTGGGGCTGGGGGGGAGGAGTGTGACGAGCTGGAGCCGAGCTGGAGCGGCAGAGCTTGGTGCTGCCCGGTCGGTGCTGCCGGGGAGCCCCTCGCCGTGCCTCAGGGCAGGTGGCCTGGCTGCAGACACTGTTCCCCAGCTCCTGTGGGTGTACCTGCATTTCATACGTTTTATGCAGGCAAAGACCTCGCAGCAAACGGGGTTTGGGTCCAACCTTGCAGGTACACCTTGTAGAGCACCCACAGGCACACACGTGGAAAATTTCAGTGAGGTCAATGCAATCGCTTCCAGGCACAAAGTTTACAAGCTCGGGGCTTTTAGAGCAGGGCTGGAAGGAGGTGGCTGGTGTGGCTAAGGGGGGGGGGCCTGGAGAATTGCTTGTGACAGCTTCAGAGGTTCTGGAAGAACATGTGCTTTATGTAACTGGAATTCCCTAGAGCAAAGGCTGTGTCCTACTTCAGACTGCAAAACTGGTCTCCACCTTTCCCACCCACCCCGCTTTTTAAGAAACGTTTAWATTTGTTTTTTCTACTTTGTTTTTCACATTTGATAATTGTGCTAGATTAAGGATGAATGCTTTGATCTTCATATACAGCAAACTTTGTTATAAACCTATTGACAAGGGTGGAACCAGAAAATAAAAAACTCCAAATAACTTGGAATAGTGAGACAGCAAAAGTGAAGCAGTAATAAAGACGGTCCTTTAAAAAATAGAAAAAATTAAAAAGCTTCCTGTTTAATAAAAGGAAACAATGTTTGAAGAATATGCCCACAAAGATCAAACAGAATTCTTACATCAATATTATTGAAAACGGAGATCTCTTTTCTTTTTTTTTTTTTCTGATATTACAGTTTTTGAACCCCAGTCTAGAAGGTTTTGGAATTACTTTGGATTTTCACCAATCTAACGAGATCAGAATCTTGTCTTGTTTAAATAAATGATTTAAAACCATATTCCCCAACGGCTCAGCCTCCACTAGATACTGCTGTTGAAAGGCTGGTCCCTTTGTTTGTTTGCCAGAAATATGACTACGTGCATGTGCTTTGTTTTTGAAGTCTTACTATTAGTGGACATGAGTCTGCTTGTCCTGTCAGGTCCTCAGCCAATACTGAACTTGAAGTTTACTCTTCTGTTTCAGATCTGATGAAACCTCTCCATTTTGTCCAGATATACCTCGTAGCCTAGCAAGGGTATTCTCTCTACCCACGGATGTTATCTTGCCCCAGCCCTATCAAGAGTTTTTTATCATTTCTCAAGTAGTCACAGAAGGAGATTTCTGGGGTTTTTCTCTGCTTGCTGTAAACATAATTAGATTGTCTTTCAGATCTCTTCTTTTACCATTTGGACTCACGAGTCCAGAACYGTCTGCTGAAGGTGTATCCCCATCTCAGGTGGGAAACAGTGCTACAGCACCTGCAGCCTGTGACTCCTGCGTTCACGGACACAGGAGTCAGGCAYGGGACTGCCCACAAAGTATTCCCAGATACCTTGAGTTGAACGTGTATATATTAGTGCCCGGGGATCCCAGTCAAACTGGCTAGACCTTTTAATTGCACCTAATGGATCTACCTGCACATAATTTGAAATACTGGCCTTTTCCAGGAGAACTATATGAATTCCCTGGTGACAGTTTCTCACTTTTCCACATTAAGAATATAACTCTCATGAGGAATTTTACAATACTTGGTTCAGTGAAAAATGATGCTCACGTTGCCCTAACATGGAATTGCAGAAAAATAGTTTCAACACATTCATATGCAAGAATTGTTAATAATAGTATCAGTATATTACTGACTGCTTTTGAGTAGTTGTTCTCTGAAACTCCAATTATATCTAATTATAATCTCTTCTGCAGTGATGCAAAGTCCGTGAGACTTTTCCCCTACAGGCAAATAAACTTATACGTGTCGAGAGTCCCAAGCCAAAGACTTAGAGAAATGTGAGTTTTCTGAGTAACACTGGGTGAATGATGGCAGCACAAATGATCATCGTAATCCCATTTTGTTCAAGACTGACTCTGCTATCAAGGTATCCTATTTATGATGTACCACATTTTTCCCATTAAATTATGTCTTCTGTAGCAAAAGCAATAAGAAATGATTGAAAAATTTAGTTTTCAATATACTGCAGAAGCAATGCAGTTTTCTGAGTACAAACAATTTCACAGGACTACAAAATATTGTACATCCCTTGGGCCATTTTGCACAATTCTTTAATGTCAAAGACAGTATGTATTCTGAACTGCTGAATCTGCAACTTAAAAGCAGGTAGGTTTTGTTCCCAGACTTCCTAAAAGGAATTGAGTCAGAATTTCTTTCCTCTGATGGTCAAAAACCTTCTTCTAATTTTCTTCAGAATGTATTCATGGCAAGTTTACTTTTCTAGTTTTAATGTGAGTGCTTCCTGGTATCTTAAATATTTTCCCCTGCCTGTCTTTTCCTCTCTTAAATAACTTCTAGACAACAATCATATCCTCATAAATAAGCCACATTATTTTTTCATTTATTCTGCTAAAGCAAATTTGTATTTTTTTTTTTGGAAGGTAACTAACCTTTCCTCACTAACCCGTATTTCCTAGATACACTTACTGTCTGCTACAGCTTGGATTGATCTTTTCTGAACAGGGAGGGTAGCATATGGCTGATTGTTTTGGCTAAGGTCTCACATGGATATAACGGCATTAATGTTTTTCTGTTCCATTTGGATACTATACATCCTGCAGTCATACCTATTGTTTTCTGGGTTGCAAGTGGTTAATGGTCCTAGTCATCCATTGTCAATTATCACTACACAAAGTTAATTTTTACATTTCTGKTTTTTTTTTCAAATATTACTAAAAATCCACCTGAATTTTCAAAATTTGAAATATCAGATTTTATTATTGGAAACCTTTCAATAAATTAGATGGAAAATCAAATACAGGAAGTTTTGTGGATTTTTTCCAACCCTTTTTTCAGTTTATTTTTAATAATTTTAATTTGAATCAACATTTTAAAAACCACAGGCAAATAATACTACTTGAAATGGTTAAATGTCGACAAATATAATAAGCGTGGAGAATATTCTTGTACAGCATTGTCTATAGTGGGGATCACCAACATCTGACTGCCTGCGTTTGGTGCAGGACATTAAAAAACTGGATCAAAGTCACTCTTGTCTGGGGATAATCTTTAAGATTCCACAGACTATGGATGCTTTATTAGTCAAAATAAGTAGTAAAATACAAATTTTTGATATACCTTTTGGCTGAGAAAGAGAAAAAGTAGTGCATGGACTTGTGAATTATATGCCAGATGATAAAATATATTCAGCAGTACTCCAGTTTGCGAGTTTGGCTTTGCAAAATTCCTGTGCCATGCATGACAGACTTAAAGAACCCACAAACATCAATGTGTTTAAAAGTACCCAAAGAGATCACAGAGCAGTCAACCTACTGCATGAATTGCAGCAACTATTAGAATTAGGGAATATTTGGGTTCTTTATAAGCAAGTCTCTTATCTTCTCAGATGTGTAGCAGACACCACATTTGATTTACTACCATTTTTATTAAAATAAAAATTACACTTAGATRAATATCATGTCAGACTAGGCATTATCCCAGCCATAATTTATTTCTTACTCATTGCTGCCTCTTCAAATTTTGCCACAAAAGAGGAGGAAATAACAGGCTACAAAGAATAAACTAGGGAGGGTCTTTAAGGCTGTGATGAGTGAGAAGGCTGCCTCAATTATTAGTGTTACCTAGACATAAAAAAAATGATAGGAATAGTCTCATATCCAGGAAAGGTTTGTCACAGGGTTTATAGTAAAGAGTGATTAGTAAATTTTTCTTCCACTGCCTTAAACTTGATTTATCTAGGAGGTTGTTACTACTGAAACTTTATGTTGTTTTGCTTTTTCTAACTTTGAAATACTTTCTTACAGTGAAAGAAAGGGGGGCATTTGTTATTATGACGTTTRTCTTCTGGAGCAACCACTACGTGTACTGAAGCCCTGCTTCCTGGGAAGTGGCTGGACATCGCCTGCTGATGGGAAGTAGAGAATAAATCTTTTGTTTTCCTTTGCTTCCACACGCGGCCTTTGCTTTTGCTTTATTAAACTGCCTTTGTCTTGACCCACGAGTTTTTTTCATCTTATTTTCTCCCCCTCCTTGTGCTGCTGAGGAGGGGAGTGATAGAGTGGCTTGGTGGACACCTGGTGTCCAGCCAAGGTCAACCCACCACAGGGCTGCTTTTACTGAATTCCTGCAGAAACTTGTTTCAGATCAGTATTACTTAAGGTATTTATCAGTAGTTTAGAAGAGGTAAAATGATTGCTAAAAGAAGTTCTACAGGCAGAATAGACATGCTTAGGGGAAAAATAATGTTGAGACCAACTCTTGTTTACAGGACATTGTGGTTCATGTTGTAAACTGGATACAGTTCAGCTACTGCGCTTTAATAGAAGGCCACAGACTGATTARGAAAAGACACCTCAACCTCACAGGGCGGGAGGCTGCATTTGGGAAAGCAGTGTTTTGCAAAGTAGTCCTGAAAGGACATTTACCCTGTGCTCCCAGTGTGATCCTGTGTCAGAGAGAGATGGTATAATACTTGGACAAATTCATAGCAAAACTGAATAGGCAAACAGGACTAGGAAAGGGAGATTATTCTGTAGGTATCAAGAAACACAACCAGACTCTAAATGACATCGTGGTGGGTTTGACCTTGGCTGGCTGCCAGACACCAACCCAGCTGCTCTCTCACTCCCCCTCCTCAGCAGGACAAGAGGAGAAAATAGAATGAAAAAGCTCATAGGCTGAGATAAAGACAGGGAGATCACTTACCAATTACTGTCTGAGGCAAAACAGGTTCAACTCGGGGAAGATTAATTTATTACCAATTAAAAATAGAGTAGGATGGTAAGAAAACAGAGGTAAAACTGAAGCCACATTCCCCCCAGCTCCCCTTCTTCTCAGGCTCAACTTTACTCCTGACTCCTCTACCTCCTCCCTGCCAGAAGCACAGGGGGACGGGAAATGGGGATTGTGGTCAGTTCATAACGCTTCATCTCTGTCACTCCCTCCTCATCCTGCTCCCCTGCTCCAGCGTGGGGTCTATCCTGAGGGATCCAGTCCTTCACAAAGTGCTCCAATGTGGGTCCTTCCCATGGGCTGCAGTTCTTCAAGAACTGCTCCAGCGTGGGTCCTTTCCATGGGATACAGTCATTGAGGAATGGACTGCTCCAGTGTGGGTCCTCCACGGGGTCATAGGTCCTGCCAGAAGACCTGCTCCACCATGGTCCTCTGTGGGCTGCAGGGAGACAAYCTGCGTCACCGTGGTCTTCTCCATGGGCTGCAGGGGAATCTCTGCTCTGGCACCTGGAGCACCTCGTCCCCCTCCTTCTCCCACTTCGGTGTCTGCAGGGCTGTTTCTCTCACAGTTTCTCACTCCTCTCTCTCGCAGCTTCTCTGCAGAATTTTTAATCATTTCTTAAATACATTTTCACAGAGGCACCACCAGCATTGAGCGGCTTTGGCCAGCAGTGGGTCTGTTTTGGAGCTGTTTGGAACCGGCTGTGTCCGGCAYGGCAGCCCCAGATCTCCTCTCACAGAAGTCACACCTGCAGTCYCCCTGCTACCAAACCTTGGACATACAAACCCAATTGTACTGGGTTTGTGTGGCAAGGTTTTGGTAGTGGAGTGGCTACAGGGGYGGCTTCTGTAAGAAGCTGCTAGAAGCTTCCCCTGTGTCCGATAGAGCCCATGCCARCTGGCTCCAAGACGGACCCACCGCAGGCCAAGGYCGAGCCTATCAGCCAACTTTGTGATAACATAGTTAAGAAGTGGGGGAAAAACTGCAGCGCAACAGCAGCTGGAAGAGAGGAGTGAGAATATATGAGAGAAACCACTCTGCAGACACCAAGGTCAGTGAAGAAGGAGGGGAGGAGGTGCTCCARGCATCGGAGCAGAGGTTCCCCTGCAGCCCGTGGTGAAGACCATGGTGAGGCAGGCTGTCCCCCTGCAGCCCATGGAGGTTAATGGTGGAGCAGATATCCACCTGCAGCCCRTGGAGGACCCCATGCTGGAGCAGGTGGATGCTCGAAGGCGGCTGTGACCCCATGGAAAGCTTGCGCTGGAGCAGGCTCCTGGCAGGACCTGTGGACCCATGGAGAGAGGAGCCCACGCTGGACCACGTTTGCTGGCAGGACTTGTGACCCCGTGGGGGACCCACGCTGGAGCAGTCTGTTCCTGCAGGACTGCACCCCATGGAAGGGACCCACGCTGGAGAAGTTTGTGAAGAACTGTAGCCCATGGGAAGGACCCGTGTTGGAGAAGTTCCTGGAGGACTGTCTCCCATGGGAAGGGCAGCACGCTGGGGCAGGGGAAGAGTGTGAGGATTCCTCCCCCTGAGGAGGGAGGAGCGGCAGAGACAATGTGTGATGAACTGACCACAACCCCCATTCCCCGTCCCCCTGCGCCACTGGAGGGGAGGAGGTAGAGAAAATCGGGAGTAAAGCTGAGCCCGGGAAGAAGGGAGGGTTGGGGGGAAGGTGTTTTAAGATTTGGGTTTATTTCTGATTACCCTACTCTGATTTTGATTGGCAATAAATTAAACTAATTTCTCCAAGTCAAGTCTGTTTTGCCCATGAGGGTAATTAGTGAGTGATCTCTCCCTGTCCAGCTGAGGAGGGGGAGTGGTAGAGCAGCTTTGGTGGGCACCTGGCATCCAGCCAGCATCAACCCACCACACCAATACAGATACAGTGTGCACTGTTTCAGCATCTACACTTCGGAAAAGACATTGAAAAACTGGAAACGGTTTGAAGAACTGCAAAGAGGACACTGGGCTAAAAAAAAAAGAAATTAAAATTGGATCCCTAAAAGATTTGCATATATTTAATTTACTAAGAAAGAAAGTTTAGGGGCAGTCAAATGATTTTTTTTGTAAATAATCCTGTTGGTAGAAACTGTTGGTAGCAGATGGAGATCTTTACAGACCCAGCACCAGGAAGCTGAAGTGAGCAGAGTGCAAGTAGGTAGTAAGGTCATATTAATGGTCAGGATTTTAATCCTAGAAAGAGTTTACACAAATTTATAATAAATTATTTCCAGCCTGTAGTATTTAAATGAGCTACTTTTCCTTTTGTGACAGGACTGATACTGCTTACGTAAACAAAATCCAGGTGTCCTCCACCGTGCTATGAGTATTYCCAGCCATGTGGAGGATGTGTGCGCCATGCAGCTGAAGGCTGCTCACATGTCTCACCTTATGGAGGACTTGCATCTGCTGTGTCACTCAAAAAATCAATATTTCCCCCCTGTTTAGCAGGCTGGAGGACTCTATTCATGTACCTAACTCTATTCATTGAATTTCATTGAATGTGCTTTTGACAGAAGAGGAGCCATATGACAGAAGAGGAAGCCCCACATCTGTTAAAAGAAGGCAGCAGACAGTGAAGCATGAGCTACTCTGGGCCCTTAACTACATCTGAGGGACTACAGGGAGGTTGGAAACAGGAGTCAAACAACTGGGTAGAAAAATCTGGCAAATTAGAGTAGGTCCATGTTGACCACCCCTTCTCAAGGACAACAGTTGACTAGGCTCAAGAATTGGTGTAGATTTTTGTACGGTGGAAGGATTAGATTATTATAATGGCCTAGCTGATTTGAACTGTCTATACAACTTACAAAATACAAAGTATATATGAAAAAGACTTTTTTTTTAAATTGGAAAGGGATATGACTGAAAGACATTTTTAGTGAAAAGGAAGAGATTAAAATATTGAGKTTTTTTTAAATGGATTTAGACAGAGAAACATAACAATTTCTATACTGGATCACACCTTTAAATTTTAGTCCATTTAATTTAGTATTTAGCTTTAACAACAGAGTGGTCAGCAGCAGATATGTTGGAGAGCAGACCATCTATGGGACAATATGCGTTGAATTTCCTACCTCATACCAATAAGTCACTTGTACTGTGATGGCTGAGTTTTTGCTTTTTGTTTTTAATTTAATGTAAAACTGTCAGTCTGCTGTTTATTCGGTATGGCTGTTGAGAAGAGGCTGAGTGTATGTTCCTGTGCCTAGTCTGGGGTCTCTTCTAGTTTTATTTATTAGCCAAAGCACATTATCTTGAACTGATTATTTTGTGCTGCTGTCTGGTAAAGTAACTTTGGATAGTTTATTATATTAATATGATGTATTTGATTGGTTGCTGGTTTTATCTTAACTTCAGCATTGCCAAAGTAATTTTGTTTGGGATTATTTTAAGAACATATAATCTCAGAAAATAAAAGATGTTGTTAATATTTAATTTATGTTTCCTCTTTGGCTTGATGGTGCCTGTTGGCAGTGAATTCCACTGTGTTATGCACTGTGGGAAGGTGACGTATCTCTTAACAGTTTGAATCTTGCTCTTTGGTTTTGTTGAAAGTCCACTGTAGGATGTGAAAGGACCTGGAATATTTGTGTCCCTTCGTGTTTATTACTTTGACTTTCCTCTCTCCTAAAATGACTTTTCCTTTTAATGACTCTTGTCACTCATTTCTGTATTTCTTTGAATATATTTATATTTCTGTTGCTTGACACAAGAGTGAGTTTTATCCTCCCCCATAACTACCTAAAAGGTAGTGTCTAGTCCAAGATAGTCATCTAGAATCTCTCGATAGGAAGACTGACATCCAGGGAAAATCTCACTGCATTGTAAGATGAGTGTTTGAAATAGCTCAGACAACTCCCATCCTCAAGGTCGGTCGGTCTGTTTGTCTTTTAATTATGGAAGGAAGTGTAGCCTCCATTATGAGACTGCACACTGACATTTTGGACAGCTAAAGTTAGGTGAGATCGATCCTACACACATGACCAATCCTGAATCACTATTATGGATTTGTATATCACCCAATCTTTTCAGTATCACATTCCATTCCATTCTTTAAAAAACATAAAATTCACTTTTTTTTTTTTTTTTTACAACCTTGCATAGAGTCATAGAATGATTTAGATTAGATGGGATGTCTGGAGATCATCTAGCACAACCTTCTACTCAAAGCAGAACCAACTTAGGTCAGGTTGCTCAGAGGCTGGCTCAGTTGAATTTTGATATCTCCAAGGATGGATACTCCTCAGCTTCTCTAGACAGCCCGTTCCAGTGCTTGACCACTCTCATTATGAAGATTTTTCCCTCATATCTCTTTTGTATTTCCCTTGCTGTTATTTATGTCCCTTGTGTCTCATTCTTCCACTGTGCACCACTGAGAAGAGTCTGGCTCGACTTCTCTATATCCTTTCATTAGGTGGTTGTAAACAGCAATAAGGTCTTCTCTTAGCCTTCCTAAGACTGAAAAATCCCAGTTCCCTCAGCCTTTTCTTGTACGTCCCTCCTTGCTCTAGCCCCTTAATCACCTTCATAGCTCTCTGCTGGACTTCCTCCAGTTTGTTGGCGTTGCTTGTACAGAGGAGTCCAGAGCAGGACACAGCACTTGAGATGAGCTTCCCCTCTGGAACCAAAGGGAATAAACACTTCCCTCAACCTGCTGGCCACACTTTTGCTAATACAGCCCCATATGAGCTTGGCTTTTCTGACTGTAAGATCTTCGCTGTAAGCAAAGCATTCCTAGAGCTGTGCCATATGAAGCCTGGGTCTTTTTCAGGGTGGTGCAGTTACTGCAGAGCGCATGTGATATAATTACAGTTGTGTCTTCCAGTGTGAATCGCTTGATGTGAATCAACATGAAATGCGAAGTGCTATTGCTCAGTCACTGGGAGTAGGATCATTTCAGCCATCAAAGCATTAGGTGTTGTGTGTCTGAGCTAAACATCTGTGGTTGCTCTATGGCAATGGAGAGAGAGAAATCTGCAGAGAGTGATTCTTCTCGCCTATTTTAGAGCCTTATTTTATGAGGGAATGATGTCTTATTGGAGGGGTCTGGCTCTTTTCCTTGGTAACGGAATACGCTTGGAGAGTTGGCTTAAACTAAACTCCTAATCATTTGATAAATTTTTTTGGGTCAAGCGAATCTTACCCTTACTGCAGGGTTTTTGCAGTCTTCTCTTGTATAGGTTAGGCAAAATGCGTTTACAAGTAATCTGATGCCCATATGTGCAGTTTTCATGCTGTTACCATTCTAAATGTTTTCTGTAAGTTTGACCTGCAGAATAATCGGGTGTGGTGAGATAGATGAGCCTACTTAAAATTTTATTTTACCAAGCAAAACAGATAAAACTCAGTAACTGTTCATCTAATTGCTCTAATAGCCTTATTCATCGCATGACCTTGGTGATCTGATGTTTTCCACTCTATTTCACTCTTGTAATTCTTGTAATAGAGGAACAGAGAAGCAATGCCAAGTCTGAGCAAGAACAGCCAGCACTGGAGAGATGTTGACTTTTGCTTCCAGCTTAATGAAAAATCAGTAGCCATTTTGTTGACCAGTGCAATGGCTGCCATCAAGACTGATAACTGCTCAGAGCTGCCTGGTACCAGACGAGGAAATGGTAGTTGTGATAGTGTGACTTTGGTTTTACATTCAAATATTTAATTTTAATTATCTTTTTAAGAGGGTTGTTCTACTTTCATGTTGTATCTTCACCATTGGTATTTATAATGTTTCAATATTTGGAAGAAGAGTTGAATATTTGTTGCCAGAAGGAAGTATTCATTTTAAATTGATGTGAACAGCTTTCAAATTCGGAGCACTGGCTAAGTCCCCTGTGGATGACAAAGGCAAGGTATTCGACATGAGGTGGGCCTGTGCTACCCTTGGATGTCCTATACCCTTTGGGAGCTTCACACCGCTAGCTGAAAATGGAAACACATCTAACTAACGAAACTGAGCTTCAAAATGTTGTAGCCTAAATACAGAAATTCCCTTTTCAGAGGGAACCAAGAAAAGCGGATTGTTAAGCACCTCCACACCTTTCTGCCTGTCATCAGTCATTTTTAAACCAAAGCCTGCATTTCTCTGAGTGGGGCAGAAGCAGAATGGTTGCATCCTTCCCTCACCCAGATGACCAGATGGTACTATTGTAAAATTCATCGTCAGCTTCAAARGTTCACTGCTGTGCATCAACGCTTTGTTCCCTCAGTCCCTTCTCATGCTCAGGCTGGTGAGAAACACAGTGAGGCAATTAGGCTGTGTTGTCTTTAGATGATGTCTACAGATGATGTCCATGTTTGAACTCTACTGGGGCTCACCTGAGCATCATTCAAAATCCACAGCTGTTGTCAGATGTTTTCATTTGGTTAGTGACACATCTTATTCAGAGGGAATTATACTCGCGCTCTTTGATCCATAGAATTTGTATTTGGTTTTGATCTGAGAGATGAGTATAGTTTAGCTGAAACAAAAGGCCTCTCAGAGTGTAAGTGTGCAAGAATACATAAAAATGCTTATTTGGCCATAATTTAATCCTGCCTTGAAATAGCTTGAATAATTTATTCAAAGACTGAACACATTAACATAATCTATGGTAGAGTCTCTACCAGCCAAAGCCTGCTGAAAAAAATGTTCCTCCTAGCTAAAATCATAGGGATGTAGAACATAATTTACATTGTGAAGCACAAAATAATGAGACTAATTAGGTGTGTCAACTGCTTGTTATTTTAACRTCTTTATGCCTGCAATGCACCGTTTCAAGTGTCGATTTAAAATGCTTTATTTTAAAAAGGTCCTTGATCAGTGAGTCCTTACTATCGTGAGCTTTTGAAGTGAGGAAACAAAAATGTTTGAGCTCGGTGGAAGACGCGTGGTGAGAAGCATACATTCTTTATTTGGAGTGGCAAACTCTTGGCTACCTTAGGTTAAAATGAGAATGAATAAAGGGCAATTTAAGCCAGAGACTTGACTTGGAGACAACCGGGAAGTCAGAGTGCAAAGTCAAGCTGTCAGTAGGAACTGAAACCTTATTCTCACTGTTATTTTAATGCCAGCTAGTCAAAATAAATACAATTATTGAAAATGCATCATCTTTCCGTGTAGATGTATGTAAGAATAGCAAGGTTCCAACTAAAAGCAAGAGACCCATGGCCTGAGTGCTGTCAAAACCAAATGAAATGTCAGGAAATGAATAACAAGAAAAAGTCATCATTTTTCTACAGTGTAAGTGCATGGTACATCTACAGAGGAATTCACGCAGTTCAGATGCCCCATCTCAAGAGGATGTGATAGCAAAAATAAAGATTCAGAGGAGGGTAGTAAAGATGATCAAATGTGTGGAACAGCTTTAACATCATAGAATCATAGAATCATAGAATCATAGAATCATTAAGGTTGGAAAAGACCTTTAAGATCATCGAGTCCAACCATCAACCCAGTACCCATGCCCACTAAAGCATGTCCCAAAGCTCCACATCCACACGTTTTTTGAATGCCTCCAGGGATGGTGACTCCACCACTTCCCTGGGTAGCCTGTTCCAATGCCTGACTACCCTTTTGGTGAAGAAATTTTTCCTAATATCCAATATCAGGAACAAATGGTTAGGACTCTTCAGCTTGGAAAAGAGATAAATGAGGGTAGATGGGACATATGTCTATAAAACAATGAATAAYGTAAGTAGGAAATGGCTGTTCACTGTCTCTCTACATTAGAAGTAGAGAGCATCAAATTAAATGACTGAGTGATAGTTTTGATTAAAGAGAAGATGACATTTTTTCATCCATTGCTAGTGAAGCTATGGAACACACAGTTGTATGGTCAGTGGTGGATGCCAAAAGATTTACATAGCTTCTAACTTGAGTAGCCAAATTTGTGGGGAAAAAAAAGGGAATAAATCCCTCAAGGGCTACTGAATACATAGATCCCTCTTCTGGAAAGGAAGGTTGCTGAGCTGCAGATTGCTGTAGGCTGGAAGGGGAGGCTGGGGAATCATCACTATACGCTTGACCTGCTCTTGGACTCTTCTCTTGGCCTCTGTAACTGGCTGTTGACAGAGTTTGGCCACCAGATCATTTGTTTGACTCCCAACAGCTGTTCTTACACCACTGCACAGAGACCAGCAGCACTGTTAGACCTGTCACTGTGGCCTCTATGAACGTCTTCAGCTGGAACACCTTAATTATGAGTATGAACATACAGTGTTCTCAAAGTGAGTACAGTAGTTGTGCACAGCAGATCATTACACTGATAGTGATATCCATGAAACTACATTGAAACAGATTTATGGGCAACTCTAAGACTATCAATTGTTTGCCCAGGAATTTGAGGATCTAAAATTATTTGTTAATACTGGTCGTGATAGGCTTCTAGCCATTAAAACTCCCTCCAGTTTATARCTGTGTTAATGCTGAGTGTGATTTGTGACACCTAATTCAACAGAGTGTTTAAGTGATTACTAAATCATCATGCCAAGGTATTTTCTTTCGTAGTCCTTAATTAATTGCAAGTAGAATGATACCATTTGTCAGTCAAGAAATAGAGTACCTATTCTTCCCCTATATCCTGAACCTCCAGTAATTCTTAGTGATACTCACCAACAATAAAAAAGTTTAGCAGTAGCAGCTRCTAAATGAATGCAGGAATGAACTGYCAAAGGTGTGAATGACAAAGTGGCTCTGAGTTTCTTCTTATATTATTCCTGCCATCCATAAAGCAAAGATGCTAGAAAAAAAGCTCCCAATGTTCCAGTAATCCCAGACTGCATAGATTTTTCTACTTCATTTGCCAGCAACTTAAAGTCCCAGTATTTGCCTTGCTGACAATAGCAGACTTCAATTTGTGGGTGAAAGAGATCTGGGAGGACTGAAAATCCAATCAAATTTAGAATTACATCTTGGCAAACTGATCTGAAATCAATCAATGGGATCCAGCAAAGGCCAATATGAAGTGGTTTGCAGAAGAAGAAATCATGAAATAGATAAGAATAGGTGAAGAGAGGGAAATTGGTTCAGTAGTAGTTTAACACAGAGATTGGGAGTGGGGGTATTGTTGCTGAAGATAAATTGAACAGGGGTCAATGAAGAGTGAGACACTGTCATAATAAATTGTTCTTACTGGAGGAGCAATTGAAACAGCTCTGTTAGGTTCAGTGGGAATTGGATCAGGCTCTGTAAACTGCTGCAGGAAAATTTAAGTTAGCTTTTGGCATTCAGTTTTCATGGGGATAAAAATGCTTTCAAAGGAAGACCCTAGAACTTCCACCATTGTAGACAGTAATGCTTTATTTGAATTAGTTTCAGACTGATTGAATTAACACTGCTGAAATGTAGGAATATCCGTGGGTGAGTTCCCTTGAAAAACACTTCAGTCTTACGGTTGTTCTATTAAATCTGTGAACTTCCCTATTTTTCCTCAAATATCAAAGCCAAAACCCAACAGTGCATTTTAATATATAAAAAAGATGCTAAAATGCTAAAATTGTCACATCAAATGAATATTCAGTAGGCCCTGATCCCGGACCTGCAACCCTTGAAAAAGTTGCCAATATGAATACCTCCATTTAGGTGAGGTCTTTTAGTATTAGTCATATATCTGCTGGCACGTCATGCCCAATACTTTTGACATATATCTGTAAATTTTAAAGTGTTGCTAAGTGTCTTCTCTGAGTAGTTACTCTAGGGGCAGATGGTATAGAAAGGAAAGTACTTTAACAGAGCTGATGGGTACAACAGCAGGCATGTTAAGTTAGATGAATAGTTAAAGCAGGAGGGATATCTTAAAGAATAATTTGTAGACAGGGGACGTCAATTGATTTTTTTTTTCTTTACATTTTAATATGATTGTAAAACCAAGACCAGAGAAAGACAGGCAGCAGTGTAATGTTTTATCAGACTACCATGTTTGAAACAAGTTCCAGYTGACAAGCCAGTTTTGATTTTATCACTTTGGGTGCCTAGTTCAACTACTGGAACATCTTTTATTTCAACAATATCACATCCACCCAGCTCTACATTCCAAATAAGCCTTGTTAACTTGGTGTACACTATCTGACATGAAAACAGATGAGCTTCTGTTAAAAAACAAATCATGCTAGCAGACATTAAAACTGCTGTGGTAGTTGGCGACCTGAGACTACTTCCCTTAAAATCAATGGCAAAACTCCTGTCTCTTTCAATGAAAGCAGAAATAAGTTCTATGTCAGGAACTTACAATATCAAGTATTTATTTTTGTTTTGATGAAATTGTGTCTACAAATGTCTGTTGTTTAAGAAACAACACACTGTATAATGAAAAGGACTTACACATAATGTAAGGTGAGAATTTTAGTGCTGTCATTGCTAACTGGAATATAACTAATAAAAATAAAAGGCCACCTCGTATTTTCTGAACAAATAAGCCCCACAAAACTACTCTGCTGATTCTCCACTACCTCTCTTCACCTTTAGAGAAGGAGCCTGCATGTTTACACAGTCTTTACACAGGTGCCAGGCAAGATCATGGAGCAGATCCTCCTGGAAACTATGCTAAGGCACATGGAAAATAAGGAGGTGATTGGTGACAGCCAGCATGGGTTCACTAAGGGCAAATTGTGCCTGACAAATTTGGTGGCCTTCTACGATGAGGTTTCAGTACTGGTGCATAAGGGAAGAGCAACTGACGTTATCTACCTGGACTTGTGCAAAGCATTTAACACTGTCCCGCACGACATCCTTGTCTCTAAATTGGAAAGACATGGATTTGATGGATGGACCACTCGGTGGATAAGGAATTGGCTGGATGGTCGCACCCAAAGAGTTGCGGTCAACGGCTCAATGTCCAAGTGGAGACCAGTGACGAGTGGCGTTCCTCAGGAGTCGGTATTGGGACTGGCACTGTTTAACATGTTTGTCGGTGACATGGACAGTTGGATTGAGTGCACCCTCAGCAAGTTTGCCAATGACACCAAGTTGTGTGGTGTGGTCGACACGCTGGAGGGAAGGCATGCCATCCAGAGGGCCCTTGACAGGCTTGAGAGGTGAGCCCATGCGGACCTCGTGATGTTCAACAAGGTCAAGTGCAAGGTCATGCACCTGGGTCGGGGCAATCCCAAGCACGAATACAGGCTGGACGGAGAATGGATTGAGAGCAGCCCTGAGGAGAAGGACTTGGGGTGTTGGTTGATGAGAAGCTCAACATAAGCAGACAATGTGCACTCACAGCCCAGAAAGCCAACCGTATCCTGGGCTGCATCAAAAGAAGCGTGGCCGGCAGGTCGAGGGAGGTGATTCTGCCCCTCTACTCTGCTCTGGTGAGACCCCACCTGCAGTACTGCATCCAGCTCTGGGACCCSCAACATAAGAAAGACATGGACCTGTTGGAGCGAGTCCAGAGGACGGCCACAAAGATGATCAGAGTTCTGGAGCACCTCTCCTATGAAGACAGGCTGAGACAGTTGGTGTTGTTCAGCCTGGAGAAAAGAAGGCTCCAGGGAGACCTTATACCAGCCTTCCAGTACCTGAAGGGGGCCCACAGAAAGCTGGAGAGGGACTTTTTACAAGGACATGTGGTGATAGGACAAGGCGTAAAGGCTTTAAACTGAAAGAGGGTAGGCTGAGATTAGATATAAGAAAGAAATTCATCACTATAAGGGTGGTGAGGCACTAGAACAGGTTGCCCAGGGAAGTTGTGGATGTCCCATCCCTGGAAGTGTTCAAGGCCAGGTTGGATGGGGCTTTGAGCACCCTGGTCTAATGGAAGGTGTCCCTGCTCATGGCAGGGGGGTTGGAACTAGATAATCTTTAAGGTCCTTCCAACCCAAACCATTCTATGATTCTGTGATTCTACAATTCTATGATTCTATGATTCTTACTCTAAAGAAGTCAGCAATGCAGATTAGATGCCACATAAATCAGGCAAAACAAATGGCAATGTGGCAAAACCCAGCCGTTGATTCTGTGAAGCATCCGTGTCTTCTCAGAGGTGTGGAGCTGCATGAACTTAGATCCACCTAATATGAGGGTGAAGATAGAAAGCAGATACAGAARGACCTCGGATTAAATTTATTTATAGGTGCTATCTCAATAAAAGATCTAGTGGACTGCATATCTTTACATGTTTGCAATAGGGGGATAGAGCAGAAAACCACACAATATTTCTCGTCTGGGATAAAAGACACAGTGAACACTGCAAGAGTATTGGGGGGTTCGGGTATTTTTTGGGGTGAGGTGCGGGATCTGGAAGTCTAGAACAAATAGAGAGTTCTTCTTTTCATTCATTTCTTTGGATTTCTTCTTCCAGCTGCACCCTCTCTCCCATAGTTTCAAACACAAAAGGATTTAGACATTATTGCACAACTGAACGAAAGAAAAAAAGAAAAGGGAAAAAAATCCTCCGTGACAGTCACTAACAATTGGGAATTTGGTGTAGAAACAAGGACTCAAGAAATCAGATGCTTTTTAAACCSATGGGGCTTTCAAAACTGTACCCAAACTCCTGAGGCAGCAGGTAACCCAGCATCATTTGGCATTCCAGCTGATTCTAGGAGGTGGACGCAGAGGTGTATGAATGTGAAAAGTACACTGTTTTTTTTTAACCTCAAAACATTTCCTTAGTTCTGAATTATGGTTCAGGTCAGTTTGTAAGTTATATGAGCCAGTTTGCTGATCCCTAGATATGAGACTCAAGGGAGATAAAGCCAGACTCCAAAACAATCATTCAAAAATCCAGTCATAAGAAGAATGAATATGATACTTTTGGGGATGGTGGCCTGTGGAGGGAAGAAAAAGAATTTTAAATGGGGAATTACTCAGAATATCATAAAAATGAGCAGGGCAAAAAGAAAAAAGGAAAACTCTTTGCATTATGGGAAAATACTTTCATCTGCAAAACTTTGTGAAATAAAAGGATATCTGTTCTTCCAGCTCATACTTTCCCCTGAATTTGAGGTGAGTCTACCAGTGTGGGACTTCTCAAAGTGCATGCTTCCTGCTCGTCACAAAGATCCTCACTACATTCATCAGTAACAGCATCACCAAAGATCTCTGTTAAAGGTTTGCTTCAGTAGATTTAAGAACATGCATGGCTTTGGTGAAAAAAGAAGCATATTTTGGTAATAAAACAGGCAGGGTTACTGAAGCGATCTGCAGGACTGCACCAGATAAACCTACAGATTTCCTTCATGACCTTAAAGCCTGAAGTTCAGAATTTTAGGGGTTACAGATATACGTACATTTTTTTATGTTTATTTTGGCCGAACAACAGCTGGATGCAGATTAAAGTGACCATTCATGTGTTTGGCTGGTCATCTGCATGTGTAGTTAGTGAAATTAAAAATTGTTTTCAGCAATATGCCTGCATTGTGCATGCATATTTCTGCACTGAAAACATCTGAAAATTGGGCCTATGACCTCTTTGCCAATGTTTCCATCAAGAAGTGTGGGGAAATTGTTCTTTCAATAAGCACCCAGGGATATTGTKAGGCTAAATGAGTTCTTTTGGAAAGAACACTAAAGTCCTTGGAAGGAGAGCACAATGTAAGTGCGAAGTATTTTTTTATGTAGGCTGAGTCAGATTCCCCTATCCTATGTGTACAGCTGAAATAGCTGTTTAGTATTAGTCTTAATTAGGAAAAGTCTGCAAAGTGTTCTGTGTGCTGTATGGTACGATCATCACTGATGTAACAGCACTGGTGCTTGAGGTCCTGTGTGCTGAGTACTTTCTTATGAAAAAACCCTCAAAAATGGGAACAGAACAGGAACACAGGGGAACCCCATATTTACCAATGCGTGCATTTGCTGCAGATGCCTTGAGCCTGCCAATTATTCAGATTTTTTCACAGGGAAGAGGGATGTGAAAATTTTTGTTTGTTTGTTTAAATCGATGACATATTATAAAAAGGTACCGATTTTGAAAACATTTGATGTAGGACAGAGGACTAAAATGAGCAGCCGGATAACTGCTCCCTATCACTCCTGAAGCACGCTATAACTGCAACAGCCACAGCATCACATGAGCTTCGGCTCCTTGGRCTTTATCCATCGAATGGCATAGGAAATTAGCTGTGCTTTAGTGGGCTCCAGTGTGTCAGATTGATTGTCTCTTCGAACTGAAGCTGAAAGTGAGAATGGGATTTTGAGCTATAAAGGGGAGAGGTGAGTTGGGGAGTCAACTTGTGTCGAACTCTGACTGAGATTTTCAAAAATAGATGTGTACATTTAGGTAACTAGATCCATCCCCATAAACCTACTTTTAAAAAATGCTGTGTATCTATTGCCCCGTCTATGGAATTTAATATTTACTTAGCCTACCTGTTGTTACCATGAGCAAAACAGAGTCATAAAGACCCTACAGGCTTCTTACCTATCTAAAAGCACCATAAACACATTCGACATGGTGTGCTTTTAAGAAAAAAAAAAAAACAAAAACAGAAAAAACCACCCATCTAGAAGCCAAACCTTTTGTCCGGGACTCCGTTTGGCCGCAGTACAGCAACAGCAGCTCCTGACCTGCCAGGCTGATTCCAGATTTCAAGCGGTCTAGTGAATTGTGACAGACTGGCGTCAGTCTTGTATTCCTATCTTATGAAACATTTTCAATGGAATATTTTAATTAAGATCAGCTTTGCACACTGGCATTGGAAAACTCATAACCTTCCCACAATCAAACATCAACTGGAGAAAGCAGTAAGCAGTTGACTACAGAGCTGCCGTTCAACTTCGGACCAAGGTGGGAACCTGCTCCAGTTTGTCAGGCAGTGTCTAGCTGCTGCCCTGCTCCTCAGGTTCAGCTTTGACTCCTCTGTAAGAAAACAGGAATGTACAAAAGCCGCCCATGTAGCTGTTCCACAAATACACAACTGCCTGGATTCAGATGGATTTTCTGACATTTAGCAAGTAAATCTGTAATGGAGTAGGGAACTAAAATTAATTAAAAACAGGGCTGTTTAAGAAATTCAGTGTCTGCATCGATTTGTTATTGTTATTTCCCCCGTGGATTTCAGTCACTGAGCACTATTTCCAGCTTGCCGAGTCGGCAGCATTCACGGGATCTGTGCACAGGCTGTCTGAGGAAATCAGGTTGTTTTTAAACAAAGATGCGGTCACTTAATTTTTTAAACTTACAGATTTCAGGGTAGTTAAAGTTCCTTTTAAACAGAGCAGTTGTCTCAGTAGATGTAGTGGCCAATCACCACTTCTCCTGTTAATTTGCATATAATGAGTCTATTGTTTGTAAGGGATTAGCATCCAGAGACTGCTGGCTCGTCAGGCTGCTCTCTGACAGATTGCTTGGACCTGTCATGACTCTTTAAGGATCCCTGCTAAAAGGCAGAGCAAATTACCCTCTGCTGAGCTCCGTGCTGCTGTGGCTAGGCTGTGGTTCATTTAAATCGAGTTCAACTATTACCACACCACACTGCAGCATATGCTGCAGACAAAGAAACGTGGGGTTTCGTGCAGCTTGGGCAGCAGGGCTTGAAGGTTCCTTGAGAGTTGTTGGCTTGACTCTGCCCAGGGCTGTTCATGGTCATAGCTCTGATGGCTTTGGTAGCCCTAAGTGAAGTCAGTGTCCTTGGCCGCCCTTCTCTTAGTGGCTGGTCACTGCAGAGAGTCACTCCCATGAAGGAACAGCTAAGTGTCTTCACCACAGCAAGGAGACCACCGAGGCTGGTGGTGGAGAGCTATAAAGTGGGGTGGGATGGAGTAGGTGGATACATTTTGTCACCTTTCCCGGTACAATAATTGAGGGTATCAGATGAATCTAGCATGTGATGGGTTCAGACAGATAAAGGAAGGCAACTCATTGCTCAGGGTGTGAGGGAGTTGTGGGACACCTCGCCACAGGAGACTGTAGGAATGTGGTTCCCATGAGTTCAAGGAGAAGCTGGATCCATTACTGAAGAAAAAAATTGCTGAAGCTATGAAGACAGTGCCTCTTCCTCAGAAAGTTCCCAACCTATAAGACGTTGGAGGCTATGAAAGTGTTTGGGCATGTAACACTAGATCCTTGTGCTGCTCCTATGCTCTGCAAAATCTCCATCTGCGACTGATGGAGACAAGGCGCTGGGCTAGACTGTCCATCCACCCAGAATGATTATTCCTCCATTTGTCACGCATGTGCCCCTTGCTCCTACCCACTTTCAAGCCACATGCTAGCTTTATTGTTCACAAGCCTCTTTTAGTTAATTCAGGTATGCGTACTTGGTTTCCACATTGCAAATTAAGAGAGAGATTTACCAAGGTACATTGGTCGCTGCATAATACCAGTGTTGCAGAGTTGCTGCCATTTGAGTCGTGTTGGCTGATGCTTTGTGGAGACCCTTCTGTACCAACAGGTCTACTCCTTGAAGTTGGAATTTTAAAAGGAATTTAATACTAACTCTCTCAGTTTTCAAACTAGTGAAAACACACTGTTGGTACTGGCTTGGGGCTTCTCATACGGAGAACATATATGCAGTTTTAATTATTTAAAAACACGTAAGAGATGCCAGGAAACAAAGCTACATTAATTTGGAGTTACTGCTAAAAGAATATAGTAATTTGAGGAGTAAAAAAATATTACAGGAATGTTGCTATTATCTCAGAACCAAGCCTTATGAATCCAGGACATGCAAAGTTAAGTTTACACAAAGTAAGTTTATACTTAAAAAATAAATCTAGGCAAATGAAGGTGTGGGAATACATATTTAAGACAACTGAATGTTCATAACAGTCTTACTAAAACAAACCTTTAGCCCCAACATGAAGAGCAAAAATATGATGGAAGTAAAGTGTGTCTGTAAAAGTCAGTTTAATTTAATTTGTGACTATGCACATTTCTGACTGCAGGGAAGGCCAAGGTACTAGAARGTTATATAATATTTCAGTGAGAGGTAGGAGGCAACTTGCTTTTGTCTTCTTAACTTGGGGATTGAAAGCCTGAGGTGTCAGTGGCACAGGCTTTACCTKTTAAGCACACACTGAGAGTCCCAGGATCATGTAGAGGATCACACGTGCACATGCTGTTTTAACTTCACTGCTCTTGTGATCTAGCCTGAGGGTTTAAAGCCAACTTAGGTATGTCTATGTAGACTATAGTAGTTACCTAACTCTGCATGGACTGATTCACCCACTCCGAGGCTCCACCACACAGCCACTTCTCAGGGGGCAGCAAGAGGAGGCTGCTGTGCGGAGCCGCGGCGGGTTGACTGCACAAGGGTAGGTAGGAAGCATCGCGACAGTACCACAAGTGCTGTCAATTATGAGGTTTATGTTTTTTGTGAAATTGTTTTTAGTAGAAATTCGCTTATGTAGTGAAGAGGGTTTTTTACTACAGTTTCCAAGTACTAAAATATTCTCTTTGCACTTGTTCACAGCCTGACTATCTCTCCCTGTGGAAGGCTGATTTCATAGTTGTGATATTCTGAGACTGGATTTGAAATTGTTAAGGTTTCATGGTAAGAAACATCCTTAGAAGGGTATTTTTAAAATTGAAAGCTTTCAAAACAGACAGTAGCCTAGATGGATGAAGAACTCTATTAGTCTTCTAAAAGCAAAATATGCTATATTATTAGATTCATGATAATATTATGCACACATTATTAGTAAGAGCTTAATCTGGATTTCCAGTACCTGAAGTAATAATTCCGAACCAGGGAGAACACTGTGAACTTTTTGATGAAAATGTTTCCCTATATGGTAATGTTTTGATCCAGCTTATCTGCTGGCACTGCCTCTGAGCATCCAACCTCTCTAGTCCTAAATACCAAGCCATGCTCGCAGAGGCATCACACTGATGAAGAGGACGAGAGAGGCTTAGTGCCAATTGTTTAACCTGCCCTCCCTCCTACACCCCTCACACTGCTGGTTGTCCACCCATCTGCAAACTTTTTTTCTTAAGCAAGAGATTTCTAAGATTGTATTTCAGCTTCGGGTGCCTGATCCTTTCAGGCTGGAGCCTCTTGTCCTTTACGAATGGATAAATGCTGCTCCCTGCTGGAAAATCTCAGTGCGTTGCAGTCTGCGGATATTTTCCCTATGAAAAGAAGGTGATGGGAAGTGCAAATATCTATTAAAAAATTAGACAAGTGCAGTCCCCCAGGGAGCAAACTCTCCATGGGTCAATGTTAGTGCAGTGCTGCCAGATCTCGTATTGCCCCTCCCGTTCTGCAGGGCTGCTCTTTTGCAACGCTGGAAACGTAACCCCAAGTGCTGGGGCACCCTCTCTACTAAGGACTTGGCAGCACAAGAGAGAAAAGAAAGAAGCCGTACAGAGACAACCTGGTAGCTGCTCTTCTACCTCAGGTGAAATCCAACATGTCTACATGCCTACAAACGCAGAGCTGTTCCTATTGACTTACTGCGTAAAGAGCCATGTTATCTAGCGAATGAATGAACTCTTCACTGCCTATCTTATACAAGCATATAAGTGCAGAAAAGCAGGGAAAGAGGAAGTGTTTCTTCTATGACCAATTAACATTGCCAACAATTATAAACTTGGACCCTAAAGTTATGACATTTGAAGCACGTCCATTGATGTCTGAAGGGCATGTGGCGGATCTTACTGGGAGATCAGGCCATTTTAGATCTGATTTACAAGAGGTGAGATAGCTTGACAAGCTGTCATGCAAACCCATATTATGTGGGTTAATTTAAGCAGACAATACATTCAAATACTGTCCTGGATTAGGCCAAATCCTGTTCCAACCCACTTGACTAGGCTTCACGTAACGTGATGGGAGCAGCATCCTCTAGCCCCTCATGGGAAAATACAGCGGACTAAGATGCTTTCACAAAGTACAGAGAAACCCTTATTAAACTGACTGTAGGAGCCCTCAGATCTGGGGGTTGTTACATCCCAGCACTCACAGTACTCCCGTCTCATCTCTTCATGGGCTGTTTCTGTGCACAAAAGAAGGGCTGAGATGCCACAGTGTGCTTAGATGAGTCTATACCTGTGAAGAACTGAAAAGACTGGGAGAACTCTTCTTGGGCAGATGAATAAAGGTGTTAATTTAACAGTGTGTATAGTGCAGCTGCAGTCAGGAAAAGAAGTGGTAAATATCAGCTAAGGATAAAGAAGTTTGCAGAGGAAACTGTTTCAAGGAATAAAAGGCACATCACGGTATGACAACATGCTTGCTGTCTTCTAGCAGTAGGTGATACTGGACCAACTTCAGTCTAGCTTTCATGTCTTTCAACTTCCCTTCCATACCTCACTTTGGTCTAACATTCATGTTTTTTCAGCCCTCACCTCTAGCAATCATTGCCTCAGTCTTTGCCTCTACTCCTTCCTCAGTTGTGGTTTCTGAATTATTGAGACATCTTTTTTTGCACCCACTGTGTACAATGATTCCTTTATAAATACTGTATTTACTAAGGCCTTAAGCCAGTACTTGGTGACGTTGGTGGGATTCATTCCACTGACTTCAGAGGACTTTGGAACACACTTTCTCTGTGAATTACAATACCAGTTTCATTTCTTAACCCTTTTCTCAAGTGATGGAATATCAGCATGGAAGCCAATATGTTCCCAACTGTGAGCCTCATCTGGTCAGTTCCCGCAACAAAACCTGGAGAAGACGTACTACGTTGAAGGGAAGGCAGCCAAGGCAATATGGAAGAAAGCTGAGGTTCTGTTTTTCCAGTTTTGCGGGAAGTGGACGGTAATTGTGGTAATTGTTGTTAGTCTCAGGCCAGAGTTATAGTTCCCAAGTTGGGTCTCAGTCCCTGGTTCCTCTGAGGTCAGGTTGGAAAGGATGAATCAGAGGTGAGATCCAATGATGCATTAAGAGCTTTCCCAGCAAAAACAGAGTTAGAGGAACAAGCAAAACCAAATCCCCTCAGTTAATGTTCTTTCCTGAAGTCCAGGAAAAACCAAGGACTTCACATGAATGCGTCAGGCTCCCAACTGATCTGCAACTTGAAACAGAAAATAAAGAGAAGTAGGTGCATCACCGTGATATTGTACACTGAAACTGCAAAGCACTAGGCCTGTGCATGTTGCACTTCTTGCTCTCTTTCATCTTCTGTCTCTTGGTTCTCTCTGAAACTTAGCTTTACCCCTGTGCAACCACTTCAGTGGACATTTGCGTCTTCTGTGTCCTCTTCACTAGGCTCTCATTACCTGTGGGTGCTGTTTGTAGTTCTCTCTCCTGTTCATGCAAATTGTATAATTCATCTTCTCTTAACCATTGCCCAGTCAATCCTGCTCTATCTAAACTCTTTTCCCCTGCTATGGCATTCATCTTCTCATTCCCTGTGTAACTTCTGGTAACTTCTCTTCCAAATGTGACTAGATAGTGGTGTGAACCATATCCACAAATGTATATGGATTATATCAGGCAGGCTCTACATGCAACTTTAACACTAACTTCCCATTGGAGGGAGCAATGTCTATGGAATACGTAAGATTTCTGTATCTGGAAAGCAATTTTATGTTATGTGTTTAATGTCCCTGTCTGCTTTTATTTGGGGTTTTGTCTTTAGTATAACACCCCTCAGTGCGGCATCTGAGCATTTTTATCTTCTTCCTTCTTAAGGTGATGCAGCATCTTTTTTAGGTAAATGCTTATTATTGGTGGAAAGGTAGAAAGTGATTACTGACTGACTCAGATAAAAATGAGGACAGAATATAGACAAGAAGGGGTGGGTATTTTCTGCCTTTTTTTTTTTTTCACTTGCCATCTAAGTAAAATTTTTACAGAAGAATAATAACAGCTTTAATCAATTTTACAAGATACAATGTCAAGTAAAATGATAAAACCTCATTGTTACATAAAATTACCCAAAAAATTCTTTACGGAGAAATATATGTTTGATAGATAGTTATTAATATGACATCAATGCCACTCAGCCTGAACTGTTTCCTGTTTCATTTGTGGTAATTAAAACACAGCAAAATGAAAAAAAGGCAAAGAAAGTACAAGAGCAGCAGAGAAATGGGTTTTTTTTGAAGAGCAGTGGGGTGGCATGGAAACTGCAAGGATCCAGAACTAATGTTCACAGTAGGGAGGAGAGAGCTCTCAAGCTTCAGTCAGTATTAAATGTTCAACGGTTGAAAGGTTAGAGGTGGTGGTATAGGACAGGACCTTCTGAAGCACTACAATAAGGCATTTTTATTGACGTGAAGCTGCTTCTTCTGTGTTTTAGTAGGGTTTGAGACAATGGGATGACATGGCTGTGCTGATGGCCATATTAGTGTTTTTGGTATGTTTTGGGTTCTACCACTGAACAGCTAGACCCCATCATTCAACATCAGAAACTATTTATAAGTGATATATTATCAAGACTGCATTTTTGTGTTCCAGATTAGAAGTTAAGCCTCTCAGCAGAGATGGGATATGATCCCCCTCAGAGAAGGCAAGATGATACTCATCACTTTTCTGACACTCCTTTCCCCTGTGAGATGCAGCAGCTCCTGCCAAGCTCAGAAGAGGAGGTGTGAGCTGTACATCTTGCAGCTGCTTCTTGTAAATACTTTGGCTCCTAGACCTAGGGAGCTGGTTTGTGGAAAAGAAGGGGACCTAACTGCTGTCTGCAGCTACCTAGTGGGGTGGTTAGAAAGGAGATAGACAAAGGGACAGAGGTAGCTGTCACAACTTGCAACACGGGAAATTCTGTTTATATATAAGGAAAAAAATTGTTCATATGTGGTCCAGTGGTCAAACACTGGAACCAACTGCCCAGAGAGATTAGGGAATGTCCATCTTCAAAACTCAGCTGGGCATGATCCTGAGCAGCCTAAACTAACTTTGAAGTCAGCCCTTCTTTCAGGAAGATCTTGACCAAAATAACCTCAAGAGGTCCCTGCTGAAACAAATAATTCTGTAATTCCATAATTCTGTCACATATCCTATATAACCCAGGCATCCACTCTGGAATACCTTTACCAGCTAAAAGTAAGGAGGAAAGAGATCAGATTGAAGCGGAATATGATGAAGGAAACAACACAGACATGACTTGGGCTCTGAAATGTTCTTCATTGACTTCTCAGAATGGAAGAAATTGGGAATTGACTTCAGCATGAGACATTCTACAGCAGTGCAAAAACTTACTGACCACAGTAATCACGAATTATGACAAAGGATGGCTTTGAACGTTGAGCTGTTTTCTATCACAGTAGCATTGGTGGAGGGACAGAAGAAAGACATTGGGTTCCTGAAATGAAACATGGCTCAGAGGAGAATACGTCCAAAATAAAACCTCAAGCTAAGGATCATAAATTCTTGTGTGATATCTATGCATACTATTCAAACAGAAGATGTGTTGATGAAAGTAGTTGATGAAAGTATTTTTTCTGAATTATTTCTGGAGACAAGACTAACACCAGTAAGATGAAGATGAGGCTTGGATGATAGGAAAGACCAGGAAAGCCTCTCTAACAGGACGTTTATGAGGCAACTGAGAATATCACTAAAAATGGACTGGACATAACACCAGCAAAAGAGATTCATCCTACATTTTTGAGGAGGTAGAGTGGACGATCTAAGATGTTTGCTCTATTATTAGAGCAAAAATTGAATTGTAGAAGCTAAAGAACAGTCTTCCGAAATTTGTGAGCACATATGTGCACCGCATGAATTATCAACTGCATTCTGCGAATTAACATAAGCTGTAAGGAAAAGTGAAAAGTTGGGAAAACTACACTGTTCACATGTGGTATTGTCTTTTACAAGTTACTTTATACTTTTTTCTTCCTTTCTTGTTCCCCACACACACATTGCCAGGATCACTGCTTTCTGAATACATTGTTAGGTATTTTCCTTTTGTAGCGCTTCAAAATATTTTGCTTCATTCTCAATGTTCAAAGTGCAAGACTGCAGTTCATTATATACCTGACTTCTTCCTTACCTGATACAAAGGCAAGAATAATGAATCTAGCTTTGAGATTTAATTTTTCATGTCTATTAACACTTTATTGGCATGTTTCTTTAGTCAATTCTGTTAGAGTGATGGTGCTGGGACTGGATTATAATTAATTGGGGATATTAAAAAAAAAAAACACACAAAACAGCGTGAGTTAGACATAAACAGCTTAATAGGAGAAGCTTTCTTTAACACCTAACTCCCTACACACCACCACCACCTCCTTTCATCACACAAGTATTTTCTTTTATCTCACAAACAGTGTAACAGAGTTTATAAGGGCTTTGTCATTGTAATTGGCCAGTTTGGTATCCTAAATAAGTGAAACTTAATTCCCTGGACATATAGATGATGTATAGCATTAGATCCACTTGAGTGGAAAAGATGAATTTGATGATGTTTCTCCCTCCTGCCTGTGAAAAATAGTTCCCTTAAATCTCTTATCTAATATCATGTGGCTTAAGTGCTGAGGCTCCTGGTAATTGCCTTGCAGGACTGATCCTCATCTAAGAGACATCTGCATCTTGTGACTCTTCAGCAGTCTACTGAGAATTCCTTTACACTAATTTCCATCCCCAACTCGTAATTTGTCTCTCAGGCTACTTTAAGCAGTACCTTTCAGCTTTTCATTTCTCCAAGGAAATTCATCAGATGTACTCATGCACAAGGGTAGGAAACAGCCTACTGCTCAGAGGAAAGCATCTCAGAGGACACTTTTGATGTCTGTTCATGATCCTGTGCAGAGAAACCAGTGTTATTTGGAAGCAGGTAAGGTGGGCAGTGCAGTGGGTGTCAGCTTAGGTCTAGGTTTGGGGTAGATGTACTTGCAGCATGAGAGAAAGGGGCCATAGCAAGACAACTCTCAAAGAAAAGCTGTGAGATGCTCAGCAGAAGCCTCTGCCTCTCTGTGCTTGCTTGGAAGAACACAGCATAGGTTTGAACTCTAGGTTTGAAACTGGATCATCTGTTTATGAAATAAAATATAAATCCTAGAAGCCTCTGTTCGTCCTTTCTGCGTTTCACACTAGGCACAGAGAGAAAACGCAGTTTGTGTTTGGCATTTGCAAGTGAATGCTTGTGCAGAAGAATGAAGGAGACTGCAAGAGGTTCTCTGCTGCCTTTGGCTCTCATTTCTATTGCATTGCTTCAAGAGGTGCAGAAAATGCTAATCACTGAAGAGAACTAAGAAGCAATAAGTAAGTAATGATGTTATATAATAGCTGTGCTTAATAAAATGAGAGACATCTGTCAGTTCAAGCTCTGCATTTCCCACGAAGTTAGGAAATAAGTAATATGAAACTGCAGCAGAGGCAGTACAGAAGTCTTCTTTCTGTAGCAAAAGATCTCTGTTTTAAAAGCATTTTTTACTGAGCTGACATTAGGTTAATTCCCTCCTGTCCATTCCTAATAGATTGAATGCTTGGAGTCAAATGCCACTTGACCTTGTAAAAATCTGATCACCCACTGGAAGAAAAACAAAATCTAACAATACAGAGTCTTTCTGATATAAGTAAATAAGGTTCATTTACCTGCTCCCACTAACCTGATGTACTATGTTGCTGCATTCCAGAAATACTGAAGCTGCCTTTCCTATAACAGCCATTTATCCTGAGGGAGTGCAAGATAGTCGGAGCACTCAATAGCAGCCTCTCCTTCGGCTTCTTCTCAGGGGTTTGAACAGTAGCAATTTGTTTTATGGGACATGGCACCCTCCTGCCCTGCTCGTGCAAAGAATCGGCCTTTTGTGAGGCCACTCTGTGCATGCTCAGTACCAGCAGATTGCCTTTCTTGGCACACGCACACACGAGCGTTTCAGAGGGAATGTACGCGCCTCTGTTTTGCCTGACAGATATTTTATTCATGTAGGGCTAATTTGCCTCTTTAGCCACAGGCCCAAGTAAGTGTGATACATAAGAGTCCTGGCTCCAGGTTAACCTGGGGACGCTGTTATCCAGAGGCAGCTCCTTGCGGAGTATCCTCTCCTCTCCTTTTCCTCTGGGAAACAAGGGGATGCACATTGTGCTTCTCCCTGCAGAGGGAAGGGGTTACTCCGCTCCTTGTGCCCACCAGCGCCTTTGAGTGGTGCACAGGAGCAGAGAAGAGGTGCTCAGACTGCTCCTTCCGCAGCCTTGCGCTGTGAGGCAGGGATATAAGGTGAGGGAAACGATATGTGTGGAGAGCTGAAACAAAGTGGTTACGGTACATGACCTGCATGAGATGACCCAGCRGCTCTAATTCAGGCCAGTAAAGCATGCTAAGGCTTCAAAGAAAAGTAGTTACAATCCATTACTGCATCTAAGGTCACGAGAGACTGTAATCACCTCTCTGATCTCCTGTATTRCGCAGCACACAGGGCATCTATTATAATTATAATAATTATTATAGATATTATTACTATTATTTTAGGAAAACTATCCATCTTAATTTTAAAACTTCCAGGGATGCAAAATCCTTGATAAAGTATTCACGTGGTACATTACTCCAACTTGCTTAAAGTACCAATGCTGGTCAGGCTATAAATCATTCTGCTAAATCCAGGAGCCCTCTACTAACAATATCTGGTCTCCAGTAAGTATTTATAGACTGGGGCGAGAACATCCTGTGTTTTTGTGTGTGTACCTGTGGTTAAACAATACAGAGCGAAGGTCTTCACTCTGTCGTGACAAAGGACTTGAGCTGATATGGTGCTGTTCGTGAGGTTTTGCTTTACTGGTGCTGCTTGAAAATGCCAGATCATAACCCTCCTTTTGTCCTTTGCTTGTCAAAGATCAATGTATTGCTTTCTGTTGAATTGCAGATAAGAGTATGCCCTGCTTTCCTCGTTTGGTATAAGATAATACAGAGATCCTCCTTGTGTCTTTGTACATGGGTATATACCATTAGAATGCAGAAGAACTCAGAGGCAAAAGGCAGTAATTAATGTGCCTATACATTTCCCAGGAGGGACTAATGTAAGAAACTTGGTCTTCAAAGTGCCTTTGTTTTAGACCTTGTTTAATCTGTACTTTCTTCCTGCCTGCACTGATATAATTTTAATGGGTAATTACTATATGAAAATATAGCTTCATCTCTGTACAAGATTTATTAACAAATCAAATATCCTATCAGAATGGGAAATGCTGAAAGCATGCACATAAAAAATCAAGTTCTTACATATTACAATCATTCAGCAACCCAGAACTGTTACTAAACGGTTGTTGAAACCCAGAATTGTTAGAACTGCGAATATAACCAAATCACAAAACCATAAAAGAAACCCCAGCCTGGTTTGTCCTAGTGATAGATAGTGTCTTTTCAGTAGGCCACTTCCACACAGCGAAATGAGGCTCCTGCACTTACCCTGTATATATAAATATATATATGTTCACATGTACATATCTGTTGGCAACCTTTCTTCCATAAATTTTGATCCCATTAAGCAATCCCAATCTAATTTGATGGGGGGATAAACGCCATATATATTGTTACATTCAGTGAACATTAGCAATTGAATAGGAGACAGGGACCTTTCAAGTGCTCCAGCTGAGGGAAAAGTGTAGCGACAGCTCACACCTTATTAGACAGCAGACAATAGAAAGAAGCAGAAACAGCAACCACATCTTTGGAAAAGCTTCAATTAATGATAGACATAAATCTGCTGGAAGCAGCACTTACTTCATCCTGGTGTTCAGGGGGCTGCTTAGCGCAGCGCATCCCTCGGGGCTTTGCCAGAGGGGCAGGAAAAAGAAGGCGCTCACGGAAATCACACTGCAGCGGAGACGCTGTCGTACTAAGCAAGCCCAAGTTGGGTCTCCGTATCAGTAAGATCAATTGCAATTGTAACCTCGAATTTCATTAGTGCTATATCTGTTTTCACAGCTATGGAAGTAATACTTCTTCCTTTCACAGAATTTTGCAGAATGTGGGCCACAGCCATTGGCAAAGCTCCCATTGATACAGGGCCAGAAAGAAACCTCTTCACACATTGTAGTTAATTACAAGCTGTATGCATTTTTAACTCATGCTAACAATCCAGCTGGAGGATATAGGTTTTTATTATTTACTGCTTTTTTTATCTTAGGTCAGGAAAACTGGTATTAATCCAAAAGAGTCTGAGTGTCTCCTCTGGCAAAAAAAAGAAAGAAAAAAAAAGAACCATGACACTTAAAACTTCAGAGGAGAGAGAGATTTTATCACGCAGTCACCTCCTGCACTGCAAAAAGGAAATAAGAAAGTGCATGACATCATTTATGAGCTAAGCAAGTGGCAAAATAATGAAATGCCTTTGCTGATGGGAAGCATGAACTGATACATGCCTCAGATATCTGACTCTGTTAATTTAGAAGTTGCTTTCTTCAGCTGAAAAAAATGTTAAAATGCCCAGTGTCTGCATTTCATATCTGGTGTTCATGAATCAAACCCACACAAAAATGAGGAGATCGAAATGCACCAGATAGATGTAGAACTGAGATGGGGATGATTAATAGTGTTGTGATGAGAAGTAAAATTGTCAAGACTGCAGTTCATGACTAGTTTTAGGTGAACTAAAGTTGGGGGGAATTCACAAAATGATAAAATTTAATTTCAACAAGCTTGTGCAAAAGGCTTCAGCTTCTTATTTCACATATTTTCATTTCAAAGTGACGTAAGCTAAGCAAAATATTCTGGTTTTGTTGGGGAGGGGAGTAAAAACTGAAACGCCTTCTAGAGCACCTTGTAGTGCTTGCTTGTGTTGAGGAAAAATACCTTTTTTCTTTAGGAGACATCTCTCTTGGAACAGCATTTCCCTTTTCATCTGTCTAGAGGCAGAGATCTCTAGATCCAGGCAGAAGGTGCTACAAGTTATAATTGCTGGAAGGTCTGTGCTCCTTGGTGCATGACAGCTTTAAAGTGCGATGCTCTGGCTTTATCATAATCAAATGCCATATGAAGAGAGGCTGAGACAGCTGGGACTGCTGGGCCTGGAGAAGAGAGGGCTCCTGAGGAATCTTATCCATGTGTATAAATACCTGAGGAGCAGGGGGATAAAGAAGATGAAGCCGAACTCTTCCCAGTGGTGCCCACTGACAAGGCAAGAGGCAATAGGCACAAACTGAAATACATAAAATTCTTTTTAATGATCAGAAAGACCTTCTTTACTGTGCAGGTGGTCAAACACTGGAACAGGTTGCCCAGAGAAGCTGTGGGGTCTCCATCTGTGGAGATATTCAAAATCCAACTGGACAAGCCATCTCGCTGATCATGCTTGAGCAAGGGCTGGACCAGATGAGCTCCAGAAGTGTCCATCAGCCTCCACCGTGATTCTATGAAATGGCTTCCTCTCTACCACTAGTTTTTATGAAACTCTGAAAGCTGAAACACTGAGTGTTATCCAGTGATCAACTCAAAGGAAATGAATAGTCATCAGAACATGTTTCTGAGCAAAGAAAATGATTTCTTAACTTCTAAGCAATCTCTGTTTTGGCAAATTATTTATCTGTCAGCTTGAGAGATAAGATCAGCCTGTACTTCCCATATGTTTCTTTTGCTGCAGATCATTCAGCCAAAGGTTCCTGAATATCTGAATCTGACTTTTAGATTATTATTTTGAAACACTTTGGATAAAAACATATGAAAGCCAAACTTTTCTGCAGGGCATGTAGACTGTTTTCCTACTGCCAGCACAGAAAAGATAAATTAGCTCCACTGCAGAAGAGCAGAAGACATTTTGAAGGTTTTCTAGAGATTAGTTTAATTAGCTAATAAACCAAATGCAATACACATATTTCATCGAGATAGCAGAAATGCATTATCTTGAACAAAAAGCCCAGCATCTGCATGCAGCTCATGACAGCAAAGAGACTGTGAGTAATACAAGAGATACAGAATTAACAGTAGAGAAGATGCTGAAAGAGGAGAGGAGTGAGGATACAGGCGGAGCTGGCAGGGCAGCAAGGACAATCGACACAATGGTTAAGGACATAAGGCTACAGAGGCAGCCGCATTCAGCTCAAGCTACCTTTGCCCAGACCTAGATGAACCCTGCGTGAGGTACTCCCACTCCACAAACCACGTAGCTGCGTTAATATGCTGAGAAGCACAGTATATTGCTCGGGCACTGTGCCATGCTACGGCAGCTCTGCGCTGCTCGGGACCAGAGCTGGCTCTGTGTCCAGTTAGCTCAAAAGCTTGCATAGCTCAAGCAAGGGTCTGTCTGTCCCCAGCCACGCAGGTATGCCCCGAGAAGCAAATTCCCAGGAGCATCTTAGTTTCTTCCCAAGGTGCTCATGAGTCTATAACTAGTTCTGAAACAAGCTGAGAGAAGGGAAACAGATTATAAAGTAAAGCAAGTGGGACACAGGAAAATGAAATGAGAGATAATAATTCTTAAATAGTCTCCTGCTAGGCCTGGCATTAGCTTATAAAGGGGCTGCTACACAAGGCAGGGAGGGACTGCAAGGCTGGGAGAGGTGGGGGGGGGGATTGAAGGAGAGAGAAAAAATGGAGGAGAAACAAGATCCCCCTTTGGTATATCAGAAGACTGCTGGATTTGTTCAGCAGTTCATGAAGCCACTGGCTAAGGTTTTGGGGTGATTTGTGCCCTTAGGGAAACTTGGAGAATGTGGAGTATCCTCAAATTAATTGCAAAATCAACTTTTATTCTGAAAGATGGCAGAATGATGTGAGAGAGAATTTAAGGTCTGTCCAAAGCAATTAAATTCAAGGAAGTCTTTGCCATTACTGTCACTAGAAATACAATTGGTCTTATATTGTGTAGCGTAAGAAACTCGCGGCACCTGACTGTCCCCTCCATTAAAATAGAAAGGGATAGGGACCTCTGAACACACTGAACATAATTAGAGGACATATTTTATGAAAAAGAGCCATTGCTTTCAAAATCAGGACTTTTTATTATTGATGATAAATTGGTTTAATAGTCTAAAGAATGACTAATCTGTGATTTTAGTAAATATATACATTGCGACTCAAAAACAATTGACCACCGCCAAAATATTCATAAGTCATTGCTTTCGTATTGCTGCATAAGGGCCTGCCTTTGGTTTTCTGTTTTTTGGACTTACACTCTTGATTAGCCTCCTGAATTACAACAGCATCGATCAAGCTGACTAAATTCAATTCAGTATGAAATGTGAAATCTATTTCTCCAATAATTATTGACTGTAGCTATTTACATTATGAAATCTATATTTCTACCTGCTTGCTGACAAGACCTTCAACCCCCTCCCATTTTATTCTTTTCAGTTCCATATACTTTCTCTGGCAAAAGAAGAATGAAATATATTTTTCTTATTTTTTCCCCTTCTGTTCACCAAGATAAAATAGTAAGATGCACAGGTAACTGTGAATGCTAAAAATACCTTCACTAAAACAGGAACTAATCCAAACATTGTGCTATATAAATGACAGTAAACATCTTGGATAAACATAGCAATTAGCTCGGGGATCCCATGAGAGAGGCTTCAGCTCAAGGTAAAGAGAGATGCTCTCTCCGTCGGAGCTGTGACAGATTCACATCCTGTGGTGTTTGGATACAGACCTCCTTACTTGCAATGCATTGGTTCATCCTGCGTGTAAATAAATGACTATAGTTATTTATGTAAGCTTGTTGCTAAGTGTCCTAGCACTTTTAAAGGGGTTGTGGGGCATTTCCAGTGAAGGATTCTTAAATATTGTACAAACTTTCCATGTCAGTCCTCCATGGCCTGGATTCTAGCCTTCACATTTGCAAAAAAAAGCCACTAAAAACTGTTCTGTTTACTGTGGTTAAGACTGTGATTTTGAGCCACAGCCTTGAGCTATTACCGCTGTGCTGTGGAGCATCCCCAGGAGCTGTTTATCTCTCTGAGTCACAACTCCTTTCCTTTCATCTTGCTCTGTGCAGGAGCAGTAACTTATTACCAGACTCAAATTTTATCTCAGGCTACCTCAGCCACCCAGCTGAAAGGTAGGCTTAATCCCATCTGAATTGGAGGGGACATATAAAATAATTGCCTTTTTATTCCTACGCACTGGACCCAGAACCAGATAATATGTCGGACAGGCAAAGAGGAGGAACCAGTTCTTTGCTGGGCTGCAGAGCACACACCCCAGGCATGTCCATTGATAGACGAGATTTGGGCGCTCAGATGAAAATGTATAAATGAGACCTCTGTGGATATTTAAAAGGATATGTAAGACTCTCTGTGAGAACAGAAATATATTCCATTATCCAGGCTCACGCGTGCACTCCTGGAGCTGCGGTGGTGCCATGTGTCAGCCGGACACTGCCCGCTGCCACCAAGGCAGTGCTGTTCAAGTGGTTCTGTAAGCGTGCATGCTATGTGAGGCTTATGAAGGACTGTGGAGATGGCACCAAAGTGTAAAGCAAGAATACCACAAGCAGAAATAATGTATGACCCTGAACCACCCCAGACGTGAACATAAATGGGAGTTGTCTGGATAGAGAAAGATTGACAGCTCTTTGAATCCGAGCACTAAATAAAGACATGCATTTGTGGTGCTCCTAGAAGGACTCGTTCCAGAAATCAATGCAAAGATTTGTTCAGCCCGATATGTGGCATTTTTCTCCCCTTCTCAATTTTACCTAGAAACTTGCTGTCTGCATTACATCTCCTCTTCCTTTTCCTGCAGATGATAAGGCATTGTCCAAAACTGACTTAATAACAGCAATAAGAGAGGTGGCTTGTCACTTTAGGTTACTCAGACAGTGGTTAAAGTTAATAAAGGTTCAGGCTGCTTCTTTGTGCTGCAAATGCTGCGCGACAGACCAGCCTGCTGAGGAGCCCACTTGGAGGTGCTGGGCCCCAGATCACTCCTTGGATGCCAGGATGGTGGCTGCAGCATTCATTTTCTCATGAAAACATCTGACATTTGTTTCTCTCCATACTTCTGTCTCCCTGCTGGAGAGCTGAAAGTGTAACCTCAGCACAGTCAATGTTCTTCTCTCACACACCAGGACAAGAAATACCATTAGCGTTTGAATGATGTATGAGGTGAGTAGTTCCTGTATCCCTCCCTTTTTGTTCAGGAGTTGACTGCGAGCTGTTCCTTCTCTCCTTCCCTCCCACAGTCCATCATGGATCTAAAGCTTTGACCCTCACTCTCTGCAATGCACTTCTCCTATGCGCAACTGCTTCCCAACAGGGGCTGCAGAATTAGGCATAAGGCAGCAGCATATGACAAATTATGCTCTTTTTGTAGACTGTGCAGAGCTGGAGGTCAAACACACTATTAATAATTCTCTGACTTTTTAAAAGCTGCATTTCCTCCATTTGTTGGCAACGTGATTTGAAAGGTCTGTACAAGCCACTTAAAACAGCAGCTGAACAGAGGCATTTCAGCACCGTCCAATATTGATTTTTGCCTCTAACTTGCCTCTTTGCTAAGACTGGTTTCAATATCCTGTGAAGTTTAAGTGAAGATATTTCCCATCTCAATAGTCATGTGTTGTCATTTGATAACATAGATAAGCCAGTAGTATTTTCCTTAGTAACATGGTTTGGCTCAAAGAGCAAGTGTGACACGAAATCTCCATCCTGCACCATTGCTGCCCACATCGAAGAAAGACTGAGTGAGAAACAAATGGATGTGGGCTGGAGTGGGGAACCCAGTCACCAGGCTGCTCACCAAGCTCAACCTGTACCAAAAAAAATTGAATATATATATAGTATAATGAATATACTATATATAGAGGGTATATTGTATATAAAAATATACATATTAAATGAATATGCTATATATTATATATATAGTATAGAGCTGGTACAGCAGATTATTTCTGCCTCCAGACAAGGGGTCCCAAGGAACAAGAAACTTCGGTAAATTCAAAGCACTAGTTGGTGCGCTCCCATGAAACAGAAGTTTAAAGGAAAAAGACATTCAGGAAATTTAGCAAATCCTTAACCAAAATTAAGGAAACAAGATAAGCATATGTGAGATGTGAAAATGTGAAAGAAAAATAAGCATTGTAAACATTGGTTTGGCTAATGATGAGAGTGACCTAAAATTTAAGAAATTTCCCCATGGGGGAAATTAGGTCATATATTTAATAATTAATAATTTTCGGGGGGGGGGGAAGAGGCAAGGACAGCAAGTGAGTTCCTGCTAGAAGAGAAAAAAAGAGGAAAAGAGGAAGTGCTCTATATTTATACTAGAAAGAAAAAGGACAAAGAAAGAATGGGTTTTCTGCTTTGTGGGGAGGGAGAGAGGAACACAACTGAAAATGATGCTGAGAAGGCTGAAGTGCTTCAGCCTATTATTTTTTTTTTACCTCATTAAAAAATCTAAAACAATCCAGACTATCCATAGACTTTAGAACTTATTAAGAACTTAGGCTGGCAGAGAGCATAAAAAGAGGCTACATAGATATATTACATATCTTCAAATCATGTGAGCCTTACAAAATTCACCCCAGAGTGCTCAGGGAATTGAGCAAAGCAATTTCACAGCCATGAGCAATTATCTTTGAGGACTGATGGAGGGTGAACGAAGTTCCAGAAGACTGGAAAATGACCTCTCAAGAGCTCTTCCAGCCCTGTGAGGAGGGAAAAACAAAGGTAACACTGTGACTTATTGATCCATAGTTCCTTCTTTGGGAAGCCACAGCAGCAAAGCAACTACTTGGTATTCTCACTATAGGCAAAGCATAAAGTTTTGAGAACATGGAGTCAGGCTGGATCAAATCAAAGGTCCATCTATCACAAAATTGTCTCAGATAGGAGCCTGCAGCAGCTACTGCTGTATCTAAAACAAAGTGTAGGGCAAGCATGCACCAGCATACTCAGCGCTTAGCAATCAGAAGCTTAGGGACTTATGGAGCTAGAGACTTTGCATCTTTCTGTTAATCGCCCTCCGTGACCCTTAATAGCTCTTAACAATTACTAATCGAGATCTTGCAAGTACTGTCTTTATTACATGAAATCAGAAGATAATACATAGAGAATGAAAATAGTCACGTACTTTCTACTGCTTTGCATTTCAGTGAATATTTTTTTGTTCCCAGCTTGGATATATTGTTATCAAGTATACATTCATTTCACGAACAGCTAATCCTTGAGAAAAGCAATACCAAAATGTCAGGATAGCTACTTGATATTATTTACATTCGAGAACAGTTACTCTGGCTAGTTTGTCAGAAGCTGCTTCATGTTAGAGTTGAACCAAATTTATTTTAAGCTATAAAGAGACAAAAGACAATCTCCTATAGATGGATACGCTGCAGTTGGAGAATAGTGATTAAAGGACTTTATTTACATTTCTAGCTGATCAACATCTTTTAGATACTTCTAATGGGAAGAATTGATTTTTTTCCTCTACAAAAGCGACTTAATCAATTTTGCTTCTGGAAATGTTTTATTCAACAATAGCTAAATTTCCCTGCATACACATCTGTCAGAGCAGGGACTACTATTGGAAAAGAGAAGCCTTTTGTGCTGATATAAAGATATCTGTTTTATTGTTTCAACAGAAGCCTACTGATTTTTTGAAACCTTAAAAAAAAGCTTACTATAATACAAATGCCTTAAATGTGCAAAACCTTCCCCAAATTCCTGCAAATATTAGCAAAATTTAGTTTGGGTTGACTTTGCTAGGATTTTTAAAAATTATTTTGTACTTGAAATTAAACTTTAATGGCATTCTTCAGAAAAAAAAATGTTTGCCATCCCTTTTGTGTTCATTTATTCTAGACATTTTGCAATAATTAAGCTCTTTCTGCAGTGCTGGACTGTGACTTACGAGGCCTTGGTTTCTGTCCTCAGCTCTCCAACTGGCTCTCTGGGCAAAGGAGGTGAGTCACTTTATAGCCGAGGTGGCCATGCCCGGCCCGCAGCCCTCCAGGAGCACCGCTCCTGCCTCTCCCTGCACCACCCGCTGCCACCGGTGCTTGCTGGGGACGCTGCGTCCACCCGCTGCCACCGTGGCCGGCGCTGGGCCCCGCACAGGCTGCCATCCAGCCCTAGCCCCAGCGAAGCCAGGCCGGGGCGGGGACGTGGTACCAAAGTGGTTACGCACATGGTTATGGCGGGCAGGGGCTTGACACCCACCTCCCGCCACAGCACCTCCCTGGCCTCACGCAGCCCTGGCTGGTCCCACCCTCCTTCTTTTCTCTTTAATTTTTTGGTTATCCGGAGTTAGGTGGGACACTGGCATAGCGGGGTTTTAAAGCCTGCATTGTCTGGCAGTTTCTGACTGGGAAGGACCGGCCGGCAGGGACACGGTCGCTGGGTGAGCTCGGGACCACCTCGGTGCGCCGGGGCAGCCGGATCTGGAGCTGCCTCTCACCAGGAGGCCCCGCTGCCCGTGTGGGCCCCGCTGCCCGTGTGGGCCCTGCCACGGCTCCCGGCGGCTGAGGATGAGGGGCTGCGCCCGCGGCATGAAGGGGAAGAGCCGACAACTGCAACCAGCCGTTCAGCGAGGAGCAAAGAGGACCATGACGACAGCGCTCAGCTTTATAGACTTTTATTTTTCAATTTGTACAGAACGCTGTTGCTATTATAATAAGGCATCAAACGCACTATTGAAAAGCTCACGATGGACTGCGATGTTTCGCCCTGTCGTGGGTCAAAAAGGAGTTTTACAAGATTAAATCCGTTGCTTTCCCAGTCGGTAAACTTTATGTTCATTACAGACAGATTTTTAAAAGAATTACAAAGATTAAAAAACTGTAAACATATCAGAACCAGCAAAAACCCAGCGTAGTTTCCTAGGAGAGAGTCTCAGGCATTTCTGCTGCGGGGCCGGCTTCAGGCTGGCAGTGAGAAGGCAGGGCCGGCTGCGCCTGGGAGCCGCGCTGGGCGCCTGCGGCCCCGGCGGGGCTGGGACCGGCTGGCGACAGGCCTCCTTTTTGGTGAGAGTCCCCAGCAGGTGCCAGGCAGTTCCCAAATGGCCAGCCTCGGCCACAAATGTCTAATCGAGAAAAAGAAGCCGAGACAATGTGTCACCGGGGAGCTGCTTGAACAGCGGGGAGCCAGCCGCAGCGCCGGGGAGCGCGGGCGCCTCCGGCCCGGCTGCAGGCCTCCAGGTCCCTCCGGCAGGAAGGCAGAGGCCGGGGCAGGGCCCGGCCCGCAGACATGTCATGAGGTAGAAAATGGGAAAGTGTCACGTTTCGCTGTTAGGGTCAGTCAGAAATCAACTGATTGATGGCACAAATCCCGATATGTTTCTGGAGTACCTCTGGAGGCACCTAAAACCCACCTGGTATGCCCCAAAATTTAGATCCCCAAAGGAGAAAGATCTCCAACGATCCATGCAACAACTTTAGCCCAGGCAACGAAAAAAACCCACCAATTTTTCTCACACTCGTACCCTTAAAGCATTAATATTTGAGCAGGGGAAATCAAATTGCGAGGGTGCACAAGAGGGCAATTAATTTCCCTTGGCCTCAGCCTTTGGTACCACCTCGTGCAAGGCGAACGATGCAAAGGCTCGTACACGGGGCAGTGGACTAATACATTAATTTTCCACCATCGGCCACCAGACAGCAAGTGTTCCACCAGACAGGTCTCTGTCGCACCACACTGCATGAGAACCTGACAGTCCAGAGGTTTTACATCGCACCACCAACTCACACAGTCCTGTAATTTGTAAAGGTATCCTGTTGGGTAATCAGAGAAATGTCCTGAGAGTTTTTAGCTGCTAAACTCCTGCACTCTGAAGGCCTTCTTTCGCCTCTTTCGTAGTTCACACTAACACTGAAATAAAGAAACTGTGTCAGTCCTGCTACTTAAATTTTCTAACTCCTCACGCTTCTGCAGTGTATATTTAGATTATTAGGTTGACCTACGTTTCCTTAAAATGCTCAGGGAAAAATTGAGGGTTCATTTAAGTATTGCAGGCTCATGATCTGTGACAGGCATTTTACAAAGTGTCAGAAAACTTCTCACTTGATAATAACATACTGACAGTCAGAGGAGCGTTCCCTTTTCTAGTGCTAATAATCAGCATTAAGGCATGCCACGGTTCTTACAAGAAATTTGCGATCCTTACAGCTTTAGCTGTCACCTTTCTGCAATAATGGAATGTACTCCAATTTTATGCATATGTATCATTAAAAAATAAAAATAACGGCTCTCAAAACCACCAGCCTCAGTTTTAGAGCTTCTGTCGCGTAGGTGAGTACAGAGATTCCCATTAGGGACCCAGGCTGGTGAAAGGGTTTTCATCCCCTGCAGCATCCGTCCCCTGCCCCACACCGCCTTGCTGCCCCCGGCTCAGCACCGTTTGCCCTCTCACTTGGCACGGCTTTCCCTGGATCTCTGGAGGACAAGGCCAGCCCCTTCCTGTCCTTGGGGCAGGATGGGAGGCAGCGCTGTCCCCACCGCCCCACCTCAAGCCGTGCGTCAGGCCCTGCGGGCAGTGTCCGTGTTCCYACCAGCAGGCAAAGGCCAGCTAAGGATGAGCCTTCCTCCTCCGTGTCCTGCTTCTCGGGCTATTTCCTTCCTCACTCTCACGGATCACAACAGGCTGAAGGCTTCTCCTTACATCTGGAAGCTATTCCATTTATTTACCCTAGAAATTCAATCCTGAATCCCTGATGACACATCCAGAGGGATGTAAGCTCTCCAAAGATGATTGTGGAGATGCTGGCCACTGTTGAGTTCCTGCCCACGAACACGCTCCGTATCATGACATAAACTGGCAAAATCATCTGCTAGGCAGCAGCATCACCTAATAAGGCTGCTCATTTAACTACCAAATAACACTGAACTAAAGCAGCGGTTAAAGCAGATAACATCTGAAGCAGCATCTCTTTTGCAGGGCCAACGTTAAAGCCTGGGTACCACAACATGCTATTTACAGTGACCAAAGGCATGAACCTGGAGCAGCGCAGCTCCTCGGGCCCTTGGTCGAAGGCACCCGCGCCAGCACCCACGCCGGCAAGCAGGAGGGACTGAAGTAGGTGAGCGCCAGACTCAGGTGCTGCACATGTCTCCTGACATGAACAGCCAGAGAAGAGGGAATGAGGAACCAGGTGGCAAAAGTGTTCAGTCTCTCCGTGCGAGGACCCCATGTTTCCACCYGCCACTTGTTACTCTGAACCTTGTGCTGCCACACATTCCTGGGTAAAGGGGGCATAAAGGAGATCTTCTCCCCCCTTCCCAAGGGAACTCTTCTCAGATATGTCGCAGTGGGAAAAAAAGTATCTTTTTAAAAATATTTTATATTCCTGATATTTGAGACTTAATTCATGACTGACAAGGCTGTGACAGTGAATCACGTTTCTACTAAGACTCTGCAGTCAGGGACTGTACAGACAGAGCTCTTCACTCATGTTTGGCTTTGGCAGGGACACACATATATTAACATACATATATATGTTAACAGGACATATATATATATATATAAACCACTGTTCAGTAAGAACTGACAGCAGTGCATATAATAATCTTTGTTGGTTTTCTCAGCACTGCAAGAACACAACTTTAATGTTCCACAGAAACTGGCTGATAATGAAGTAAATAGCATCAGTGGTACAGGTTTTTGGCTACTGTGCCACAGAACTCTGATTGATAACAACATGTACCCCTGATCATCCCCTATGTTAACTGAGTCCCATGTCAGTCAGTAAACTGCCTGATATTTAACCTTTGTATTTCCTGACAATTTATTTTTTACAAATAAATTGGTTTTTATTGAATAAGCCCCAGAAAGCTCCTTCCTGACCTTTCCTTGCTGGTTATGAGAAGGTTGACAGCCTAGTGACATAAAACTGAAGTTTCACAAGGGCTAGTAAGATGCAGACAGCCCCAGTATAAGCAAATCCCTACAGCCGAGCTTGAATTTCTTCTGGCATCCGTACTGAAGGAGAAGTGTTCAGCCTCAGCATCCCTATGCTTTTTCATTCTTTGGGTCTTTTGAGACTCCAAACAAGAGGTCAGTTAATTCAAGTTATGGCAGTTTTCATACAAAGACATCTGTCCACCAGGAACTAAACTTCTTTTATATGGGTCACTATAGCTATCAGAAGTTAATGACTATCAATCATTGCTAATATGAACTGAAACGGAGCTACTGACCTCAAGCTGAAAGAGCCTTTTGTCTCCTACCAATACCATGAGCCATATGGTTCCCTGCCCTTTGGCTCTTATTTTATATTTTAAATAATCATCACTAATTGTACAATTGTTTGAAAATATGAGAGGTTTGTGGCACGTCACGACCAAGTGGTGTTCTTTTTTCCCTTAGCTCTCACTCAATAGAAGAGAAGGGATCAGCTTAAAATTAAAGGATAAAAAAGCATCTCTTTTAATTAAATATTAGCCCTGCTATTTGATTATTGGTCCTGCTTCTTAACAGTCCACCAAGTAGATTGCAGGCTGCAATAATTAACAGCTTCCAAAATGTCAAGGTCGTTCCTGTTCTATATGGGAGTAATAAGAAAATTATACAGGCAAGACACCAGTGGAATGTTTTATATTAGGATAAACGAGTATCTGAGGAACCTACTTATCACAAATCTCTTTTTATTCAGTGGTTTTCATTATTTTATATCAGTAGCATTTTCTCTGGCACGTTTTCCCTTTACAACAAGTGCTCATATACTGCAAACACTCGATTATAGAGCTTAAAAAGAAAAACATTGTCAGACAAATAAACTGCATCACCAGCTATCTTTAGCTGCATCTGTTTTCTTTAATGAAACATATTTTCCTGTAGAAATACTGCCTTAAAAATCATGACCACACTAATTATCTATGGCAAGCACATCTTCCTCAACTAACGACAGCTCGAGCATATTATCGTTTGTACCAGACTTCATTCTGAAATTGAAAGACCCATACAGCTTCGCAGACTCCTTGGAGGATGCAAACCTGCTCCTCCGGTAGAGTTCCCCTTTCCACATGGACATCATAAGCAGGCTGGAGAGCACCACTCCCCCCAGGGTTAAGAGACACAGCCCGGCGATAACACAGCGGTCCAAGTGAGCCCCGATCCTAGCGCTCTCGTTCTCCAGCCTCTCCATCTCGCGGGCAGCCACGGTGTTGGGATCCACAGTCACGTCTCTGGGTACCACGTAGGAAATGATCACCAGCAAAATGCCACTAACCAGAAACAAAATGGCACTAATGAACCCGTAGTCCACAGATTTCCCAGCCGCCGCCTCCGAGGCAGCATCGTCCTCCTCAGAGACCAGGGAAGGAGAATCGTGCACCCAGTCAGGTGGCAGCTCCCTGCTGGAACACTGCTGCAGAGAGGCATCCTGGCAGCGGCTGCCTGTGGGACTGGGGACACTTCTTGCATGCTCCAGGTTTACATTTTCATCCACGTAGGTGAATGACGTCTCGAGTTCCTGGGCACAGCAGCAGGCTTTCTTCTTCCCTCCATCCTCTTCCCTGGGCAAGCGCTCAGGTGGGTGGCAGGGCTGGGACGTGCCGGGGGGTGCAGGGTGCTCCTGGGGAGAGGTGCCCGGGGGAGAGTGCTGGGGTGCCAGGGGGGGCTCAGTCACAGGGCCTCTCTGCAAGGGCTTGCAACGCCTTTCGCAGTGCAGGGCTGCCACGGCAGTGGCTGCTCTGGGGTCCGCCTCACCCCCAGCACACTGCTGCTGCTGCTGCTCGTAGGGAGGGGATGGCAGGCTCCAGCCGGCAGCGGTGCCCAGGGGCACCTGCCTGCTCTCCTCAGCCAGGTAGAGAAGCTCCATGCAAGCCATCGACCTTGTCCTGGCGAGCCCCGACTCCTGGGCTACCGCATCCTTCAGCAAACGCTGCCCCTGACACGCTGAAGCGGCTTCACGGTATCAGAGCTGCTGTATCTCAGAAATCTTCTACTCTTTCACCAATGTTTTGTTAGGGACATGGCTTGTGTCAGCTGTTAAATGATTAAACAAATCCTCTCTGACATTCATTTCTTTTCAGTCTGCAAATGAAATAGCAGAGGGGAAAAAAACAACAACAACAAAACCAAACCCGACAACCTCATGATGATACATTAATAAACCAAAGAGAAGATAACGCAAATGTAATACTTCAGTCTTCCTCTCAACCGGTTGAGGGGAGATGGCAAACACGATTATTTTAACCGTGCATTTAAAACTGCAATCCTCTTGCAGATCCAAAATCTATTAGGGAGTCTAATCAACCTTTGACACCGATATCCAATTAAGGCAGTAAATCATGTACAGAGCACTGGATAACCAGAATAACTGTGTAAATAACAGAGAAAAGAGACGTCTATTCTTTTAGAAGCAAGTAACTCCCCCACTCCCTTCCAAATAAGGAATTTTAAACTCAGATTCACAGACTAATTAGAAAGAAACACACAAATCCCGCGTAGCTCAATAATCCAGGATCTGTATTCTCTGGTGGAAATCTGATAATCCTATGGGAAAAGCAGTGCTTTCCTATAGCAGATCTCCAGTTTGATTAAGAGCTTTCGGAATGAAATTATGCCTCAAAGACTGATGACTCAAAGTCGGATATTACTTCTCATCTGCAATTAATTCGTTATTACCCCCTCCTACTGCACCCCATCCCCCCTCGAGGCGGAATGCCGGGGTCATTAGGAAAAGCCAGCAGCCCAATAAATGTGTTGCATGCATAGAAAACACGTGCGCCTATAGCATATACGTGATCGGTAACAGACGCTGCTCACTCACTCACTCACTCACGCGCTTCTGGGGACCTCAGCGGGAAGCGGCCACGCTAGAAACGCGATCCCCGCCGGCGCGGGGAGCAGCTGCATCCACACGCAGCTGTGTGACCCGAGCGGTGCAGGTTACAGGCGCGCAGACACGCACAGACACACACGCACACCCCGGCAGGCAGGACCACGCCTCCTTCGCTGCCGCCGCCGCCGCCTCCTCCTCCTCCTCCGCCTCCCCGCGGGGCTCTCACCTGCCCGGCACGGCGGTCCGCCCGCCCGCCGCGCTGCCCGCCCCGCACCCCCACCTACCTCCCGCCCGCCAGCGCCGGCGCCCGCCGCGCCCCACGCCGCGCTGCGGCCGGCCCCCCGGGGCACAGCCGGGCGGCGCCGAGCCGAGCCCAGCCGAGCCCAGCCGGGCGGTGCCGAGGCGAGGCGGGCGGCCGCGGCGGCACGCTGGGAGTTGTAGTCCGCGGGCGGCGGGCGGCCGCGCCGCTGCGGCAGCGCAAGGAGCCGCGCCTGCCCCGCCACCGCCCCCCCGGCGCCTGCCGGCTGGGGCCGGGGCCGGGGGACAGCCGCTTCCTCCTGGGTCTTTCTGGCAGGGTTTAAAGCTTGCGTCAGTCAGCCCCCTCTGAGCCCCAGAGACGAGTTTGGAGAGGGGCTTCAATAAAGCGAGCCTTGTGAGGTTGCTCTGGTGCGTGTGTCTAGCTCGAGCGTCGCCCAGGCTTTTTTTCCATAATCACGAGAGCTCACGACTTACTCCATGCAAAGATAAAATCAGATTCTCAAATGATCTCAGCATTCCCAGAGCTGAGACTTTAAGAAATGTACTCACTGCAGGAGTCGTACAGGAAAATCTCAGGAGCTCACTCCACGTTGGCAGACTCCACACACTTTCCCTGGCAGGCATAAATTACTATTAAAAAAAACGGCTGTTGTCAAAAATACATAATAAAACGAATGACCAATTGGTAGGAACCTTCACTGACTTTTCTTGCCACTGCTTTCTCTGAAGTGATAAACTAGGATGTGAAAATGAATTGTGAAGGAGGAAGAACTGAAGGTTTATCATAGATGGATACTGTGCTGCTGGGGAGAGACCAGACTCTGGGATGCAAAGAGCATGGAGGGAGGGACCTTTGGTGTGGAGCTGAAATGAGGATGCCCGTGTGAAGCAGAAGTGAGCAGCACCTGCCTGCATGGCTGTCGGGCAGGAAAGCAGGGGGACAAGAGGGATGGTGAGGCGGGAAGGAACCCAACGAGGCAGAACAGAGAAGGACGGACTGTCTGAAGGAGTTGTCCTGACATCAGAGGACAGGGCGATTCTGTGTAAGGACTCTTTGCCAATTCTGAAACACTGCATTAGGCAAAAAAAGTTTTGAAGACAAATCCTGCTGAGACCTGAAAGACCCAGCACAGAAGATTCAAATCTTTGTGGCAATAACTCCCATGAATGCCAAAATTACTTGCAAAATTAGGGCAATACCAAGGGACTCCCAGTGCCCATCTCACAGATTGCTCAGTGCTGTGGGCTGGTTTGGACCACCGTTTCGAAGCAGCTCCAGGCAACGTTTCCATTAGCAGAGTGCAGTTTCAATGCATTGAATGATGTATTATTCACTCTTTGAAGAAAAATTGTGAGGAGAAAATTATGGAGCAGGGAAAACAGCACAGACTGTCCTTGGAGCTTTTTGTAACAATGCCCTCTTTGAAAGAAATATAAAGGAGCAAATAAAACCTAATCAAAGAAACAAAAAAAAAAGCCTATCTGTAAATTGTTCAAATACTTTAAAGCAAAAGCAAAGACAGAAACTAACTCTCTTTAAGGCTATTGCGCATTTCCATTTGGGAAGCATCAGGACAGGAACATACAGATATTGGTTGCTGACACCGCAGGCTGCACCTGCCACATCCGATAGTCAAGTCTTAATTAAGTGACTGACAGGGCAAAATGTGGTGTTCAGCCCGGCAATGCAGCCTGGAAGAAAGCAAGCACCTCTCCCGGGCCCCAGCACAATCTGCCGAGGCCTTGGGTGGGCAATTTCTTTCCGATAGCTGATACAAAGGCAGGAAATTGTTGTCAGTGCACAACAAATGGCCATGTAATTGATCTTTCAAAACCTAGGAGCTACAGCACGTATTCTTGAGTGCTTGCTAGAACCTTGGTTACTTGTTATTTAACCACACACAAACGTTTTGCTGCTCTGCCACCCACTCTGCTCCCCATTATGTGCCAGCTTGTGTTGGGCATTAATTTATATTAATTTGTTGCTAATAATTACAATTCCACAAAGTAAGGAGCAAACAGAGAGGGACTCACAACTCTGTCAAGCCAAATGTTGTCTATTCTTAAATGTCTTCCCAGGTGATGCTGTCCCTCCTTTGCCTCCTACAGTTCACAGACTCCTACAGTGAAATCATTGTCTAATCACAATCCCTGATACTGACGTTTCTTTTTCTTACTTTGGATGCAAAGAGTTAAGAGCATTTTTGTTTAAAGAATGTAAGTGATTGTTGCCAATGCTCTGAGGTGTGGAGGTGGTGAAATGAATGCATAGCAACACATACTCTGCAAACACAAATACAGCTGGTGAGAAGATTAATCAAGCAAGGGCAGGAAGTGAGAACATTTGTCACAGAAAAAAATGGCTACGTAGAGCTAAAAACCTGAGTGATGGACACACAATGGGACAGGAATAAAAGACTGGAGTAGACTGTCAGGGTTGATGAGCCTTGTTCTCTCTGCTACAGCCTACCCCATCATACAGTCCTTTCAGAGGCTGAACAGGGCTATAGTATCAACACAGGGATAATACGAGATGTGACAGTAGACTGGTAAAGGTGTCTCAGTTGGGATATACGGGATTAAATCTAAACCATGCTCTAGACCTGCTTAGACGCTCTCTTCCAGTTGACCCAAGATAAATGAGTATCTGAACTAGATGTATACAGCTTTTCTGTTGTGAGTAAGCTATGCTCAGTGTAAGACTGGAAGGAGGTTGTGAGATCTAAAAGTGGTTCCACCCTATCTAACTATGCTTGCATTTGGAGCCTTGAGGGCTTGGTCAGCCCTGAAGACATCAGAGAAACCAGGCAAACCTGAAACCTGTTTTCTGAATGGTGCATCCCATCATGGGCTGTTGAAGGATGGGTTTAGAAATATTCTCAGTCCAGGAAATTTTCCAGTGCTGGGTGGGATCTTCAGCGGAGCATTCCCACAGACATTTTTATTCTTTTGATTCCTTTCAGCTTAATAAAATGTGCACAGAGTCTTTCAGTGGTCTTGTGTTCGCAGAATCTTGAATTCCTCACCCCACATGGTCATAGGACCTTGGGTTTCCAGCGGTCCCTGTGCAAGTGTTGCAAGACTGCATAGCTTCTAAGATAAAGGTGCACCCTGGCCAGTGTGGCTCAGAGCATAATATATTCAGACAAGTCTAGGGAGACTATCACATAACCTTTCCATTTCCACTCGAATAGATCATATTGCTGAGTAAAGTAAATTGGCTAGGGAGCCAATAACAAGGGACTGCAGTAAAATTTAAAACCTACTAAAGAAATATATAGACCTGTGTACAGGTCTGTGAAAAATAACAAAGGTAATAGAAGTGAATGAAGAGGCAAAGCTAAGCTTTTATATAAAGTGCAAAAGAAAAAAGTGGTATAATTTTTTTGCTTAGAGAATATAACTATTCTGAGGATAGCAGGCAAATATTTGGACAACTCACTATGAAAAGAAGTATCCAGCATTTCTATGTGTTTAAAACACATTACTGTCACAGACCTATTGATTTATAAAGAAAAAGTAGATAGGAAAGCAATTTAATTCTACTTTGGTTGCTTCACTAATGCACATCCATTGTGCATTAATAAAAGACACAATGAAGAAATAAATTTACAGAGAGACAAAGAAACCGTAGATGTGTGATATGCTGTACCAGAATTGTCAAGTGGAGATTAAATCCTTGCTAAATTCTTATGCTTCCCATGTCTGAGTATGTGAAGTCACGGTTTGGATAACTAGAGTTCCTGAGCAAGAACAAAAGAAGTCACCCCTTGGTCTTAGAGCAAAGGGTCATCTGGAGGAGCACGGGTGGAAGAGTGGGATGTTGACCACTTGAAAAACACGGTTGTTATAGCCCAGTTTTTTGGGTCGGCTTGTTTGGACATTTTTAGCTATGTGCAAAGAGACTCTGCAAGTAGGAGAAATGCAACTTAGAAGTGTAATTCAATTACTTATGAGCGAACAGACATGAAGGACATGTAGGATTTAGCAAGCTGCCAGGCTGAGGTCTGCTCCCCAGTGCGGCACCGTGGGGCCATTGCTGGCCTCAGGGGCACTGGGAGGGGAAGGGCCAGCTCTGGGGGTCAGGGAGCTGCCGTCTCCCACCCGCTCTGCCCACACCAGCGACTCAAGCTGGAGAACTGACTGTCTCTGACGAGCCCAGACTTTGCTGTTCATCCTGACCAGCATCCCTGCTTTCCTCCTTCAGGAGCTCATACTTGGCCATTTTCCCTCCTGAATCCTTGAGCGACTGACCACCCCTGTCTCATCACCCCTACCCTTGACTGTACGTCTATTTTTCTAGCGTCCCACTGACTTTCTCACAGCTCTTTCTCAGCAGTCTGGGCTCAGGTTGCACAGTGGGACATACCCGAGCTGGCCCTGCTGTGTCCACAGCAGACCGGCTGCCTATTGCCAGGCACCTGGACACGGCTGTAAGTGCCTAAGCTGTGGGACACTGGGGTGGTGGAGATGACTCCTGCCCCCCTGCATGTCTCCCATAAGGCTGAGCACTGAGCTGTGCAGCATCCTCTGAAAGAGCCATGGCAGAACCCAAACACCCCCTCCCTGCCCTGGGCCCGGGGCCGCCACACTTTCCCACAGGCATCTGCCCACTGATGGGGAAATACCAGCGCTGTGCTGTCTGTCACACCTGCGAGAGCCAAAGTCTCCATTTGTTTCCTACCACGGCCGCACTTGGGACATTAAGGACATGTTTCTCCCCGGGTCACCCCACAGACCAGAGGCTACAGCCCTGAGTGCTCTGTGGCTGCTGAGTGCCAGACATTGTGCACGTGACTGATTCCTGTCATTGCCTTTCGCAGGCGCTTTCCTGATGGTTCTAATCACCTTCTTGCCCACTTACATGGAAAGACAGTGATTCACCTTCAGTAATCACACATTAGATCTGGGAGCTTTAGTCCACCAGATGTCCAGCACAGACTGCAAAATGCTGATTATGGAATGGAGGAACGTAAAGGAAAAGTGAGATGATAGACTACCCTGCAGGGAAGCCAACCTGAAAATGAGAGGCTGCTTAGGGGAGAAATAAAGAAATCACCAAGGAGGTTTTAAGCAAGGGATTTAAAGGACGGAGGGTAGTGCAGAAAAAAGGGAAGTGCAACATAGTATGAGGAAATAATAGCTTGTCCCATAAACTAGTGATTTTTCTTTATGCTGGACCTGGAAACAAAAATTACTCATGGCTGTTGCAGTACACATAAAACTATGGGTGAAAGAAGAAAGTGAAGGCTGCAGTTTCTGACAAGACAAGGACACACAACCTTCAGTAAAATATATATTGCTGGTGACAGAATGAGGTTTTATAGAAATTATCAGGAATAGTAGACAGATTCTATATTATCAGCAAAGTGTTGAAGCGTATCTTCAACAACAACAATGAAGATGTGTTCCCATTAGAGGGGTAATGTAGATAATTTACGGAATGAGCCTGTATTAAAAAGACAAAATATAAAAAAAGTAATAAAACCTTCTTCTCTTGGTAGTGCTTTATGTCTGCATGTTTCAAAGTACATTAAAAAGCTGAAATCGCTATTGCTATTTTAAAGGCGAAGAAGCTGAAACACGGGGAGCTTGTGTGATTTGTTACAAGCCAGACAACACGTTAGCGCCAAAATCAAAGTGCCAGAATTAAAATGAAAGAATAAGGGCTTGAGCCTTGTACCTCATGCTATCTCTTTTTGCCAACTGAAATGGGCAAGTGGTGACTTATGAGGGAACTAAAATCTTTATACCCAACTGGGGGAGAGTCTTTGGCATGAGGGAAGAGAGCCGTGGAGCTACATTAAGCTCTCAAGTCATAGCGTTAGAGTAAGATATGCCGGGAAGGTATCTCAGTGGGGTTTCAAAGCAATGCTAGGGTCTATGCAGACTGCTGATGGTGGCATTTGCATGTAAATTAGCAGCCAGAACAGCCCAGATTCAAGAGGGCACAAGGCAGAGCTTTCCTTCTCTTTCTCTTCCTCTCTCCCCCAGTCCCTTAAGCTGAGTATCATGCTGAATTTATGTGTGGAGCAAAGCCTTGCCCATGTGTCTTGTCCTGGCCCCATTACAATCACTATAGCATTTTTGTAATCAACTTTAAACAGACCAGAATTTCTCGTTGCCCTTCCCCATCTCCTAATAGTACTGAGTTTCCTTATAGAATGTTTTCTACAAGGAATGGAAAAAAACTGGTGGGATACAACAACCTAAAACCTGGGGTAGATGGACAAAAGGGGCAATGTAAGACTCATTACAGAAATACAGGCCCGGACGGATATGGCAAACTCTTCCAAAGGGCAACATTTCTTTTTCAAATATTGAAAAACAGTTTGAACAAAGAAAATAAACTGCGAGGAGCAATCCTTCGCAGGACCGTGTAAATGAGCTAGACCATCTATCTAGGAATTTTCCTCTCTGAAGTCCAATGCTAAGATTTCATCCTGTTTGCTTTCCAATGGGGTGTGATCAGAGTGAAACTAAAAGGAAACATACTTCATCTTTTTCAACAGTCAAATCTTTTAAAGTCCAGCCTACCCCCTGAATTTTGAGAATGCAACCTGAGGTTTTCAAACAAGACCTCTATTGATATCAGTGGCAGGCATTGCAGACCAAACATCCACAGAGCTGTAAACCTTTAATTCATCAGATATGGTTAAGGCTGTTAATGTTCTTCTTGTCACATAGCCACTGTTCATATTCCTAAGGACTTTCTATTTGCCATCCTCCTTTGATAGCCTTAGAGGAGGGAGTAATGCCTCTTCTTAAGGCTGAGCTTAATGGAGATATCTGGAATCAATAGAGGAAAACAAAACCTGACCTGATGGGTTTGTATTTCTTTAGCTAGGAGGTATGGAAGGAAATATGATGTCATCCTCTATGTTAAACCAACTCTCCTATAGCTTTTAATTGCAGTGTGTTTTGAAGCCATATATTCAAATAGGAATAGCACACTGTGTTGGCTCTTTCACAAACAGAAGTCTTCGAGAATCACATGCTGCTAAAGAAAATGTTCTACAGTTTTCTGCTTTTGACACATCAGAGTCATTTTTATCTGGTTACTATGTTATGCATGCAACAGAACTGCAATGATAGTAAAATCTGCCACATGCAGACAGGACTGCGGGCACAGTACGAAAAAAAGCAGTCGCTTACTTGAGCAGTTAAAAAGCTCATAATACATTATTTATGGGAAATCAATATTTGTTTGTAATAACTACATATACATGTCTATTTATCCTTCAAGAAAGCAAAGAGGTCTCTATCCCACTGTTGGTGAGAAGCAGAAAGCAGGACCATAGAGGCCTTAGTTTACATTGAGTAATTACCAACAGTTCCTCTGCTAACGTCTGGGGAGCCACCACAGACTGGTTGGGTTTTGCAGGAAGGCTGGCTCTTCAAAAAGAGAAGGTGATATTAACTTGTGGCAAAGACCTTGTTCCTGGGCAAGCAGGTCTCCGTTACACAGCCCTGAATGCTCTTTCCATTGCGATGGCTATTTCAGTGTAAGACACAATGACATGTAGCAGGCTTTTTGGTGAGCAATGCCTTAGCATGAGGTCTCCTTGAGTGCAATCAAAATGGGAGTGTTGGTGTGGAGGATGGCAGGACACCCACCTAGCCCGGGAGAGGACTGCAGGGATCCAAGTGTCCGCAGGGGAGTCCCTGAGTTGAGGGGGACAGGGCAGCGCGGGGCGAGGCTGAGCGGGCAGCTTGCGGGCGCCAAGGGTTGCCTGCCAGTAGATGCCTTCTCCTGGATGAGGGGCATCTGGAGGTGGGTGAGCAACGGAGGGGGATTTAGTCTTTCTGTGTGCTAAACGTAGCACCATTTTGTCTTTCCCTGAATAAAGGTTTATTTGCTTGCACGCTTTCTCAGAGTCCTCCTGAGTGGGGAATTCAGACCTAGTGAGGGCATGTGGTTTTCTGGCACTTCTTAGGTGGGCGTTTAAACTTGGTTTAATAATTTGTCTCAAGATACATCAAATACGTTGATGCTACTGGTTTCTGCTCTTATTAACCACCTGGCTGAGTGGTTGTCTATATGTAGACATTATATTAAGGTAATACAAATTTTTCAGTTATTCTTACTTCTGAGGCGTCCATGTATGCATACACACACACACAAAACGTATGCACACACAAATAATGGTATGGAGCTTTTCATTGAAAGTGGGAGGTTTGGAGGTGAATCTCCACTCCTGTTACTCCAAGTGACACACTTTCTCCCCCGCACAATACTATACATAAAATGAACCATGGAGAGCTATTTTCCCAAGCAGACGGAAATGCTGTATTTTGAGGTGGGTAGCTGCATTTCAAAGCCAGATATCTGCACGAAAGACATTTGTACAGTGCCATCTGGACAAGTTTTTAATTAACGTGGAAAATAAAAAATGAACGGAGAGACTAACAATTTCTTCATGTTCAAAGGCATAAACCTGCAGGGGAAAAAATACCCGTGGTTGTACTTCCGAAGGATTAATAAAGAACATCTACCATGGATTTATAAAAATAAATTCAGACTGAGAAAGGAATATTTAAAACATTTATAGTTAGTTTTATTAATTGATTAATTTTATTAATTTAGAAGAATTCTCTTTTCTTTAAGCAGAGATAGCGAGAAAGGATAATAACAGCAGACAAAGAAAAATTTGTGCGTATTCTGAATGATGGATTCTTTCCACCTAATCAAATAATAAGGATCACTTTTGAGACGGAAACAAGGAGATGAGTATTGCTCTGTTTTGGTGCACGCAATATAGGAATTTAGCTATCTGTCCATTTACATTGTGATCACTGTTTTTGCTACCTGAGCATCAGAAGGTAATAAAACATATGATTACACTGGAGACTGAGTTTTCTGCCTGTCTTCTGAAGTGTTGAAATAGAAAGTGTGTGAGGACTATTTTTAATTGCATGGCTTTGCAATCATCGAGAAATATTGCCACTTTTTAACTACTGATCTGCTTCTTCATCTGGTTTTCTTGTAATATTTTTAAATCAGGAGCATTTGCATCCCTATTTTTGGATGACAGGAGAAATCAAAGGATACGTGTGACCATGAAAGGTTTTGTTCAGTTCATCTCAGAACAGATATGTCCTTCTATATCCATATATATCCACATATCCTTCTTGTCTGCTGAAACATATAATGAGTTTCAATCTGAGAGGGTGTGTTTACATCCTGGAATAAAGTCCTGTGGTTTTGTCCATTGCTACAAATCTATCTTGTCCTTTTCCTTCTTCAGGTGGATTCTGTAACACTTTTATTCATGTTTTAATAGATGTTGAGATCTTGGAATAAAAAGACAACTCACAGTTAAACAGAAATGGTACACTTTTTATGCTGGAGGAGAAAGAAGCAAAGAGTAACTCTGCAAGTGTGAAACCAAAGGCGGAGGGAACATATGTCTCCCATTGGGAACAGGAGCTAACTGATGCAATGCAAGTAAAAGATGCTAACACTGCTGCATGAGGCAACATCTGGGCTTAAAGTGAATCACTCCCCAAATTGTCCAGAAGCTGGGGCAGGGGGAGAAAAGATTATGACTCTGATATTTAGGTTATTATGAAGTTAATTCTTTACTCTGCACTAACACCATCTGTTAAATAATAAGTACAACATCTATAGCAAAGTCTGAATTCAGGAAACATACTTCAAGCATGAAGACAATGAGTGTTCAGGAGAAAATCTAATTTTATTCCTACCGTTATTCAAGTCTGAAAATGACACTGTGTCTATTTAGCATGTTAAAAGACATGAAATGTAGTCTATGGATTAGTGCAAGATGTTCCTGTGGCCTCCAGATGTTTCTCCCTCCTTGGGTATCTTCATTCTGTGCAGAAAATGAAGACTGTCTTCTTTTTCCTGCTCCAAATTTCTGATTGTGTATTTGTAAGTCTGGATTTTTCTCTGACTTGCTCTAATACTCAACATCAAAAGTAATCTGTTTCATTGCAATTATTCAAGTGTATCCAATGGAGTCAGGTCTGGCAGTCATCTGACTAAATGTGGAGCTATGCAACACAGACATCTACATTTGAACCAGCTGTCTTGGCTACCATTGTAACTGGGAAGATCAACTCAACACACTCAACAGAGTTTAAGATGAGATTCATATGACCAAATGTAGGCATTTACTTTAGGATGAGGTAAAGTGTGCACTAAACTCTGTCGACTGTGATTGTTGGTCACGTTGGCTCTGTCACACACTGGCATTCTCACTGTAGATGATAGGTGCATTTAGCACAGTGGGCAGCTGTCGTTTATTTTCAGTGGGATTACTGAAACAATCTCATTTAAAAAATGCTACCTGTTTCCTTGTCAGTAAGGCTCCAAAAACCCTGTGCCTTATCTGGAGTGAGGAGGTTTCAGTTTCTCTCTCTCATATCTTGTCTTCTCTTCCTCGTGTCTCATTGGTTTTCACTGTTAATCTCCTCTCTGCTTCTTCCATGCTTCCCTCATATGTTGAATATGACTTTACGGTGGAGAAAAAGGAATGCTTTCACTTCTCTGAACCACCACTACAGGACAGATGTTTTTGCTGAACTTTTAGTCTATTTTGATCCAGTATCTGAAGCATTGCTTTGAGTAAGGGACCAGCTCAGTGGTGAAATGGGTATGTGTCAGTTCCTCTAGAATCTAGAAATATGCATAAGAAATAGTAGTTTCACAACTTTGCAATGAATATATTTTATTGTCCAAGGACTTGTGTCATACCGACTGCCTGTTGTTCATCTGTTGATGAACATCCCACTCTAAAAGCTGGGTAGGTGGATGGGTGAAAGAGGGCAATTACCTGACTACTTTACTCTCTAGGTTTATATTTATTCATCATTCATATTTGATCCTTATTCTGCAGAGCACAGAGGCAGCTAATAAGGATAGTGATCAATACTCTCACAAAGTCACATGCAATTATAAATTTGCATTATTTGCTGTTACAACAAAAAAGAGTGCATGAATTTTGTGTGCAGATGTAGAGACATAACTTTGGAGATGTGAGCATTAAACAATGGATGTTGCCAATTAGACAAGGTGTTAAAACATATGTATGACTGCCAGCATATGTATGAGCAACACTCTACTTATGTGTTTAAGGTGTCTTTTGGATATAGGCCTAGAAATTAAATTCCTTAATAAATATATTTTCTTATACAAATTACATTTCGGTTTAATGATATTTTTTCTGCTTACATCTTTAGCTTTTTTTTTTTTCCTATAACCAAAATTAAAAATTGCTGCTTTTAATTATGAATATATATTGATGGGCCGGTACCACATAAAACTTACTTACTTCCCAGGCCATACTGAAGCTTGTTCTGAAATTTTCTATAAATATGGACAAGTGGTGATTTAATCTAGATATATTGAAAACATGAAAGCATCTAGCAGCTTGTTTTGGGCAAGAATATGTAAGAAAATGTTGAAAATTATTCTTGGAAAGTATGAATTATGAATGTAGTTTGTTATAGATAATGTTACATCATAAATATTATTCATTTATGTTCATTTGTTATTCATTATGTTCATTTTAAGCCTGCATGCATTTTCATGCAGGTATTGCAAGGATGATTTATGCATTTCTAGAAATTCAAACACTTCATTTTCTACTACTCTGGAGGTAATGCCAAATGCCTGCTCATTCTAATACACGCTGTCCGTAACTTCAGCTGCAGCAAAACAGCAGCTTGATTTAACTTCTGTCTCCAGGGTCCGTTCTAACACCAGTTACTGGAGAAAATAGCCTTACTTTCAGCTGTTGAATTTAACTTTACAAATAATGCTTAATAACTAGAAAGTAGAGGTAGCCAAGTGGATGCATCATTCTCCTCTGCCAGTCTACTCCGTGTAATGTCTATCCATTCTTTTGAGAATAAATTAATTTGCTATTGTGGAAAAATGCTGCTAAGTAAAGCTGATCTTGAGGCCGTGAGGTTATCTGAATATTGTTTGAAGACATGTTGCTCTTGTGCTCAGTCTTTATAATTTGCAGGAATTTATTTCTAAAATTGCAAGCTGGAAAAAACTTCAATATGAAATTAAACCACTATCCTTGAATTCTTCATTTTGGACCATGTTTCTTTAGGTATTGTCTGTCACATGAGATGTCAAGAATTTGGAGGAATAACTGAGGGTTCAGAAAATAACTTTCTGTAGAAACTTTCAGGCATGATCATCATATATTTAAGTAGATGGTAAGCTAGGATTCTTTCAAGCCTCTTGGAAACTTAAGTTATTTTAAATAGATTTTTATGATGTTTTATGATGTTTAAAAATAAGTTCTTTCTTTCAAGAAGGGATACCTGTGTTTTGATGTTGTTAAGGAGAATATATTTTATAAGGGAGGGAAATTGTAACCATTCTCCGGTTAAAGTTCCACTGGAGAAGTTTAACCAGGTTTTTACCCTTCACAGAGAGGCATGCTGAAAATAAAATGGAACAATACTATGCAGAGCAGAAGAAAGAGAGCAGTAATACAGAGATACAGAGTTAAAATAACTTTACAGTGATGTTTAAATATCTTTTAAGATTATGTTAATGGAAAGGATGGAATGAATCATTCAGGTATCTAAATACAGACTTCTAGTGTTGTTTTAGATACTGAATAGCAGATATGACACCAAAACACCAACTGTCTAGAACAACAGCCAGGTGTAACACCCTAAAGCATCTAAAATGGCACTAGACATCCACGTTCCGGCAATTGAATCCCACCCAGAGAGCCTACCTTGATTTGATAAAAATATTGCAATGTCAGTTTAGAAAACAGATTTAAGTAGCTAAAAGATCACATTCAAACTGGAGATCTCTTTTGCTCAAGGTAAAAACAAGTTCTTGTAATCATGTGTCAAAATGATTATCATTGTCTGAATAGCTGGAGGAAATTTGGAGGCTGTAAAACCAAAAGATTCATGTAACCAGTGATGCAAGAGACTGAGACATGCCTGGGGCCTCAATAGCATCCCCTGCCATTGTGACCGAGTGCCTGAATGTGTTCGTACCCTCCTTGCAGAGCAAAGATCTCTTTTTCCTTGAAGAATCCTAAATTATTTCCTTGATAAGACAGGGAGAAAACAAAACTTGTGCTCAGAAATTATTGGTTTTTACATACCTGATGGGCTGATATAGTGAAAGACCAAAGCATACCTAAGAAAGGGAAGTCAATCTGGCTGAAGGTTTGAATAGCTATGAAAAAGTTCTGCTGCTGCTGATTTGTTTGGATGAAACGTTTCTTTATTGTGCTTTTAAATTCTTGTCAAGGGCATTTAGAGCGCTAACTGGGCATCCTGCAGCATGGAATTTTAATATGGGAATAAGTAAACACTACCTTATGTGGTGGAGTGAGGTGATTTTACAATAAAGATGAACAACTAGCATAAGTCATCTGGCAAAATGTCATGCTGGCCTCTTATGCTAAAGCAAAAAAAATTTCCCACAGAATATCTATCATCTTAACCGTCACTGTCTTCTCATAGATGATAAATCCCAAGTGGAAAAAACAATATATTTTTTACCCATAACAAGGCACAGCCCTCTAGCACAACGTGGATGTTGAGGTTAGGCAGAAGCCAGATGAAGACCTCCATGTGCATCATCAGTGTTGCAAAGGACTGGAAAAAAAACCCAGTTGGAGAAGCTGCATCGGATAGCCAAGAGCACCTTTACATGCTGTGAAGAAGTGTCCTTCCCTGGATATGCATGGCTAGGAAAAGCAATGTTTGCTTACAGAAAAGGAGAGAGGCCACTGGATCTTTGGCAATGCTGAGCCATAATCTGTGGCTTCAAAAACCTCACCGAAGCTTAACTGATGGCACAGAAGACCACCCAGGGCAACGTCTGTGATTGTGGTATCTGGAGACACCTTGGCTGGGCAGAAATGAGATGACGAGAGAAGGGGAGAATGGGAACAAGGGGGGATGGAAGCAATTCATGTGATTGCTGGTAGGATCGATACGATATAGACAGAAATGTCCTCTCCATCATTACTCAAACTCTCATATTTTCCTCGTTTCTCTCTACATTTGATTTCCAGACCTGTAAGCATCTGATAGCACTAGCACATTTCACAAAAGATCATCCTGTTTTGCTTTTCTGTGTCTCCAAATAAGGAAGAATTAAGTACACATGCATATTTTAATATTATGTGATCATTCCAATGCCACTACCAATTTGGATACAGTAAGTTGAAGGTTATACTTCTGTAATCTTTGTGCGATGCTACTGATGTGTGGATTTCTGGTTGTAATTTATTTAGTGTCATGAACACAAATCAGGATAAAAAAGCCCAAATAAATGACTAACAGAAAATTTAGAATTCATCTCTACCACGTCTGTGTTAATATAAATTCAGAGTTTTTTCAGTGCAGCCATTGAGTTATATCAGCCTAAGTCTACATATTTGCTATTTGTTAAGTAATTCAAGCGCGTTTTGATTTTGATGTGTTTGTCCTCATCCTCGTTAAGCCTTTACAATGACATTTATGCCTATGAGCCGAAAAAGAATGTTGTTCCACTTAAGAAGATATGTCAACACTACTGTTTAGTATTGGAATGGGTGATTTTTTTTTAGTCCAGAAAATTTCATGTTGACATTTTTTCAGGTAGCAAATTAATCAGACAAAAAATAGAATGGCATTTAAAAAACCCAAACATCTGCTAGCATTTTTATTGCCAGCTTCTAATTCGGTAATGACAAGTGTATATTTTTCACAGTGGAAGATTTTATTTTTCAGTTACTGGATGCTCTGAATGAGCTCAGAATGAGAATCTGAACACGTGCTGCTGACATTCATTCTGAGCAACAGGAGTGCTCAAACAGTGGTACTTCTACCACCAGTCAACCTTTCTTCTAATCCCTATATCCATCCATTGCCTGAACATTTATTCCACTGATATGTTTGCTTCTGCAACTGCAGAACACGGTCTTCTTGGAACAAGCGGATGCCTATCAGTCGCAGGTTAACTTGCATTTTTTTTAGAGACGATGTCTGCACTGCGAAGCAATCCCAAGACATCACAGGAAAATTAGACAGTACTTTGGCAAAATGAAGAGATTGTTGGGTCTACCTGTTCATTTTTCTATACTGACACATTTGAGAATTAATAAACAACTTTGAAACTTCCAGCTTTGTTTCCATAGGGGTTCTGAAACGGGGCTCTGTTCCTAAAAGCTCTCTCTGATAACAACAGAGACTAGTTTTCTTCTAAAGGCTTGAGGATCCTGAGCACATGCAGGCTCAGGTTCAGTCTCTGAGCCTTTTTTCCCATGCCTGCTAGGTACCTCACAAAGTTTAGAGTCAATCAATAAGAAATGGGCACAGGTGTTTTGGGAGGATTTCAGCTGGCTTCATCTGGGCTCCACTGTCCCAGTTGTGCGTGGTGGGCTTCACTCTGATTTTACTGTGTGCCCGTAGCCTCTGCCAGGATCCTCTGCCAGGATCAGAAGCGGGTGCAGTGAGGAGCGCGCTGTGCTGCGTGCTGGGGAGGGGATGCAGCACACGCAGCGCTGTCCCGTGAGCTGTATGTAGGGGATGCTGCTAAGGAGAGAGAATCTGAGGTGGAGGGGAAAGCCACTACATTGTTCAACACTAATCTGAGACAATGAATTCAATTCATGTCACATTAGCTGGAGAGGAAGAGAATTGTTTAGCGTAAGTTTATATGGAGCACAAAATAATAGACCAGCTGAATATATATGGCATTCTAGATGGCAGTGCCATTTTAAACATATGCTACAATTATTTCTGCCTCTTTGATTATACACATGCAAACATCAGAAGGGGCATAATTTAGAAATTCACTTACACTGAAGTGACAGTATGACCATGTCACTGTTTAGCTCCTGCACAGTCACCCATGTAATCTCCACACAAATGTTCTGCAGGGACATGGCTGCCGGTGCCACTGCAGCGATAGCAGATGTGGTGTCCATGGACTCGACTCCCAGCTCTGGAGTAAGTAGCTGGTTAGGCAGCATCACTGTGTCATTTATGGAAAAGTTTTTCTCGACAGATGTTTGAGAGATACGTATGGCATTTTGGACAATACTGCCCCATTTAGGCCTGAAGTTCATAGGTGCTGTCATGGTTCAGCATTTCTGAAAGGCAGCAGATTTAGGAAGCTAATGACGGGCTTTGGTACTAGCTGGTTTGAAAAAGTTAACCCTGTTAGAAATAGCCTTTGTTATTTACTTAACTGTTCAGGCAACGTGTACAGACAATGAAAGTATTGGGAAAGGCAGCAAATAATGAGGGAGGCTGAAAATACTAGTTAATCTATTCATTAGTCAAATTAAATGTATGAATTAGTTAACATATTAATTAGTTAAAATATTAAATTTATTACTAAATACTATCTGTTTTTAGTATTTATTCTAGAAAATACTAAATACCAGTCCTTACACTGCGAAAGCCGAGAGGTGGGCGGGCAAGGCTGTGGCCGACCAGCTTGGCATGGCAGGGGCCAGCGGGGAGGATGGTGCTGCGCAGCCTGGGGACCCTCGCGGGGAGAGCAGGATCCTGCACAGCACCGCCCCGGGGTTGTATCCGCGGGGGGTGACTTTCCCAGCCATCATCTCCTTGAATCCATCAGTCCCAGCCATCATCTCGGTAAATCGCTGCCTCTCCTGCGGAGCCATGCCAACCCTGGCATGCAGTCTGGTGCAAACTCTGTGCCGCCCTGGCAGGGCTCTTCCCGGGGCCGGAGGAGGAGGTTTGTTATCCCCAGTCCCTCCCAAGGGACTCTGCCATTTAAAATTATTTTAAGCACATGCAATATGGGGGAACTCACAGCAGAGGATAACCAGAGGAAAACCGAGGGTGGGAGGCTTTTAATATTGGACGTTAAAGTTGTCCAGTGCTTTGTGTGAGCCAGTGCCAGGGTCAACGCACCCGCTGCCTGCAGGGAGCTGGCYGAGACTGGCAAGGGGCTGCAGAGAACCCCCGCGATGGCCAGGGGCCAGCGCCAGCCGCAGCAGACCTGGGCTCTCCTCTCGCCCCCGAGCAGGACTGAAATACCACTTTTTATCAGAGGATGACGCGGTTTCAGTAGTCAGTGTCAAGGGCAAAATGGTAATACGGGACTATTTGGAAATTTTATGTGAGAAGCATTGCCTGCTTAGAATGCTTAATCTAGGAAGTAAGCATCTGTCATTTATTTAAGATTCTGGCCTCTATTTAATTACGTTTTCAATTAGTTTACTTTATGAGTATTTATAAATAGATTTTCCGTGAAAAATGTAGTGACTTCAAGTTAGTAATAGGTAATTCACCAACAAAAAAAGGAATGGTGCCTTAATAGAATTAATTGGTAATGAAATTCTTTTATCAAAGTCAGATATGAGATGTGATTTATATGTATTGCCATCGATGCCAAGAGAATATTCTTACCATCTCTCCTGGAAATCTTCAGACGGGTGGTATGGTGTCCAAATGCATGCTTTATTGTCATTTCAAAAGGGAATTGAGGGTAGTTCCAGCATCCTATATATATAGGATATACATATCTTCCAGATAAAAATTATATTTTTTTAAGAAGACTATATAATGATTTCTTCTGTAAAACATTTTTCAGCTATAAGAAATTAATGCGTTGATACATTAAAAAAATTTTCTTTATGAAATTAAGATCTGGGTGTGGTTAGCAGAATATATATATATCTGTTTCTTCAGGCAAAAGCTACAGGTAGGGCAAGGGCTTTTTGGGGTGAGAAACATTATCATAGAAAATTATTAAAAAACACTTTCTTCTTTTTGTAGAAAACAGCAAGACAAATTCGTCACAGCTAAAAATTATTTTCTGTAGCTGGGCAAGTTGTTTATGCCTGTCTAAGTGACAGCCTTCAGATGGTTTTAGATCCTTCAGAGAGCCCACCTAGTACTTAAACTGTCTCCTAAGGTAAATTTTTAAAAGTTTTTTGCATCAAGGTTCATTTATTCTGGTACCAGGGACAGAGAGATACAAAAAGCCAAGTCAAAAACCCGAACAGCATCCAGCGTTTGCTAAAAGTTTACCAAATTGCTTAAGTTACATGGATGTTGCGTGACTATGAATTGACTAAACACTCACTGAAGTTAGAAACAAAGTTTAACAACTGAGGAGTTTATCAACAGGATCTTTCTGTACCACAGAAAATCTTGAAAGCACTGGAAATGGCTGAATTGCATTAGATACCTGAGGACAGAGCATGTCTTACACACCAGCTTTTGCTTTCAAAGCTAATTGAGCAGCGACTACCAAGAGGTTTGTATTGGCCTTCAAATCATCTACTTGTCTTTTTCAAACTTACTTCACATGCAGATTTTCTGGCATGGGCATGGGCAGGCCCATCTGCTAGAGTGCCGTTGTGCTTCTTCACATCATAAACTGATGCATCAGTTGCAGATGAGCAAAGTGCCGAGCCCACTTCAACACAGGTTCTGGGATAAAATGTGCAAAACACGCATACATGAGCCTGCAGGGAACGAGAAGTAAATTTTGGCTATGTGCTTCTTAAAAAGGGCCACAGCGTGAACATTTGGCCTCTTAGCATTAACACTTTCTTACTTACCTACCTTCGCTGCACATTCCTCTTTTCCTCAAGGAAAAGCAGTACTCTGGGTTATTTGGGAGCTCAAGTCTCTGCATAGTCACTCTCTGTGACAACTAAGAATAACTGAGTTTTCAATACATTTTTCAATACAGTCTTTCTTTGTCAATCTGTAAGATCACTTAGAATAGCAAAGTTTTGACATTTTTTGTCAAAATCAGAAAATCTCATAACATGACTATCATGTGTTCAGGATAAAGCATGCCCAAATCCATGCCTTCCAGCCCCAGCTACAGCAGTAACTTTCCTCTTCTTTATTCCCTCCATCTCCTCCTCCTAGAAAGAAGGCAAATAGTACTAATTTTCCCCTCTTCCTCTCCCTCTGCCCAATATAAACAACACATTTCGCAGATGGACCACATCTGCACCTGCTCAATATTTCACCAACACAGAAATGGGACTTACAGAATTCTGCATAAACCAGCACAAAAAACAACAAATAAACAAATAAAACTGATTATCCTGAAATGCTGCATGCAAAATGAAAGAAGTAAGGACAGGGAAATATAATCCAAATGGAGAAATGTCTGTCTGCTGACTAGCTCAGAAAGTAACTCATCAAACTCCAGTTCTGTATAAGAAAACCCTTTCTGAAGCAGCTCCTAAGATAGGTGTTTAAGAGAAAAGGCACCTCAGATAACCCCTTTGAGGAAAACTGTTTTCTGTCTGATTCTAAATGAGGAGGTTTGCCTCAGGGGCTGGCGATACACACCCAGGCTGACAGTTAAAAATGTGGGTGAAAAACCATACGACAGAAAGGATGGCACTGGATGGATCAGGAAAAGATGTTAGTGCATTTTTGTCTAAGCTCAAAACGTGCTTGGGTGGGGTAGTCCTGTTTTTGGATCCTCTGTCCACTTAGCTTGTTATGTGGAGGATCTGTGGCTTGCTGCAATGAGTGACAAAACTCCCATAGACTTCCAAGAGGAAAGGATTGCCACCCTTCAGAAAGGGGTTACATTATCGGTCTGTGCAGCACATAGTACAGGGAGCCCTTGATGTCCTCAGGGTCAGTAGGTGATACAGTAATACGGCTCAGAAATTAGTGAGAATAAGCAGAGTCTGACTCCTAAGGCATCTACAATCCTACTTTTGCTAATTAAAAGAGTATAAAAGGGACAGAAAATGTAATCAGGCTTTGAATACATTTTCCTGGGAGGGCCAAAGGGAATTATTCTGATAAAAGGGAAAATATAAAGGATGTTTTTCTGAGATATTTATTGTATTGAAATATGCACAGAGAAAGAGTAGTCCTGAAGAACAGAAGAGGGTTTTTTTAATTGATTTCAGCATATTTCAACCACTGACTAAACTCACCAGACTTCCCAAAATACCCTTTCAGACTCATATAATCAGCAGTGGCTTAAGATATACTGATTGAAAGACAGTGCAGTTCAACATTTTCATTAGGAGGAGTTTGTCTAGCATGAGAAAGGAAGAGCGATGTGGTATTTCACTTCATTTACCTCTGAGAGAGATTATCTGAGCCATGCACTGTAGTGCAGGCACTGACATCTATTCACTGTCCATGGCTATTTCAGTTGCTGGACTACAGATGGCACAACTAATAAATCACCGACATGTCAGTAAAAAAGGAGACAAAGTCGACAGAGTCTGGAAGACTTGATCACATTTGTGCCTGTGATGTTTTAATGGTTATACAATGTGTGAATACTGTTAATTTTTTGTAGCAGTCATGCAATGTTGTATGTGCTTGCCCACAGGTGTGACATTTGCTTTAAAACAACTGCCATTTCTAAGGGCCAGTGGTTAACTAAGGTTTATTAACTCAAGATATAGCTAATGCAAACTGAGGAAAGCTGTAACTATCTCAGGTGTTAGCCTGGGATGTGTCTCATCATAGTCTGACCTCTTTAGCTCAAATGCACCGTTTTTGATGCTCAGGCAGCAGGGTGAAGGTGCGCAGCGAGAGGTTAATAACCCCAGCGTGGAGCATCGGGCCAGTGCTCTTCTCCTCCGGGTCCCACCACCACCTCCATCACCTCACCCAGCCATGGCCGATGGGAATAACCATTTTGTAGTATGTAGAAATTGTGGTTGAAGTGACGACAGCCTCTAAGCTGGACAATTCGAAAACTTGTACATAGGAGGCGAATGGTGAATGAGAAGGCAGAAAAGTGGCTGGGCTTCACGTAAAGTCTACCAATTAAACAGACTGTCTKTCTGAGGAAGACTTTTAAATCCTCCTAAGCAGAACAATACCTTTTTGCATCATGCTCTGGCTCTGCAGCAAAATACAATTATATTTACTGAGCACTAAGAAGCATTGAACTAGCTTAAATTATGTGGAAGAGAATGATGTATTTACGCCTCGAGGTTTAACTTCTCCTAATGTAAGACTTGTATTAAAAACACCCTCCACACTTAAAAGCCTGACAGTTGTCTTCATTTTTGCTCAGGGATTCACACCTAGGGATCTGTAGTGAGTTAGTGAACAGGAGCAGATAGGCAGCGAATTGTGCCTTTCCTTCCAGACGATCAGCAGGTGCACGGACAGCAAGGAAGGCAGTTATTCTATTTTTCCACAGTTTTATCTCCTTGTAATTTCCCAAGGCCCATAAAAATAATGATGAAGAGATCAGCGATCCAGTTCAGTGAACTTACTTTTTTTTTCTGATGAGGGATCCTCTAGCCTTTCGGATTTTACAAAACAGGAGAGGGAGATTATTAAAAAGGCGCAGTTAAAAATGAAAAGATCAGAAATAAAATAGAGCTTGTCACTTAACTCTTGGGTTTTATTATACTTAGGATGATCGCAAACATATATCTTGTTCTTCTCCCTTGGATCTCACTGTATACTACCACATAATAAAAAGAAAATAATAAATGATTACTGCAAGTTTTGAAGCGCCTCAAATTTGCAACGACTTTTGGAAAAGTGAGTAGACCAAAGACCATCAAACACCAAGAGATGAGTCACATTACCCCCATGCAGTTACTATACCTATGTGAAAAAGCTGTGCAGCAGATGGTAACTCCATTTACTCTTTGTTATGTTTACTTTATTTACATACAAATGAATATATTCTTTTTTTTTTATTTATTATTATTCTATTTTTCATCACCAGCTCTGCCCAGACTTGGCGAGTGGAAAAATACAAATGACTTTGCATTACAGATAATATTTGTTGCCATCAATGAAGCCTGCTGTGAACTCCACCTTCTCAGTTCAGGTGGGACACGGAAAAGTTAGTTAGATCTGTGCCCTCTTCCCTGTAACAGTGCTTGCCTATCTGTGAAGGATGTTGCATGCCCAGATATTTTAGCTAAACACCTGAATTCAAGAATAGAAATTATTTTAACAGTAAATAACAAGCAAAGATAATAGTGTAACAACAACCCTCATTTTCTCTTTAGAGGAACTGAGCGGGTCACTTCTGAACGTGAAAATGTTAGCTTGCTCTAGTGATTTGTGCCCTTCTATTTTTGGACTGATGCATGGGCCACATACTTATTTAGAGGTTTCTCTCCAAGGAAATAAGGTTTATTGCTGAGGTCTTATCAAAACCTGAACTGATAATGCACACAATATGTAGAAGCACCCTGTACAACTACTTGGTCTTTGGTAGCCATGAAATGAAAGAGAGAAAAGCCGTAGTGGAAGAATTCTTCCTACCATGTACAGCAATGTCCAGAAAGTCTCATTCCCTCTGCTTGGTGGACCAAGCATCTGGTCATCTCTGGTATGGATTTGTCTGATGTCTAAAGGGTTGTCCTTGTCCCAAGGATGGTTTCCAAATTGGAGCTATTTAGTTTCCTCCTGTGTCATCAGATATGAGTGTGGTTATGCAACCTCTGCATTTATATTGTGGCTGCATCTTTTGTCTCTCTGCACCTCTCTTTAAATATTTTACCCATTTCTCCATCTTTGTCTTCTATTCTGATTGGAAATTTTCAGAGCAGCAGCTCTCATGTGAATGTGCATAGATGAAATCCACATGAAGCTCCTTCTTATAGCAGCAACAGAGCACTGATGCAGAAACACGTTCCAGCATCAGATTACTGTTGTTTCATTTCTCACATTCCCATTGAGCCCTCTAACACCAGCTGGGTACCACAATTTGTTTTAACACCCTCCTTGTCACTGTTTTTACTCTTTCACCCCTAATATGTGGATATTAAAAATTCTCTCATAACTATAATTGATCACAGCTTTTTGAGATCTTTCTCATCTTGTTATTTTATCTGTTAATTCTAGATATATATTGAAATTATAGGTTTCCATGTCAACAAAGTTCCTCTCTTTCCATCCAGCAAGTGAGCTCTTCTTGAAAGCTGGCCAGCTGGCTTTGGTTTTTTACCTTGGCCCGAGTTTGTGCTGGAAGTAGAAGGCTTGCTTGTTTTTTACTTTCTTAACTGTTTGCATGGAGGATGAGTGCATTGTTACAAATGTAGACATATTACTTCATATCAGATACTCATCATAAGCAGAGGACATAGGTAACATCCTTCTTTTTTAGCTGTCCTTGGCTTCAAGCATATATTTGAAGTTTGCGTACCACTGTAGTATCCAGAAAAGAGGAGCTATCTCGCATCCAAGCATGTGAGGAGCTGTAACTGTGCTTACGTTCTTTATAAAGAGTGAGATACATCTAGAGGGAAGGTTCAACAAATCTGTCCTCCCTGTTTTATGTAATTCTCAATTTTTTGAACCATCTGTCCCATAAGAAATGTTCTCCATTCCAGAAATGAACCTTTAAAAATACTAGAAGAGTGATGGGATTAAAAAAATACACTTAGAAACATTTCTTAGGCCCTTTTCCTGAGGTCAGCAGCTCTTGAAAGAAACCTATTTCCAGTCAGTGTTGGATCAGGAATTTACAATCAGGAGAATATTCATTTCATTCGTATCCAAATGGTATGTTAAGGCAGGAAAGTTGGAGAATAAGGGTAAGGCAGGTCAGAGCTGCCGGGAGCCAGTTCTGCTCAGTGGTGCAGCAAAGTGCACTGGAGGTCCTCACCCACACTAGAGGTCCTCATCCACACTGGAGGTTCTCGCTGGCACTGGAGATCCTTGCTGGCACCGGAGGTCCTGTTCTGCTCCCAGCTGGCTGTGAAGCCAGGAGGAGCATCTGGGCACCACAGCCTGGTGGGAAGGGCAGTGGTCTAGGAGGGAAAGTGCCATGTGGGTCATCATCCAGCAAGGTGAAAGGCAACACTCAAGCAAAGAAAAGATATATATGTTTTAAAATCATTCTTCAGTCACTTGATTTGATTCATTTGATGTTATTTACAAAATGCAACCACTGTGTCTCAGCACCCTACACATGTTTTTGCCAGGCATCCAAAGGGGAGTGAAAGTGTGGGGCTCTCAAAATTATACCGTCTTCACTGGAGCATGCTAGAGGACAAATGTTTTCATTCTTGCCTGAAGGAATAGAAAGAGTTAATAGATTAGCACTCACAAATGCAGGCTGAAACCTATGAATAACCTCTCTGCCATTGCGGTTGTATAAACAGCTAATGTAGTTGAAAGCAACATACTTCACAAATTAGAAGTGCAGAGCTTACAAGGATATTCATAAATGTAAATAGCTGTAGAAAAAAATGAAATCTTTCAGAAACACAACCGAGGAAATGAAAAGATACGAATAATTCAAACAAGCATCAAAGGCCTGAATTTCTGAGGAGCTGTTGCTAATGAAGAAACAATTGACTTCACAGAGCAGCTATGCTAATGAACTGTGCTTTATGGATGATAATGAAGTATTTTTTATGAATGCCTAATAAAGACAAAACTGGTGAAACAATGAATAATCATGAAAACTGAAAATTTCTTAGAAATTAAAGGAATTATGAACAAATATGTTTATTCTGTAGTGAGAGCAACAATTACTTATGTTCTTTTCGCATTTTCAAGAGGAAGAAATATAAAGTCCCAATTCTCTACAGTATTTAAGCACAAGCTTAAAGCGGAGCACTGGATTAAATTTGGGTAGTAGTAGGCAGAAGAATGGCTTGGTATCCATGGAGAGTAACACAGAATCATAGAATCATAGAACTGTTTATGTTGGAAAAGACCTTTAAGATCATCAGGTCCAACCGTTAACCTAGCACTGCCAAGTCCACCACTAAACCATGTCCTGAAGCGCCACATCTACACGTCTTTTAAATACCTCCAGGGATGGTCACTCAACCACTTCCCTGGGCAGCCTGTTCCAATGCTTGACAAGCCTTTTGGGGAAGAAATTTTTCCTAATATCCAATCTAAACCCCCTCTGGTGCAATTTGAGGCCATTTCCTCTTGTCCTGTYACTTGTTACTTGGGAGAAGAGACCAACACCCATCTCGTTACAACCTCCTTTCAGGTAGTTGTAGAGAGCGATAAGGTCTCCCCTCAGCCTCCTCTTCTCCAGSCTAAACAACCCCAGCTCCCTCAGCCACTCCTTATAAGACCTGTGCTCTAGACCCTTCACCGGCTTCGTTGCCCTTCTCTGGACACGCTCCAGCACCTCAATGTCCTTCTTGTAGTGAGGGGCCCAAAACTGAACACAGGATTCGAGGTGTGGCCTCACCAGTGCCGAGTACAGGGGCACGATCACCTCCCTACTCCTGCTGGCCACACTATTCCTGACACAGGCCAGGATGCTGTTGGCCTTCTTGGCCACCTGGGCACACTGCTGGCTCACGTTCAGCCGGCTGTCGACCAACACCCCCAGGTGCTTTTCCAACAGGCAGCTTTCTAGCCACTCTTCCCCAAGCCTGTAGCGTTGCCAGGGGTTGTTGTGACCCAAGTGCAGGACCCGGCACTTGGCCTTGTTGAACCTAGAATCATAGAATCATAGAATCATTAAGGTTGGAAAAGACCTCTAAGATCATCGAGTCCAACCATCAACCCAGTACCCATGCCCACTAAACCATGTCCCGAAGCACCTCATCCACACGTTTTTTGAACACCTCCAGGGATGGTGACTCCACCACTTCCCTGGGCAGCCTGTTCCAATGCCTGACTACCCTTTCAGTGAAATTGGCCTCGGCCCATCGATCATGCAATTGGCCTCGGCCCATCGATCCAGCCTGTCCAGATCCCTCTGCAGAGCCTTCCTACCCTCAGGCAGATCAACACTCCCGCCCAACTTGGTGTYWTCTGCAAACTTASTGASGGTGCACTCGATCCCCTCGTCCAGATCATTGATAAAGATAATAAACAGAACTGGTCCCAATACTGAGCCCTGGGGAACACCACTTGTGACCGGCTGCCAACTGGATTTAACTCCATTCACCACCACTCTTAGGGCCTGGCCATCCAGCCAGTTTTTTTACCCAGCAAAAAGTATGCCTGTCCAAGCCATGAGCCGCCAGTTTCCCCAGGAGAATGCTGTAGGAAATGGTGTCAAACGCTTTACTGAAGTCTAGGTAGACAATATCCACAGCCTTTCCCTCATCCACTAAGTGGGTCACCTTGTCATAGAAGGAGATGAGGTTAGTCAAGCAGGACCTGCCTTTCATAAACCCATGCTGACCGGGCCTGATCACCTGGTTGTCCTGTACGTGCCGCATGATGGCACTCAAGATGATCTGCTCCATAACCTTCCCTGGCACCGAGGTCAGATTGACAGGCCTGTAGTTCCCTGGATCCTCCTTCTGGCCCTTCTTGTAGATGGATGTCACATTTGCTAATCTCAAGTCAACTGGGACCTCCCCAGTTAGCCAGGACTGCTGATAAATGGTGGAAAGTGGCTTGGTGAGCACTTCTGCCAGCTCCCTCAGTACCCTTGGGTGGATCCCATCCGGCCCCATAGACTTGTGTGTGTCTAAGTGGTGTAGCAGGTCGCTAACCATTTCCCTTTGGATTATGGGGGGCTTCGTTCTGCTCCCCATCCCTGTCGTCCGGCTCAGAGGGCTGGGTGCCTGGAGAACAACTGGTCTTACTATTAAAGACTGAGGCAAAGAAGGCATTAAGTACCTCAGCCTTTTCCTCATCCTTTGTCACTATGTTTCCCCCCGCATCCAATAAAGGATGGAGATTGCCCTTAGCCCTCCTTTTGTTGCTAATGTATTTATAGAAACATTTTTTATTGTCTTTTATGGCAGTAGCCAGATTAAGTTCTAGTTGGGCTTTGGCTCTTCTAATTTTCTTCCTGCATAACCTCACAAAATCTTTGTAGTCCTCCTGAGTTGCCTGTCCCTTCTTCCAAAGGTCATAAACTCTCCTTTTTTTCCTGAGTTCCAGCCAAAGCTCTCTGTTCATCCAGGCCAGTCTGCTTCCCCCCCTGGCTTGTCGTTTGGCACATGAGGACAGCCTGCTCCTGCGCCTTTAAGGTTTCCTTCACGAAAAATGTCCAGCCTTCCTGGACTCCTTTGCCCTTCAGGACTGCCTCCCAAGGGACTCTGTCAACCAGGCTCCTAAACAGGCCAAAGTCTGCCCTCTGGAAGTCCAAGGTGGCAGTTCTGCTGACCCCCTCCTTACTTCTCCAAGAATTTAAAACTCTATCATTTTGTGATCGCTGTGCACAAGATGGCCTCCAACAATCACATCACCCGCAAGGCCTTCTCTGTTCGCAAACAACAGGTCCTGTGGCGTGCATTCCCTAGTTGGCTTCCTCACCAGCTGTGTCAGGAAGTCATCTTCCACACAATCCAGGAACCTCCTTGACTGTTTACTCTCTGCTGTATTGTATTTCCAGCAGACATCTGGTAAGTTGAAGTCCCTCACGAGAACAAGGGCTAGCGATTGTGAGACTTCTCCCAGCTCCTTATAGAATATTTTGTCTGCCTCTTCATCCTGGTTGGGTGGTCTTTAACAGACTGCCACCATGACATCTGCCTTGTTGGCCTTCCCCCTGATTCTTACCCATAAACACTCAACCCTATCATCACCATAATTAAKCTCTAGACAATCAAAACACTCCCTAACGTACAGAGCTACCCCACCGCCTCCTCTTCCTTGCATATCCCTTCTGAAGAGTTTATAGCTGTCCATTGCAGCGCTCCAGTTGCACGAGTCATCCCACCATGTTTCCGTGATGGCAACTATATCATAGTTTTTCTGCTGCACAATGGCTTCCAGCTCCTCCTGTTTGTTGCCCATGCTGCATGCATTGGTGTAGGTGCACTTCAGTTGGGCTATTGATCCCACCACCCTTTTGGGGGAAGAAGCCCTAATTCCTACGTGACCATTCCCAGGCGCTTCTCTGTTTTCTAACACATCAATAACCCTTTCTAACACATCAATAACATATCCATAGATAACCAAATGCAGGATCTAATATGAATAACCATGATGTATGGCTGCTATGCTGGCCCATATGGGAAGCCAGTGGGCAAATACACTGTGCCGTATGGCTGCCAACGGGTAGGGTCTGCCCCAAAAGTTTGGCAACCACATAGATGCTGTGGACAAGAGTAGGAAATGGTTTGGAAACTCCCAAAATGCTACATGGTGTTTGCAGTCAGGAGGTCTACAGAATTAAAATACCGTGCTCTGAACTCAGGAAAGATCATAGAGACTCTTATTCGCAGGCTGTAGAGTTTATGATCAAAAGCTGTGGATTTAGGAAAGATTAAAACTACATATACGATATTTTACAAATTGTTAACATTAAGGTATTTTGCAGTGCAATTAAAGATATTTTGTGCCACACCTGTAAGCATGAGAGCAGTTACCTGATACTACTTTCCCAGATTGACATTCATGTGTATTCTTAACCTCCTTGTGTTTTTAAGGCTTCCCACTTCAGAACCTCTAGTAAAAATATTGTTCTTTACATCAACGTTGGTTCCGAGCACTCCTCAAAAATAAGATAAAGGAAATCAAACCAAAAAACTCCCGTAAAATAAGAAGAAAGCGAAGAGTTTTGCAGTTACCCAGGTATGCCACAAGATGTCAGAATCTGCAAGTGCTGGTTTCATAACAAGTGCCACAACTTGAAGTAACACATCTCTTTTTCTTTCCTCTGGATACCTGGGGGTTTTTATTGCTAACCTTTTCTGTCTGCCTACTGTTCTCTAGACACAGGTGTAGCATAAATACAGAAACCCCTTACATGGGAATAACCCTATATGAATTATTATGGCTACCAAAGGTAGCATAAAAATTTGTTTACCAGTTACATGTAGAAAATGTGTCATGTTAATGTGAGTTTTTAAATGTTTTTACTCGGAAACCACCAAGCTTTTTGCTCCTGATGCTGAATCATATTTCTTGTTTTTCTCCAAAAAGCTCAGTTAGTTTCTGGATTTTTTTCCTGTTATCTTGGAATATGATTTTGAAAGTTTATTTGCCCCCAACTTCTTACTCATCTATTGACATGTTCTATTATTTTTCAAAAAAAAAAGCCTCTACCTCTTGTTCCCACGAGCACCATTTCTGCAGAACAAGAGCAGTGTTCAGTCTCTGGGCCCACTCATGTTTTTTCCAGCGCAGCATTTATCCCATGCTGAGGAATGTAGGACTCAGCCCGTGATCAGAGCTGTTCCTGCCTGCCTGCAGCAGGGTCCTCGGGCCTCAAAAGGAGATGTAGTACCCTCTGCTATTCTAGAGAGGGAAACTTGTTCCCCCCAAAAGATGTCATGCTAACCTTACAGGAGACTGATTAAGTTCTAAAAGATATCTCTTCTATTCTTTCCAGAACATCTTTTCCTTGATTGATACAGCTCGGATAACACACAAAATCTTGTCTCTGTTAACGAGCTCACCTTTAAGCCTACTCGTACGGGTGCAGAGSACATGAAGATACAGCCCATGCTCAGGTGGCTTGTTAAAATCTGGCTTGTGTGAGCTAAGAATAGCACCAAGGGCTTGACAGCAAGGACTTCTGCACAGGTTGCATAAGTCTTCTGGGGAGGCACATCCCATGCTTTGCCAAATGAGGGCTTTAAACACGTGCTGAACTGCAGGAGTGCACTTAGATCCCACCAGACACAGACCTGTGTGGCTTGCTGAAGATGAGAAGGCTTAAACTTGACCTTCTTCTTAATCAACTGCTTATGTTCTTTGCTGGACTGGAGCCTCAGCTTTGGTGTCTCCAGCAGCAAGCTTTTAATCTTTTATTTTGGCATCTGATCTAGGCCATTCTCTGGTGTTATTTAAGTGATCAACATGGAAATGTTGTCATCTAGGAAAATAACGTAAAATGTTCTCTCCTGTATTTTGGTATAGCTTCCTTATGCTGACAATGAGGGTGAAAAATATGTCAACAGCTACTGTTATACTCTAAAATCAACAATATAACCTTGGTCACATCATTGCAATATTTGTTTATCAGAAATGTCTTCTGAGCTTCTTCTCAGCCATCCAGTTGAGTGGACAGCCATCCACTGTGTTCTCTTTGGTAAAATCACTTTGCTTTTTTTTTTTTAATCTAATGAAAGCACACAATTAGATACTTGCTTTTCAGTCTGAGGGCAGCCTGGAAACAAATACATGAGACTAATGGCATCCTAATAGCCTGTAAAAATGAACCTTTTATTGTGATATTTTAAAGTTCTTAATGGGTTCTCTTGCTTCTGTTGCTGTCTAAGTGGAGAATATGGGCACAGTCCTCTAACATGTCAAGTGAATTTGTTTAAGCAAATAAATAGAAATATATTTAATGCACATATTTAAACTGTTGGGAGCTCTTATTTTGGTTTGAGTGACTAATAGAAACCAAGACTATAATTGCTACTTGTCTGTGTTCGTGCTTAAGATGAGTGGGCAGGACTTGGCACATGCTCACTATCTRCCCAAAAAGAAATACATGTGACATTTTAGATGTTGACAGTTTAAAAAATAGACCAGGGTAGCCAAGAATTATAGTATGACTTCAGTTATTTAATTTATGGGCTGACTAGTCTAATGCTAAGCTAAAGTGGTGAAGTACTTAACTGAAGTAAGACAGATGGTCAGTGAATCAACATTTCTGTGGAGAGTGATGCTTTTAACCGTTTTTTCAGTTCTCTTAGCATTATTGTCACAGTATTGATCCAAGCATTGGATTTTGTATCAATTTGCGTCACCTGATATCATATGATCAGGATAAGAGCAAACATAATCTTTCTCCAAGAAGGATGCAATTTTAATAAGCCTTCTGGAGAAAACAGCTGTGGCAATTTTCATGGAAAACTAGAGGTCAACCCTCTGTTTACATACATATTTAAACCCTTTAAAAGCATTCTTCTGCATACACATTTCTGTTACATTACCTTTAAAAACATTTTGTTCCTTGCTGCTTAGGAAGATGTCAGAGATCCATAATGCAGGACCTCCTGTTTTGAGCACCACTGTACTAAACAGTACCAAACAGGCTGCTGCTAATCCTGTTTTATAATTTTTCTAAAAGAAATTATTTTAGGGGTTGGAGGGTTTTTTCATCATCACAATGAAATGTTCAGATTTTTGTGAATTAGCAACTTTTAAGATGGAAAATGTTAAAACTGCATTTTTGTGATCAGGTTTACGGCTCATGTAAGTGTTAGTCTCTGCCTTTTCCTGCTCTGGTGCTCATGGGTAGAAACAAACAAACATTTTTTTTAATTCTTCTCCACATCATGTATCTGGGCTCTCTGCCAATACAGATCACTTGTGTAGAACAGGAGCTTTGGATGCCTTCTGCAGCTGGTGGGAGCGCACCAAGCGCCTGCAGCAAGTGCTCCTCTTGGATGTGCCTGAAATGGGCACTCAGCAAACCAGAGCCACGTTCATGGTCTGTAAGAGGTGGCCAGGTTACAGCACCCCGTGATATTTATGCAGTGGGCTTGTCCACAATTTTTACCTTATTATCCCTCTCCTCCATAGGCATGACAACTTCCCAACACAGGCTGGTCCGACAGTCAGCCCAGGCAGGGAGCTTCAGTGACTGGTTTTCTCCCCTTAGTTCCATTCTCTCACATAATAAACACAACCTTCTCCATTTTGATTTGTTTTACTTGCTCCATATTTGCATTTTTGCAAATATTTTTTGGTCAGAAAGATGAAGAAGGGGATATCGGAGTACAGCTTTGTAATTGCAATGAACTGTCTTTACTGGAGCACCACAGTTCACCTCCAGGGCTTTCACCTGGATGTAGGGAGAGCAGGACATATACATTATATAGTGCTACAATAATTTTATGTCCAAACCACTATGTGCTAAACTGCTTCCATTAGTATAATCTCATTTCATGAAGGAAAAAAACACCCAACTATCTCAAGATTAAACACCTTTGCCTTTATTCTGGCTTTTTAGTAGAATATCAAATTTAGTCTAGAATGCAGGTCTTGTGCTTTCAAGATATCCAACCACTTGAACCCACTTAACTTAAAAAAATACCAAAAGTTCCAGGAAAGGTAAGGTAGTTTACTTTATTCTTATAGTACCCAGGAAGAGGCTTATGTGCAGCTCTTGCAACAGACTGTTACAGGTGCTAAAAGTTACATGGGCTCATGATTTGACAACTTCATGGAAGAGAAATCCATTGGGGTTTCCTCAATGCACAGACATCATAAAACTTATGAAGCTCATAAGCTGCTAATTACTGGAGAAGACCCCTAGGATGTGATGTGTGTGCTTGTCCTATTCTTGTGCTTTTGCCTAGACATCTGTATGTTTTCTTTTATGTTCTTACTCAGAAAATTTTCTGGAGAGCCAGTCCAAGACAGAGAAAAGATCCTTGCCAGGAACATGAAGCAGAGTGTCCTACACCATCCTTACGGAGTGAGTGATAGGAAACAGTTTCCAAGCACCGTGTGGTTTGGTCTCTGGGAAGCTGCTGTCACCCATGTTGCTGGTCGCGGTGTTCAGTACACACACACAAAAAATAAAAAAAAAATCCCCGGGAATTCTTGCTCTAATCTAAACCCAGCAGCAGCCTGCTCAAACAAAACAATTTTGTGCATTCCCAAATTAAAGTGTTTACATGGAAAACAAACATTTGTCTCTGAGGTAAGCTTCAGAAATTATATTATGGATTGATAGATTTTGATTGTGTCACTTAAAAAGCTATCAAAAACAACTCACTCAAGTATTAGAGTGATGAGATTGTGCTAGAACTCATAAACAACAGACCATGTCTCTGCTTTGAGTAAAATTTCCTAAATTAAAATTCAAGGAGAACAATAGGAGTTATTAAAAAGTGACTGTTCCTATAGAAAGAGCGTTTCCTGTAGAAACAATCCCAACAATCCCAATCATCCATTACGCTAGTACAGGTAAGGTCCCCATTAACCCCCACCCCCACCAGGCTTGGCTGTCACTGCTGCTGACCCACAGCCCCTCCTCATAGGCAATGGCAGCAGCAGGCAGAGGGGTGCAGAGGTAGGACCCCTATTTGGACCTCCTGAAACGCTCGGAGACTGCCTGAGACAGGCATCCCTTTCACCCTGCCCTTGCTACAGCTCTTGGTGCACAGTTAGAGAAATCCGCATTTCAGGAGACCATATCCCAGGTTACTGTAGATAGTGTTGTCTCTTGGCAGTGAATACACACTGCAATCTAAATTTAATGTTAATGCAGCTAACAGAGGAATTCTGGATTTGAGTTGAGCCAATGCAGGACTTTGAGTGAAAATATCCAGAGAGAAACTCTGCACCTCTAACACCTGCTGAGCCGGGACTGGGGCAACTCAGCCCTGCCGCAGAGCTGCTCTTCACTCCTTAGGGATCATCTAGGGTGGGTTCAGCTCTGGACTGGAGACTCCCAGCTCCAGACCTCTGATTGTAAGTGTCTGCCTGTGAGCTAGAGGCTGCTACAGTTCCCCAAGCGTTGATGTGTAATGCCATTTGAGATGCCTTGAAGACTTCAGCATGGGGCAGGTAGGAGGGCAGGTAGGAAGCCCCGTGCTCCTCTGGGACAGCAGTTGGGTACCCGATGAGATCCCAGGCGGCACTAGGCACCCGTGCATGGGATGCTCTCCACTGACTAGAGCGGAGGCTTAGATGGCTGGCTCACACGTACATCCTATATTTAAACACATAAATGTCTACAAGCCAAAGATGAACCTCACCTCTAGAGTAATAGAGAAATGGGACACAGTAATATGTAATTTTGAGATTCATGTACTACTACTATTAAGTATTTAAGTAGCTCCTGAGGTCCTAAATCCTTGCAGCGATGAGGTCAGATTTTGTACTGGTGATGCTTAAAAGCCAGCTGTCTCTGTGGAAAGGGTTTCAGGTATCAGGAGAGCAGGGCAGGGAGCAGGCTGCGGCAGGGAATGCGGAAGGAAGGGCACAGGTGCATTTAAAAGCTTACAAGGCTGAAAAATGGTTGGTCCCTCCTGCAACTGCCTCTTCCTGAGGTAACCTTTAACTACCTGAACCCGAGGTATGCCTTCAAGTGTTTGGTCTTTCACTCGCAGGGCAGAATCTGGACCCCTTCATGTACGTGGAAAGAGTAAAATAAAGGATAATACGAGAGTGGCCTGTCACTCCCTACTGCAAAAACAGGTCAGTTAAACTTCAAAGGCAAAAAGACTGTTCTTTTGAAAGCAAGAAGAAAAATCTCTTTAACTCAGGGCTGGGACTTTATTCCAAACTGACCTGCTGATTTGTAGGCAAAGCCACCTACCTATTGCACTTCAAAAAAAAAAGGTTCTGCATTTTTTTTCTTGGCCCATAGTGCATTTTAGCTACATTTTCATTAATTTTTCTTCCCTTGTTCTCCCCCTTCCCAAACAACAATTTTTTTTTCCCATTTCTTTCCTCTCTAAAAGAACAACTTATTTTCTGCATTTATTAGCATTCAACTGATTCCTTATTCCTGGTAGTTTTTCTTTGTTTATAATTTTTCATAGTAGATAGAATATTCTCAAGATTCCGAAAGCATTTGCTTACCATTTTCCTCTTCTGGCCAATAGATGGGACTCTTACCTCTGATATCTCTTCTCTCTTTGATCTAATTGCATAGATAAATAGTGAAAAAAAAAATCTTGAGATCTGAAACCTGAGGGATACATGTTACCCCACGTCTCTGAAAAACATATAAACAAAGGACCGCTGCAGCTGTTGACAACTCAAATAAGCCAGATACGCAGGATGCTGGAGACAGCAGAACCTCGGATTAGAGCAGGTTTATCTTTTAGACAAAGTGTTTCATGCACAAATTAAAACCACTTACCATTCTGGCTTTTCCTCCCAGGAAGGATACATATTGTAGGAGTCAGTTAACATGAAAAATCACCAGTGAAAAATAAACCAGTGAACCGGTCAAGTTAGGGAGGTTAATCTTGACTTTGTTCTTGTTGCCTTTTAATCTTAGACACAAGACTGTCACACAAATTGCTAAGGCTTATCAGGAGCTGGCCTGCACTTGAAACACTGGATTTTGTTGGAAGGTAAATGGTTCATGGAAATATCAGTTTCAGCAAATTTGTGGTGAAACRTAAGTGGGGCATCGGTGGATTTCAGCCTAATTGGAAACCCACCAGCATCACCACCTCTGCCCAGGCCAGACAGAGCATCATCCCTGTGGATGCCGTGGGGTGCTGTGGGGTGCCTGTGCCCAGCTGGCGAGGGACAGGACRGCAGCACTCTGGGGGACCCACACCTGCGGCGTGCAAACCTAAACTCACAGGGTGCTGACATTTATGTATTTATTAACATTTTGTTAAGTGTCTAGCATTGTGGACATTACTGATATCATCCTAATTTTAYAGGACACCGTCGGGAGGTTTTGCCTCAGTGTGTGTAGCTGGACCTTGTGCACTGAATGCCACTGGCAGCTGGAGAGCCCTAGCTGCACTCCTGGAGCGTGTCTCGTGCTTTAATGTCATCCAGATGAAATCGGTTTCATGTAGAAAGAACCCAGCGCTCCAAAACCATTCCCAAAGCATGGACAACAGGGGCAAACGGGATTGTTGCTGGCTCACCCAGCAGAGCAGCTGGTGCAGACGTGCCCTCAGCTGAGTGGAGTGTGTTACCACCACGTGGGTGTCTCAGCCAGCAGGTCGGAGGGAAGAATGACCTATGGCAGAAGGGTATTGAAAACCTGAGTGCTGAGCTGCTTGCAACCAGCACAGCTTTGCAAACGGCATGTCTCCCTATCCCACCCACGTTTCGCTAGCAAAATGAACAATGATGTCATCGTGGCCTCATGCGTTTCTGTAATAAAAATTCTAAATAAACTAGTTGATTGGTATTCTAATTTATTAGACTTTTATCTATCCTTTTTAATTTAAAAACAATCCTATTTTTAATTACAGATCATTCAATTCCCAAATGGCAAGGAGGAGAATGTGAAGCAACACACGATGGCTACAGAACATGACAATTCCTGACTACCGTAGCCCCCCAAAATACCTTCTTTATGTTTTTTTATGTTGCACCTTATCCCATCTTGGTGCAACAAATGAATTATTGTAGTTTGATGCTACAGGCAAACCTGGCACTTGGTAAAATCAAATATTAATATTTTGGGGTTTTACAATCTCAACAGATTTTCCTTACTTTGAAGCAAGCAAACTCCACCACCTGCAAGCTAACTCCCAGGCGAGCTGGGTGTGCATTAAACAAGGGATTTTGGCAAGTCGTGCAGCATCCCACTCAGAGAACACTGAAAAGGAGTGGAGACTTTGATCATCCACTGATTAAAAAAGCAAAATAGGGGAAGGAAGAAGGGAATTTCTTGATTATGTCGAAGTTCTGGAAATAAAATGTGTTATTCTCTTTAACAAGGACTTTCAATTGTCCCCAGGCTGTAAGCAGGCCGGCCAGACTGCTTAGTCAGATCAAATGTCATGTCAAACGATCTTTGTATTGCTCTTGGCTGCCCTTTGCAATGCTCTCTAACTGTTGTTTGGACAAAGGCTTTGCTCACGACTTGATTTTGCAGGCAAATGTGAAAGTGTATGTTTTTTACAGGGCAGCTGTACAGCATGCTTAGGCAACATATGTGTCTCTGTCGTCCCTCAGAGGGAGCGTGCTTCCAGCCCACACAAAAACCTGTTATTGCCACATTTTGTCTGAAATTATTTCATTCATTTTCTGAAGCAAGGCTGTAAGGTTACAGTGTAGTATTTTCCTGAATCTCTAAGCTGTTGTTAAATATTTTTCTTGTGTCCCAAATGACATATTTGTTTCTCTCCTCCTACTTGCCTCCCCTGCACTTCCCAAAACGTGTTGAAATTGATGTCCTGCACATTTAGAGAAATGAAAGGAAACAACTCCGTATGTTGCACATAATTGACCTCCAACTTCACCAGTGGAGGAGAACATTACTTCAAACACTACAGGTGTACTTTGAAAAGGGCAGAACAATTTTAATGCCTAGTAGCTTTACAGACAAATTTAATAAATTAAGAGTAATCTGTCATTATACTTTTAGGTACTGCATGGCTGTATTAGAAGCCAAGAAGCAATATAGTTTCCTCCAGCTGGAAAACTGCCCAACATATTGGCGATTTTTCCATTATACTTTCTCCAAAGTATAATCGTCAGTGTTGATGGCCTGAAGCTGAGTTTATTGAAAGAATAATCTGAAATGTAAGGGCAAACAGTCCTGCTTTTCATGGGAACTTGAGACCATAATGAGATGTTTCTGACCTATGACGCACCTGTGTACACTTTTTCTGGCCTCCGCGCTTGAGAGACTGATGAGTAAGAAGAGCCTCATTAAATTGCTTGGTGGGGGTGGCTATTTGGGTGAGTGGTTACCTCTGTACTGTAGCTGTGATGGGCTGGAGTCTGGCAGCCCAGGATTCAAGAAGACTGCACTGTTTATCATCCTCTTGACTCCCCGTGCCCTTTGCCTCCCTGCAAGGGCTCCACACATCATACTCAGTGCGCAGGGTGTGAGGACATTTTGCAGTGTTTTGTATTCCTGGGGAAATATGAGTGCTAGGTCAAATGATGCTTTCAGCTATCTGTGGCTAGATATATTGATTTAAGTGTAGTCCATTAATGTAATAATTATGAATTCATGACACAGTGTTTTGCTCTCCTGTACAGAACAGTTACGGTTTTGTAATGGCTTTCCTTGTTTTCCAAGTACACTTGAAACCTTCTGCATTATCCACTAGAGTGGATGACCTTCTTTGCCTCCAAGTTCAGGTAAATTATATAAGCAAACACTTCTACCCCAACTATCCAAAAAGATAAGAGCTGAGTCATACAAGCAATGACAACAGCAGTGCCAGCTAAATTGAGCACCCAGGATGGCCTTACACAAAACTGAAGCTTATCAGTGTAATCCAGGAAAGTCAAACCCCTTCTTTACTCTATTTTACCTGTATTTAAAAATAAATACATTAATGGAAGTTATTATAATTTCAATACATTTTTATTTTCTTCTGTATCTTTCCTATTAAAAATGAATACATTAATGAAACATTATAATTTCAATAAATTTTTATTTTAATTTTTTTTTGCTTTCACTATTGGGAAACTGAGAGACAAGGAGAATAATGCATGCCTATACTAGCAATTTGTAAAGGTACCTGCTTCGTGTGGATTCCTGGCTCCCCACATCTTGCACATTTATCTTTTCCTCCTACTCTGCTTTGCTCCTCGCAGTGGAGGAAGAGCACCCGTTACAGACATAAGCATTGCACAGCTCAGAGGACAGTTTCTCCCTCTGAACTGACTCCTTAGGTAATGCACGGAGGCATGGTGGAAAAATCAGTCTCTTTCCCTTCTGTGCATAGGTGAAATAACCTTTCAGATTCTTCACAGGGAAGTCCAAAAAGATCCCGAGATGTTTCACCTTTCACAAGAATCACTGAGTACATGCTGTAGAGACCTAGGACTAGGGGGCTATGAAGCAGCCATGTCACTTTTGGGCATTTGCTGTACTTTTTGCAGCTCATTATCTCCCACTTCTATATCTTACTATTCCTTTCCTTTTGGTGGCTGGAGTTTTCCATCGTTTCTTTTTGCTCCTTATCCTCGGGAAAAAGGAGATGTCCCATCTTTCTCCCAGTCTCGGCTGCAGGGATACTGAGTGGCCATTTGGGAACTGGAAGAGACTGCTGTTTCACCATACCTTGGTGGCAAGGGAGGCAAGGATTTGCTTCCAAGAGAATGACCAGACTCTCTAGGAAAAGAGGGCTGAATTGCCCACCTCTACTGGCCATGACAGCAGGTGGGAACACGTCCAAGAAAACGGAAGCTGAAGAGGATAGATAGAGGATAGCTGCCTTTCTAAAGATTAAGACCCATCAGTCAGGGCAGCCTGTCAAATATGTCTGCAGGTTTGGAATAAACTTGAATATGGTCTTCACCAAGAGAAGGCCACCCATGCTTCCAAGTCCCCTCATTAGCAATCTGGTGCAGAGGAGGAGCGGGTGGACTTCTGCCTGCCCTGGCAGCCTGGAGGGAGGAGCACCGGCAGGCGGAGGCCACCTTGCATAGCTGAGCCTCCTCTCCAGAGGGCAGATCCAGCACTGGGAGGCACCTGCAGAGTAGGACACCACCTGGACACCTTGCTTGCCATGATCGTGCCAGTCCAAGAGGGAAAGGTACGATGAGGGGCAGAAGGTGGTAATCACAGGTGTCCTTCTCCACACAGAAGAACGGTAGGGAAAGCAGCTTCCAAAACCACGCAACCAGCTTCTTTGCAGATAGCGGGAATAGCAGGCTGCTTAACCTGCAGCTCACCGTGCCTGACGTGCCCAGTATGTACCATATCTGTCTGGTTTGCTGCACCCTAAGGGGCCACTGGAATGAAGGTGGGACTCAAATACACTAATAATTTTGCAGACAAATCAACAAACAAGCATTTGCTCTATCTGCAGTGCACAAGTGGCTTTTTTCCTTTTTTTTTTTCTTTTTTTCATTTGCTTGCTAAACAAGCCAGCAGCATAAAATTATTTTGGAAGAAGGTTTTGTTATCAGTTGCACACAGCTGTAGCTCCTAGGGTAAGTCACCACCTTTAATACCAAAACCAGAATCATTTAAGCCTTTACAAAGAACTAAAGTAAAGTAACCTCAAGGCATCTGGACTGAAGTTAAACAAGAAAAACATGAAATATTGCTGCAAAAAAAAGGAAGCAAGATCCAATTTGTTGTGGGGTGGTTTTTTTTGTGTTTGGKTTTTTTTTGGACTTACTTCCTATTTGCTGAATCAAAGAATCCAGAGCCCAGAACTATGGYCTTTGAGATATTGATAATTCATCTTCTGAACCACTCTCTTCTATCATGTATTCATATTGTTATAAAGCCTGGAAACTGTCAAATTCGAGTGATTTAAGCTATGCTCTATGAAACAGAAGTAAAAGACAGCTCCTTTCCAGGAGTTTTTACAGTTAAACTAGAGAGTACTCTTGCAACTTTATTTAAGGACAAGACAGTAATTTTTAACCTCCTGTTAACCCAAGAGGCCAGTTAGCATTTGGGATCCTGCAGATTTATTCTGTCAGAGGAAGAAACCGATTCTGGAGCCTAGTTCACCCTGGTATAATGCTGCCTGTGCACAAGAAGTGCAAAGAGAGTCTTGTTCGCCTGAGCACAGAGGAATCAGGCAAAAGTAAGAATTTTCTCCTAGGTTTGGGTTTTTTTAGCCTCTTTTCACTCACCACTTTGACAAAGTTTGACCTTCCTTCAGGAGCAGTTAGCCACTACAGCTGAGCCCAAAGCATCACTCTGTCCCCCACCCTTCCAGCCTGCCCTCTTGTGATGCATCTGCCTTTCTTTCACTGCATGAGACAGTTTCACTCACTCAACCAGCAGTAAATTAATTCAAATTTAAAAAAAAAAAAAAATTTACTTGAAGCAGGGCAGCTTATTCAGAGACCAGGCAAGTGTCGGAGCAGGCGACTGGGCAGGGCCAGGCTGTGGACACAGCAGGGGCTGGAGCAGGCAACACAGCAGCAGGGCACAAGGGTGGCCCTTTCCACCACCATGAGCCATGGAGGTGGCAGAGATCTATCCTCTGACTGAACGGGAAGGAATAGCTATTTTTGCCATCACTATATCTCCTGAGTAGCTACAATAACACAGTGTCATTCTTCTTTTAGTGATGCAAAGTCTCCTCTAGCAGTACTTCAAAAAACAGCAAAAGACACATGTAAGCAAAGACGTTTAAACTCAGAAGATCAATATTGATCATGTTTTTACCTTAGGAAGAGCATCAAGGAAGGCAACAGATGGGGAAAAAGGTCCATTTCTTAGCGATTATTTACTCCTTACGGAARATTCAGTCCCGTGTCACAGGTGTGTAGCATGTGCTGTGTAATGCAGAGTGAGTGATGAAGCAGCTGAAGTGCAAGCAACCTGATTGCCAAAGATCTATTTTGTGCATTCTACTGTGCTTTGTATAATCACTTCAGAAGAGATGACTGGGAATGAGTAAAATGTCTGTTTGTTCTTTTTCTGACTCTCTTGCGTATTGACAAATAAAAAAAAAAAAAAAGGCAGAAAAAGTCTGTCTGTAAAACTATGACATTGACAGTGGAGCCAGGAGCAGGTGAAATACATTAAATAAGCTCTAACTTATTTAATGTCAAATGTTCTCTTTACTTCCATGGTAGATGTTTGCTTTTACTGGACTTTCAAAATGTAATGTATAGAAGGTTTCAGCTAATTAGAAGTCACCTAGTGCCCTAGTGCAAGTGCATCCTCCTAGGCTTTTATCATCATTTTTGTATTTTTGAAAAGAGCTGGAACAAGCCTAAGGAAATGCAAATTAGCTGGTCTTCTTGCATCTGAGCAGTAAGCCAGGAGAGCCAAAAAATTCATGTCTGTCCTTACATTTATCCTATAACAATTAAATAAATGATGCATCTGTGGGTGCAGACATGAACTTCTTGTTCTCATGCATACATCATTAAATAACTAAGTATTGTAGTTTTGTCATATGAAAGAAAAAAAATGCTGTGTTCTTTCTGGCTTTTCTCAAATATGCACATTATCAAATTAGCAGGAAGGAAACCCAAGCTTCGTGGTATTCAGTTCACTGATCCCATTCTAACATGTTGGATTCATGTCACTACATTTATAGACTACATTTTTCCTTTTTTTTCCTATACATATATACTGGAGTTAACATCCCATATATTACAATGATTGACAAACTGAAACCCTACACTTCTAATTGGATCTGGGCAAACATGAGAGGATCAATACCATTCACACATTGTCAAGGCCTGTCATAAGTGATCTGAAGTCAGAAGAGAGACAGAATCCTAAGGATTTCCGCAAAGAGGTTAAAATAATACTGCTTGATGAGGTCTGTGGAGTACACACATACAATCAGAAGTAGTCTGCAAATTCCTACTGTTGAAATTTTGTTAGCAAGTCAAAAATATTTACTGGAATAATAAAATGGTCATTATCTACTATTTTTAAACATCAGTGGGGATACTATTTTCTTTTTAAGAGCCGTAAGGATTACCATTTGAATCTCACTACTCCGCTCACAGTTTTAAAGTGACTTCAGTTTTAACTCTGTAGACTCCACCTTGGCCGGAAAATTGGTTTGCATTATTCTCGACAGTTCAGTAATGCCAATTTCATCTGGTCAAAACCAGCTCATGTGCTGAAAATGTGTTGTTTACAAGACAAGTTTTTTCAGACAGACTTGTATGTTAAAGGTTACTTGGGTTAATCTTTTCTTCTAATTGGACAACTTTGTTACTATGTCAACAATGATATAATGTTTTGCTGAGAACTCATGCAAATATTATCTTTAGTAAATTTGCAGTTCACTCAAAGTCCTTTCAACTAATGGGTGTTTGCAAACAAAAGCATCCTTTGCCATTTCCTCACAAAATCCCCCAAAACAATGAACACTCCTTGAGTCCTGGGGTTCATCTGAAAAACTCTCGTCTTAATACCTGAGTAATTCCAGAGACTCGGACATTCTCAAGCTACATACAAGAAAACACTCCTTCAGACCTTTTCTCCACCTCTGCTTCTCGTTCTAACAAGTGGTTCAGGCTTCTGTCTCAGTTATTCACCCTCATGCTTGGAACTGAAAAATCCGCTCCCCCCCAAAAAACCCCCGCCAACAACACAAAACCAGAAACTGTACATCTGCATAAAATATTCATAATGAGCTTTGTCTTTGATTTCCTGAAACATTCATGCATGTGATTCCTTTGATCAATGACATATTCATGGACTGCAAAATAATCTTATAATTACTCATGTAAATCTGTCAGTATGAAGGTTCTTACATAGAGAAAATGAGCAGCCATTTCCAACGCCTCCTACTCCACTCCTTGTGTTTGCTCCATTTCGGTCACCTCATCAGGGAGTGGAAAGTTTGCAATGAGACTTTGATGATAAGTCACACACAAAAAGCAATGGGCAGCAGTCAGATTCAGAGCAACAGATCAAAAGCAACTGAGGCTGAAATGTTTTTGTACCAAGGACTTATTTTCCCAGGCTCTTACATATTTTGTTTCTCTTTCTTTTCATGAGAACACTACTCTCTGACTACATAGGAGAAACTAAGGGCATGAAGCTAAGCACACTCAAAATGGTTTGTAGGATCATTAGAAAGACTTCAGTTTATGGATGGATATTTAAAAGTAAAAGCATGTGAAAGACTGCCCGAGATCACATGGCAAATTACTACCAGAGCTGGAAATAGTACCCAGAACTACCAACGCCAAATTACATGCTCTGTGCAGGGTCACCTTCGGGATGCAAGGGAACTGCCCTGGGGTAGGAGGGAATGTCTTCTCATGAATATGTAACGAATTAAAAGATGAATAAATGGTCAGTTTAAGCAGGGAAGTCACTACCAGAATTCCCCAGAGGTATGTGCTGATTCACATATCAATAATAAATTTAGAAAAGGGGAGAATAAGGTGGCATGGAGTGCTGACAATTCTAAATTATTTTGTCTGATAAAAACAAAGGTTGGCTGAGAAGAGTTGCATAACGAACCCACAGTACTGAAAAAAAAAAGTCAGATGAAAGTCAATGTTGACTTCTGTTGATGAATATGAAGTGATGCATGTGTGAAAGCAGTACTAACTCTGCACACATCGTGGAAGGCTCTGAACTAGTCACTCATATTCATGAGGAAGATTTGGGAATTACAATAGATCATTTTATGTTTAGTTTCAGTGGTTAGGAACAGTTAATTGTCATTATGCCACTATGTAAACTGATAATGTACACACATTGAAGACTGCACAATCCTGATGCTTTGATCACAAAAAGGAGGAGGTAAAACCAAAAGAAGGCTAGAGAACAGCTGAAAAAAGGATATAAGGTACAAGGAACAATTAAATAGACTGACATACTTCAATAAGAAAAAAAGGCAGTTGAAGTTGGATGCTAAAATTCTATTAAATGGCAAACAGAAGGCAAGAGAAAAAGGAATAGTGGTTCATTGCCTTTCTTGCAAAGAGAAGTAGAGAGAATCAGATGAAGCTAGCAGCTGGAAAATTCAAAAGAAACAGGAGGACATATTTCTTCTCGTGGTGGTCTGATCTAGTATGATTGATCTTGTATTATAACCTAATTCAACATGAAACATCCAAACCCGCGTTTCAATTTTTAAAGTATATTTGGAGGAAATATTTTCCAATAAGATAAAGCTGCTGTAAATCCAAGTAGCTTGGCTGCATAAAAACAAGGGAAGAAATATGTATAGGCTTGGAGGGAAAAAAGGCAAGAAACAGAAGGCAAAAATGTTTAGATGGGCTATTACTGTGGTTGAAAAACTGGACATGAGCTGGCAATGTGTTCTTGCAGCTGTCCTGGTTTCAGCTGGGATAGAGTTAATTTTCCTCCTAGTAGCTGGTATAGTGCTGTGTTTTGGATTTAGTATGAAAATAATGTTGATAACACACTGATGTTTTAGTTGTTGCTAAGTAGTGCTTACACTAGTCAAGGACTTTTCAGCTTCCCATGCTCTGCCAGGTGCACAAGAGCATAGCCAGGTCAGCTGACCCAACTGGCCAAYGGGGTATTCCATGACATCATGCTCAGTATATAAGCTGGGGGTAGTTGGCTGGGGGGCAGTGACCACTGCTCAGAGACTGATTGGGCATTTGTCGACACGTGGTGAGTGGTTGCATTGTACATCACTTGTTTTGTATATTCTTTTATCATTATTATTATTATTATTTTCTCTTCCTTTGCTGTCCTATTAAACTGTCTTTATCTCAGCCCACGGGTTTTACTTTTTTTCTTTCCAATTCTCTCCCCCATCCCACTGGGGGATGRGGGAAGGGTGAGCGAGAGGCTGTGTGGTGCTTTGTTGCTGGCTGGGGTTAAACCACGACACTCCCCTTTGAAGATTTTGTGTCATTCACATTTTTCTTTGAGGGAGATTTTATTTATCTGAGGTTTATGGACGCACAAACAACAAGTCTGATATTATTGTGCTTTTAGGCAGAAAGACCTTTATTCTGTTTTAGGAAAATAAAAAACAAAGAACTGTCAGCACTGACTCTACTTAAAGGTCTCCTGATCCTTATAAGATCAGAATCAATGTGTTTCATCAATAGCTGGTGAYAGCTGAATACCATTATGTTTAGATATAGAAATGACAGCTTCCAGCAGAGCAAGAAGCTTAAGGGTAATACCTGACAGAACTGCGTGAAAAATATTGTTTATCTCCAGTTAAAAATGTAGAGGTTCCTCTGGTTGCTTCTATTTCATCACATAAGTAGACCATTGACAGCAAGACCCACTTCTCCCCAAAGTAAAGCAGAGCAGGGACTAAAATCTTGGGATTTTAGGGAAACAGCAGAACCAAGTGTTAAAATTAATGAGCTAAGAAGAGGCAGTAAGCAGAAAGCTGGTGGGTCAGTCTCCCTGGGGCTATTTTTTTAGTACGAACTGCTGCAGCTCACCTGAAGAAAGGGCACATGGGGAAATTCAAGTCTCTGTGAGGAGGCTGAGTCCAGCTCTCCAACATGACCCTTGACCACTCTCTTCCAGTACATTTCCAGATAATTTTTTTGTTTAGAAGAAATAACCATTTTTTGACTGATGGAAGCATCACTGAAGTGTTTCCAAATACCTTTAATACATAGCAAAAATGTCATAATAGCTACCGAGTTTCTTTACAGGTTTACAGGTTTCTTACTTTTCTGGCASGCTGTGCTTCTCCAGTAAAAGAAGAGATGTTTTAGAAGGGCATCTCTTCAGCTGTGACTCATTCTGCACAGTAATACCTTAACTGACTTGAGGCCGATAAAAGGTTTCCATTGCTATAATTGCATAGCTCTTGAATTTGACTCCAGGGCTTTCTTCCTTTTCAGAACTTTTTTTTTTCTACAATACCCTGAAACTCCGTTTTGTTGTTTGGGGGTTTTTGCCTTGACATGGGAACTGTTGTCTGTTCAACAACTCTGCCTCTTTCCTCTCCTGTGTTCTTTGACTAAAATCTGGAGTGCAAAGCCATGGAGGATGTCTGCTGTAGACCCTTTACTTTGCCTAGACCCTTATTTTTACCTTTTCCTTGTTTGCTTTGAGTGAATCACAAGTACCTGCATTTCCTGGGTAAGAGGTAGCGATGCAGACGGACAAGAGAAAATCTGCAAATGATATTCTGGAGACTTCTCTGGAGTTACTTTCAATTTATTCTAATACCTTCTTTTTGTATCTAAACAACACGTTATCCTAATCCACTTATTGTTGCATGACAAGCAGCATGAAATASACTTTGCTGAGGATGTTTTTGTAGCAACTGAAATGTCTCTGAAACAATTTGATCACTTCTGTCTGAAATTATCCTTCTTAGATCATTTATTCTGTAAAGTCAATGATATGTGTACTGTAACTGAGTTGCTAAATAAGTTTTGAGTCCCCTATGAGTAATGTGCTTATTCTCGTCAGCAAAATGAAACTGTAGTCTATGCAATGATCTCAGACATGCCATGGGGCAATTTCTAGAGCATTCTGGAAATCCCTTTGGTGCAGCCACGACCTGCTGAGAGAGCTTCATCCTGGTTCATCCCTTTTCCCATGCAAGTGATGGTATTTGCAGTTCTGAGTTAGCAGTCATGGAAGCGCTCCTGTGCCAGGACCGATGGCATGTTCAGGCCCCTTGTCTCAGCTGCTGGAGAGATTGGTCTTGGGGAATTCATTGTGGTTTTAGGGCAAGGACTCTTGGAAGATTACAGCTGCTGAAAGGGGCCCGCACAGACACTTCTTGCTAGAGCCTTCACAGTGCCAGCCTGCTTATTCACCACAAGCTCATCATATTTTGGAGCAACACTGGGCCAGCTCTAATGAAATAATGCAAGGAGAAGCGACAATAAAAAAAGCCTGAGCCCTGTGCTACTCCCTCACTGCAGGTTCCCAGCAAAGTGAAAGATTCACAGAAATTCAGATGTGTGAAGGTTGCCGGCTCTGCTCCAGCTCTGCRCAGCTTCTCAAAGTCATGGCATGGCAGCACTGTCCCCAGTTGCACATCCACACATAGTTGCATCTTTATTTTAAGAACTTTAATCCTGAGGTTTTGAATCCTTTTGGTAGCTCCCATAGATTTTATCTGCTGTTTGACTGGTGTTAAAACACCAGATAAATAGGAATGCTATGAGTTTTTGCTATAACTTCAAACATAATAAAATCTTGATGTAAAGAAAAATGGCTGTTTCTTTTGTCCGGCGACTCAGAAATCTGACTGACACTTCCTGAGAGAGATAGTGCCTTTTCCAAACTGACTCATTCATTGTGAGTGAGGAGAGCTTCCCAACTCCGCGGGGGCGAGCAGGACGTCCTTGATCTGCATCACCATCAGCAGGGAGAGGGGAAGTCTGACAGGCAGCTGCTGCGCTTTTGTTTTTGAAAGACGAAAGATGTGATGCCTAAAACTATTGTATCTCTGTTCGCACACGTTTCTGTCTCAGCCTTGAATATGCTGCCCCAGAGCCCCCRGATTTGGTGGGTCTGCCTCTGTGAAGCTGCCTGTGAGGCAAGATTAAAGCTTCTGGAACCTGCTGCCTTCATGCCCATACAAATTGGAGAGGACGCATGTTTCAACGGGTTACAATGGGTATTTAGAAAATGCACACAGCCTCCATAATCCTTGACTATATGTATTTCACTATTTAACATAATTTCAGCTGTGATAAAATTATCTGACTGTTAATGCTGTGTTGTCAAGGAGATTATTTGGCCTTTCTCARAGGCAGTTCACTGTGTGGAAAGCAAAAAGCTCAGGATAACAATTCATTTTAAAAGAGTACCCACGCATAATCATTGATACTGTACAAAAAGCAGCATGCATTAACTCCTTGTTTCCACCTTCATGAAAACCAGTTATCCTAGCTGGTGTGTTTTCCAGTGCTCAAACTGGATGGGGTTTGAACTCCTAGAGAAGATCTCTGACAAAATTTCTAGGTTCTAGGTTATTTATGGCTGTCAGGGAGCTAAAGACAGGAAAGCAAATTGTAACTGTGTATTACTGCGGTGGCAATAGCAGAGGCCAATGTATGAAAACGATGTGTTGTAAGTGCAGTCCAGCTAGAAACAATGTATTTCTGATGCCTATGAGTAACAGGATAGGAACTGTTTCTTGTGTCTCTTTGCACAGTCAGGGTCTGATCCAATGTSTGCTGGAATCAATGGGGAAAACTCCTTTTTGCTTTGTGTTTTGGGTCCAGTCTGTGTGGAAACAAGATCATAACCAAAAAGAAAAATAAAAAAGAGCCAGCCACAAAGGAATGTCTTTAAAATCTGTAAAAACAACAGTTGTGTACACTGTCAGCACAACTTGTCCATTTTGAGGTTTTATACCAAGTTTTTGAAAGGASTGACAGAAAAAACTGGAACATTGACTGGAGTCATTTTGGATACTTGGATTAATTTTGGAGAGAAGTCAAAAAAAGGTGTGGTGATCCTGGTATCAGCTAGTGTTCCCAGTTTCTAAATATGCTGGTCCATTGGCTGGATCCTTGTACACTGAGAGGCTGGCTAAGTACAACTGTGTGCTTCAGAGCAGAGGTCTGTTCATATGAAACAAGATGCATCATCATGGCCGCATTGTGAAAAATTACCATTTATCTCTTGTTCTCAGGGATTTTGGTCCTTTTTTTCCCCAGTCTTTTTAGTCTCATATAGCCATTACCTTGGCACTTCTCAACCTATTCATAGTGATGACCCTTCATTTGGAGTAAAACCTCTTAAAAAGCCCACTTAACATTTACTGTAGAAGTAAACCCAAAAATATAGCAGTGATAGAAATGGTAATGCATTTCATTTATTTCAGTGTTGTTTCAAGAGACTGACAGACTATGGGACCCTGAGGGACAAGAACAGGGAAAGGAGAAGCAAGGTGGTCTTTGCCTTGCTGCAAGCCACGCTGGCCCAGTGTCCTCCCCTGGTCTTGGTGGGAGTTTACACCTTCCAGCAGAGAAGGTGTGCAGGAGTGACCATGCCTGCCCTGCTGTCCCTGCGGGACACATGGGACCCCTCTGAGCTTTGAACTGCCACAGCAAGAGGGCTGGGGRATGTGAGCCCCCTCAGGTAAAGCTGGGCTGGAAGTATCTCAGGTCTGCCCTGCGGCAGCCGCTGTTCTGGCATCGTTATCCACTGCTTGCTTCAGCTGGTGCGTAAGGAAATGTGAAAACGATTTTGAGGTACAGGTTGCTCTTCCCATAGAAATTGTGGACTGCCATATCCAGGATGTAAACAGCCATTGCAGGCAGGCGAGACAGGCAAACAAGGTGTAGAGACACAAACTATGGCCTCTAAATCAGAGGCAGGAATTCATTTTGAAAGAAAGACATTCCCCTGGCAGGATATAAAACTAATTGAAATAATTAACAACCATATTAGAGCTCTCCAACCAATGGATGTCATCCAGCAGTCTCAGTTTTCAGAAAAGTCACTATTTTGTTACTTTATCAAGACTAAACATCACGATGTTGGACTTAATGGGCGCCCGTCAACACAAAGGGCTGTGGCTGCATGTCCACTTCTTGTCACCTCAACTGTGTAATGAAGCTCTGAAATGACACACAATTCAAAATGCATTTCTCCAATTACTCAGTACATATTAAAATTACCATCCTACAAAAGATCATGACTGAAAAGTGTGGTTCCAGAGCTGCGACGCTCAACAAGAAATGCACCCGTACAGCTTGCTGCATTGGGAATACTCACTGRGATAGCTGTCATCTTCAGATGGTGGTTTCCATCCACAGACTGTACCCAGGGTTCAAGCTTCAGGATGAACCACAGAATTATTTTGCCACCCTTCTTTTGGCAAGCCAGTAAAGTAGAAAAGCATTTTAAAAATTAGGGCTTTATTTTTAAGTGTTGGTTTCCTAGGATATTTTACAGTTAATAATCTCCAGTGCTAATTTTTTCAACCAAAAATCTTTTGTACAGGACTTGGACTTGCTAATTGTCCCAGGAAAATGTGAGCAGTCGATGGATGTAAAATGTGATCCATTTGATCTGATTGAGTATGTGTTATGTTTTGCTTTTATGCCCAGTTTGCACACCTATTCCTAATAATAAGGCACCAAATAATAATGATTCCCAAATGACACCCAGCATGTGCTCACACAGACATGCAGATATGAAGAAACACTCTATTCACTGCATATTGTGAATGCTCATCCTTCTTTTCTGAATTCATCATGTTTCCAGACAACAAATAGTTTACTTATATTGAAACAGTTCATAAAGTACCTGTTGCTAGGGTAACTGTACCTTTTTCAGATAAATTTGCAAGGACTGAGGCTTCCTGCCTCCTTGGTTCTTCATAAGCAGCTTAAAAATGAGGACTCACCTCCCCAGCAGGCAAAGGCATCTGCACGGCACTGAATTAAAGAACCRTAAACCTTAGTATGTTGTTAAGTCTGACTTGGTATATCTTCATTGCAACATGCATCAAAGTAGTGATCCAGTTGAATATACATATTCAACCAGCCTATTTTTTAAGCTTAATTTTAAATATATAGTGCTTCAGGACATTAGTTATTAATTTCATATTGCTTTTACACTCTTTCTATATTTTACATTGCTGGGGTCCATGTGCTTTGGTGCTGTTCCCTCCACACAGCTGTATGACCCTTCCCCTGGCCACCATTTTAACGAAAGGTGTATATACCACATCTCCTCAAACTCATGTGCAGTGCTAGGTCATGTGGAGCTTTTCCAAGGCTTCCTACCACTTTTATGAGCTGATTACATTGAAAAAGATTAACATGAATTAAAGGACTATATATCTTTCCTTAATGGCCCTAGCAATGGTGTGAAATGTAAAGGAAGATAATCTTGGACAAACAACTTCTATGGCTGCAAATGGCCATGGCAACTAACAGGCTGCTTGACAAACTGAACATGTAGCAACTAAAAAAAAATGGTATTATAGTCCATTGTGGGCTCCTGTCTTTGTGCTGTCCAGCTTTGTGAGTCTGAAGTGACAATAAGATTCACAAGAGTTGTCTGAAATTGGCTAAAAAAGCTCTGTTTCTTGGAGTGTTAAATGAAGACAAATATGCCCAACTCACGCTCCACCTCTGCATTTTTACTACTGCTTCATCTCACACGCTGCCTGAGCAAGCAATGGCTGTTGGGGCCTGGAGCCACAAACTCTCACCTTCTCATAGCAGTGCTTATTCTGAGACAATATATTGTGCTTGTTTAGTTTAAGTCCTAGGGTTCTGTACTGCTTGTTTGCATGAACTATATTTCACATTTTATGGCCTGTGTCAGGTAAAGGCTGCTTTTCTTTGCTGAGTTGAATGTCATTTTCCATGACATGGTTTAGTGGTGGACTCAGTAGCATTAGGTTAACTGTTGGACTCGATGATTTTTCCAACCTAAATGATTCTATGATTCTATGATTCTATGATTCTATCTTCTGCATGTGTGGGAACAAGGGTGTCACTTAGCTGACTTGCTAAGGTAACATGCAGTTTTTGAAAAATGGCCAAGCTTTGTCACCTAGCTGTGACTCACTATTTCTCTGCAATTACATGAAAAATAATAAGGGCCTGACAAAACCCCAGAATTTATCCACGTGGCAAAGATATATACGAAAAACTAATCTTGGTACTCTTGCTTCTGCTGCTCTACTGTGTCCCGACTTCACACCATACATGCACTGGGGTGTGATCCTTCACTAGACTCTGCTCAGATCTGCTCTGCACCCAACCATAGGTCCTGGCACARCATCCCAGTTTGTGGGTCCATAGTCCGAGCAGGAATGCACCAGAGTCCTTTCCAACATCTCCCTTTAGTGTCATGGAAGCAGGCAGGTGGGAAGGCACCTCTGGAGATGATCTAGTCCAAGCTCCTGTGCAAAACATTCACAGGTGTATCAGGCTGCTCAGGGCCTTGCCCAGGCAAATGCTGAAAATCTCCAAAGGTGGAGTCTCCAAATCAGTCATCCAATCAGTTTCCTGTGTTCTGATTTGTATCCGTTGCCTCTCGTCCTATCACTGTGCACGTCTGAGAGGAGTCTGGCTCTGTTGCCTCTGCACTTTCCCATTAGGTACTTGAGGACAGCACATTAACTTGGTTCTCTATTTCTTTTCCTGCAGTGGCTCCCAGGTGCTTTTCCCCCAGCAAGTCCCAGTTCCTGGAGGAGGACACATGRCTCCTGAGATCTCAAAGTGCTTACAGAGAAGGACAGGCCATCAGCTGGATTTATTTGCAGTGCAAGGAAGTCCCCAGAGCCACAGGACTCATGTCTAACCGGTAGGGTTTGCAATTTTGATCAGTATGGCATCCTGCCTCTTCTGCCAGCTTGGCTATTTGGCCAGAGCAAATGAAACACAAACGTTAAAACAGCTGATGTCATTATGGTCAGCTTTTTACTTTTTTCTTGATTTTTTAAAAATACATTAACTGAAAGTGGATTCCTAATGCCTGTCTACCTTGCTGAGTGTATGTATGATCCATAACAGCAGCTCTGTCACTGTTGCTTGATCTTTTTTAGTCCAAACAATGCACCAAAGTTACAGACACGTTGGATGTCTCTAAATGAAAATGTGAGGTGGCCTACAAATCTCCTATCTTTAAAGTATATTTTTAAGAAGACAGTAAGGGCACAGCAAGTAGAGTCAATAGAGGATTTAGTCCACAAGGGAGCTGGACCAGAGGAGTGTGCTCTACACCCTTAGCTCAATGACTAGTGAGAAATCTTTTGGCATGACAAGCCTACAAGCGTCCTCCCAGAGGAACAGCAGATCTCCAGTCTGGTACAATGTAAAAATAAGTGCTCTTTCATGGATAACCACACAACATAGAGTTTCCACCCCACAAAAGCTATCAAAGGACAAGCAAGAAATCACTGAATGGTACATGCAATGGTACTAAAGAATTCACCAAGTCACCTTCACAGACACTATGAAAGCTTAATAAGAATTTTAAAATTCAAAAGACAACAACCTAGTCCCCTGTAGAGAAAGCTTCTATGGAAATCATATTTAAAGGACAGAATTAACATGACATGATATACATTTGCAAATATTTTCCACTGAAATCACTGTGTAGCTTACAGCAAAGTCCTAGCTTCATTTTTCATGTAATTTTACTAAACTGAAATCCACTGTAAGTTTCCAAAGTAACAATACATTAGGAAAAAGATTATATATCACAAATTCTTGGAGATGTGTGACTATGTAAGGACAGTCACAATCAATAAGACAAAACAAAAGCTTCCTTTTGAGCTTGTAGGTTTTTTTATTGCCTCCTTTGTAACTCTTTGGGGAATTTGTGGAGCCAGGATGAGAAAACCGGCACACAAATTTATGTGCAGAAATACCAGATTTAGGGGAGGGAAACATGGAATTCCCATGGAGGATGGTCAGGATCTGTGCTCATGGCTATACAGGGTATTGGTGCGGGGAGTAGTAAATTGCGGCTGGGTGAGAACAGTGCAAAGACAAAGTGTACCCATGCCGGCTTATGGTAGTGTATGGAGGACTGCTACTCTGAATGCCCATGTGACTGCAGCTTGGATAAATGCTCTCTGTACATTGCTGTCTAACATGATCAATTGTAGTAGAAATGGTTTTTTTCATCAATTACTAGTACCTGCTCTCTCAAAAGACAGTAAATAGTGACTCTTGGCATTTCAGGTGATTTCTCATGTTATTTTATTGCAGAGGTAAAAAYGACGGACTGAAACATAAAGCAGGAGTTGTTTGGGTTTCTTTCCTCCTTTTCTTCAAAGCAAAGCTTACCAGTGAGCAGCAGTGTTTCTCTCCCCACATTTAAGTTTAACAATGCTTTGACTGGTCTGATCTTCCTGAAACCGTAACATTTTGTTCCAGGAAGTTTGCTTAGGGCTGTGGGTTGAGCAGCCCTCCTGCAAGACCTGCTGCATGTGCTGCTCCTCCCTGTGCTGTGCCCCTGCCAGGGTAGCATAAACAAGCGATGTAAATCATACCACAATCAGCTTCAAGTAAATAACCCTTGCACCCATGCTTTTGGCTCCTTAGGCTGTTCTGCCTGCCTTTGATACACACCCACTCATGTTTATGCATCCACCCCCCTGAAACACACAGAGGACTGAACTATGTGAAGCACTGTTACAATGACAACAACCTCTAATATGCAGCTCATGGCTCTCAAACACTGCCTAGTTTCAGTGGTGGTATGGCCACATTAGAGAGGATGCTGAAACGGACAAATAGCATCAGGTATTTTAGTAAGATTCCTTGAAGAAATGTGTCCATTAAGACCTGGCTTTCATTTCACACAGAAAACACCTAGCCAAGCCTTCAAGAGGAAGCTTTTTTGGGAGGCTTCGCAAAAGCAACAAGGGCAGGTTTGGTTTTGCTGCCTCCTGCTTACAAGGGGTGCCAAATTTGCTGCCAACAGATGTAATTCAATGAATTGACACTAGCAGAGAATTTGGTCCTGGAAGCCCAGCCTTGACTTTGCTATATATCATACAGCTGTATATTTTAGAAGTGTTGCAGAAGTCTATGCACTGACTATGAAAATTCATACAGCATGGAAAATGTAAGCTATGACCAAGGCAAGAAGCAACTGTTAAAACGAAAAAGTATCCACAAACAGAGCAATGCAAATAATCAACCTTTTTCCCTACTGTCAAGGAAGGCAGACCTGGGGTTTGGCTAGTATCTGGTGAGAGTCGCACCTGGCTACTGCTGCCCCATAAGCAGCACTGAAGAAAGGCAACATTGGAAATGCTTTTAAGAAAATGCAGCAAAGCACTCTTTCTTTCTAACTCTGGTCTGTTATGCTTTTAAAGTACCTGTCCTCAGAACGAAGAAGGCGAGGATGCTCTTCATACAGCTGTAACCCCCTCCGGTACATCCTGTGTTTTGTTTCAGACAAGCACCAAGCCTGTGTGGGTGGCTGCTCCACTCGTCTTCTGTTCCACTGGCTGTTGATGGAAAGAAAAAATGCTGTGTCCACCTTGCTTTCTGCTCACCTCTGAACCTGAAACCTGCAGCGCAGCGTTACTGTGACTAAAAAGCACAACCTCATCCAGCACCGCAGACTCACTATTGATTTTTGCGGAGCAGGATCCAGGCCTTCCTTCCCTGCATCCCACAGGTGGCATGCTGAGGATGACCACCACGCAGCAGTGGGCTGTGTTTTTCGAGGGTGGGCAGCCTTCCTTGGCTTTCTCCATGACCATCCATGGTGGGGTTGGGCCTGCACACACGCAGGGGGTGAGTGGGGGGGACAGAAACAGCCCCCAGCACCTGATCTGGGAGGTCTTGCTGGCTTTATTCTACACAGAAAAGTGTCGAGCAGACGATCTCTTCTTTGGTTCACCCACAACCTGGTCTGCTTTTTTCAGTGCTGCTGTCTTCATATATATATATATATATATATATATATATANAAGAAAATGCAGCAAAGCACTCTTTCTTTCTAACTCTGGTCTGTTATGCTTTTAAAGTACCTGTCCTCAGAACGAAGAAGGCGAGGATGCTCTTCATACAGCTGTAACCCCCTCCGGTACATCCTGTGTTTTGTTTCAGACAAGCACCAAGCCTGTGTGGGTGGCTGCTCCACTCGTCTTCTGTTCCACTGGCTGTTGATGGAAAGAAAAAATGCTGTGTCCACCTTGCTTTCTGCTCACCTCTGAACCTGAAACCTGCAGCGCAGCGTTACTGTGACTAAAAAGCACAACCTCATCCAGCACCGCAGACTCACTATTGATTTTTGCGGAGCAGGATCCAGGCCTTCCTTCCCTGCATCCCACAGGTGGCATGCTGAGGATGACCACCACGCAGCAGTGGGCTGTGTTTTTCGAGGGTGGGCAGCCTTCCTTGGCTTTCTCCATGACCATCCATGGTGGGGTTGGGCCTGCACACACGCAGGGGGTGAGTGGGGGGGACAGAAACAGCCCCCAGCACCTGATCTGGGAGGTCTTGCTGGCTTTATTCTACACAGAAAAGTGTCGAGCAGACGATCTCTTCTTTGGTTCACCCACAACCTGGTCTGCTTTTTTCAGTGCTGCTGTCTTCATATATATATATATATATATATATATATATATATAATTTATTTATTATTTATATTTTAATATATATTTATATATATATATATAATATATAAAGCGCATATGACCATATTGATAAACATTCTTTGGAACCACTCTGACAGTGTGGGTCAACACTCCCAAGTTGGCCTTTTTTTTTTTCCCCCCCGTTTCTCTGTTTTCTGGCTTATGTGGCTTTCTTAATCCAGCTCTCTAAAATATGCCCATTGGCCATATTTCCTTCCTTGCTGCTTGTCCCCCACATCTTTTCCTCTCAGGTTTCCTTGGCAGTTATTTATCATCCCTTTCTGCTGCTGGTTCAAAGGCTTCCACAGAAGGCAGCGAGGATCCCCCTGAACAGCCATACTGTCTCTTAAAGCCACCTTAGCTGCTGATGTCAGACTGACAGTGCCTGTGGGTGAGCCACGTCACAGGGGTGGGTGCTGCTGGGCTGCACCTCTGGAACAGCTGGGCACTGTGCCCAGCACACCCCTGGGGCTGCACGCTGCCAGCCGTGCCTGTACAGGTGCTCCGCCAGTGATTTGTGGGATGATGCTGCTCAGCCAGGTCTATAGGCACTGGGTTAACATTTCTTTCCGACTATAACAGCCTTTCCCACTGATACCCATGTCCTTGCTCACTGTTTCTTGTTTCCTGCTTCCTTGTTTTATTCCACTCCCATTTTTCTCCCTGTCCTCAGGAACAGTATTAACCCCCTTAGACTCCATGTGTGAAGTAAGAAGCTGCAGAAGCTGCAGTGTGAAGCATCCCTTCTGTGTTATGCCATACATTCTGAACCTATTCTTGATGGTTGCTTTTTCTCGGTAAAGCCATTTATTCTCCCATGTTATTGGCAAATAACAGAAACTGCTGTCTATATCCCCTCATGACCTCGTTCGTAGTACATACACGCTATGCAAGTACGAAGCAGCATCAGAGAGGCAGAGTCTATGGTTCCCTGTTACAGTACTCTCGGTATTTAGGGAGAGTTGATTTTAGCCTGTGGTGCTAACATAAATTTTTCTGGTAACAACTCATTACTAACACATGAGAATGGACTCTGGCAGTTCACCTGGAAGATAAAACCAAAAGATAGCAAGAGACAAATGAAGAGCAGCTCCACAGTACTCTTAAGTCTACATACACTATAAAATTACTGGAATGGTTGCTGGGGACTGCAGTGCTGCTCATTCATTTCAGTAACTGAGCTCTGGTTCATGCAGCCCTACTTCACTTTCTGTCCAATTTAAACAACTGTTTTATTGCTTTGTACTTATCTTCTCTGTTGATAGGTTAAGAGGAAGCCACATCTGAGCCACCAACACCCCACTGTGCTACTGACCAGTTTGGAAAAAAGAGGTAGAGCACTATGATCAGCTACACCTCCACAGGGGGTGATACTAGGCTGAAGTCAGCTCAGCAGGTACTTTTTGCCCACTGTTTGCACTGTCTTAAACTTTGCAACTGAATGGGTAACAACCTCATGTGCCTCTTACAGCTTCGACCATGTCACACTGGGGAGGAACATGACAGAGCTCTCCCTTCCCTGCCTGGTCCTGCCGTTCTGAGAGCAGCCAGAGCAGAGGAAGCAGGTCTCCGGCCTGAYGCGCACAGATGTGAACCTGTCTTCGACAGTGAAGCCTATGATCCTTCCTGTTAAGATGGTTATGAAAAATGTTCACAAAATGTCACAGGCCTTTGGAGCTAGGGGCAAGGGGGAAAACTGCAGGGCGAGGTGTGTGTTGTACCATGCACAGTCATAGAGGGGCCAATGGAAGAAGAAGGATGAGAGGGGGGAGCAGAGGGAAAGAGCTGTGTATGCCAGAAAATTGTCTTTCAAACCATGTTATCCATTAAAAAAAGCATGTTTTTACAGTCTGGTAAAATAATGCGTCAACTCTTAATGATTAATTCCATAATAATGCATATAAATACAACTAATGCATCTGAAAAATGTGGTCTTGCATACCTCCTAACGAAGATATTTACTTTGGTTAAAGGATATTAATACAGCTGTGGTGTTATACAGTGAATTAAAGCTACTTTCAGATGTTGGCTACATACTCACTGCTCATTCACAACACAATTATAACAGAAATGAATGAAGCTCAAAAGGAGCAAACGTACCACTTTTTGCACATCTGCATTCTAAGCAATAAAAGAATAAAAGAAAACAAAATCAAATCTCGAGGAAGGAAACAGCATTTGTTCAGCTTTATCCCACAGGATTACTGCTTGAGTACATTTTATTTGCTCATCTCTAATTAATAACACAAACTATTTGTTCCTCTGATTGTCTGTTATCGCTGTGGATTTTTTAATTAGCTGTTTCACATGGATAAGTCACTGCATTGTCCTTAAGATTGCATGTCTCATTGTATTTATCAAATCTACACTTATGAAATCAAGTGAGCAGTTCTCTGAACAGCAGAGATAAAGTAGCTGGTTCTTTGCAGAAATGCATCTTTTAGTTAAATTCTCTGGTGTCTAACAAGGCACAAATTCTGATCCAAGTTTCTCCCCTATGTTATGGTATGTATAATGGCTCTCTCCTGCATGGTTTTTCTGATACCCTTGTTCAAAACTTACTCAGTTTCAGATGCATCTGTTACCTCAGGCTTCTGTCCTTTATGTACCCACTTGGTTTAATATTTGTCAGCCTTAATGTATTTGAGACTGCTAACCTTTCTGTCAAATGTGTTTGAAGTTCGTTAAAGCTTCTAAGAATTACTTAGGTTGAACAAGTAAACAGATGAAGAGGCACAAGCTTCACTCCTTTCTCAYACCAGAATGAAAATCAGTGGGCTAGTTTCTGAATTGGTCTAATTTGGTACAGGCCCAAGAGATGGCAAAATAAAGCATCATACTGTCATTTCTTGCTGCTTTTGCAATGGACTCACCCTAATTCTAGCAACAACCACTCTCTGCCTCTGTTCTACTCTTGCATCTCCAAACCTACTGTTTGTTCTACTTATTAAATACAGATGAGTAAGTGATTTTGTGATTTACTGTTTGCATTAAAAAGCAAACACGCTCACAGAGATTAACTGAAGTGAAATCAAAACAGTTGTTTTCAAAACTTTTGTGAATCTCAGACCTTATGAAGAAATAGATTTACATTTTCAATGATGGAACATGACTCTCTTTTGAATTATAAGAAATACTTTAACATTTTGAAATGACAAAATACAACTGCTAATTTTTTTCTTCCCAACAAAAGTACTTTACTAGGACTGAAACAAATTTGAAAGTTGTTTCAGTCATCCCGGCTGTATTTGTTTCTACACAAAACATTTTTAGAGATCCCTTCACTCAGCTATAGCAGTAGCTCTGTGCCCTTCCAGCAATGCCTCCATGATTACCCAGTGTCATGTGCAAGAAGTCATGGTATAAACCAATTTTCCGCTGCCTTTGTGTAATAGAGTATGCAACGTGAAGCCGAGGACTTAGAACAGCATATTGTTTTCATATGCTTATACTAACAGCTTTCAGTCTGCTCCACGTTGTAGCTGAACAACCAGACACGCACAACCAACCATCTCAGGTGATGTCAGAAGTCTTTTCAGCAGGTTTTTTACCATGCTCTAGTAAAGACACCACTGGGATCACAAACTCCCATCTTTCACGTGGGTCTCTTCTACAGTGTTTATAGCGACCAATAGCAAATAGCAGAGCACACCTTGTTAGTCAAACACCAGATGCTTACATGTTTTTTGATATAACTCAGCTTTTCACTGCTAGTTAAGAAGAAGTTACCAAGCTTTACATCAATTAGAGATCTGGCCCCATAAGCCTCAAACTAATCTCATGTTCTCCCTCCGTACTTGGGCAGCTGATGGATTGTGCTTCATCTGGACCCAGCCTGCTGCCACACCGACTGAGAGCTGCTCTCTCAGATGCTCTTCTTCTAGTGCCTTTTTCTAAGATTTTGTTGAGCTCTTTATTCAGCAAGGAATAAAGTGCTTAGCTGTCAGTTGCTTTGCAAGACCAAACGAGTCAACCTCCTTCCCAACTACTATATTAGCATTTTGAACCTGCTGAGCATCAAATTACAGATGTGCCAAACTGCCTGTTGATAATCAAGGTACTCAGGTAAGATGAGTAATTTTCACAGCAAGGAAGAATTTGCATTAAACATTATCAAAATATAGTAGCTTAATGAGTGATTTAATATCCTTGTGTTGCATTTCTTCTGAGCATAAGGAGCTGATAGCATGCTGAATTATGACGAGTCATTCTGCTATAAACAAAGTTAAATGAATGTCCTGAAATTCTGTTTGATCATTCATTACTTTATCTTCTAGAATAACAGAGCAGCAACTATAGTTTCTTTATGACAAAGCTCTGTGCAGAGTCATGGTAGAATTGGTATTTATTCTCCTGACTTGAGGTTCTCTAGGTACACAAAGCAGATAGATAGAAAATTGGTTTTACATAGAAAATAGTAAGTTCTTATCTTGAAGTAAAACCACAAGATTTCTGCTTTGATCTTTCAGGCAGTTGTTATATTTTTTTTTGTTTCAAATATTGAATTTCTTTTATAGGCGATTAATTTTAATGCCTATAACATACATGTGTGCTCACAGAATGTAAATCTTATAGAATGAGATTCCAGCATAATTTAAAAATAATTAATTTTTACTAAGAATTTGGGAGTATGGTCTACTTTTTGCCCAAAACCACAAAAGGCTTTCCATTGTATTTTTCAAATATGGGCAACAATTTTAATCCAAAGTATGTATGTGAAATAAAGCAGACTTTGACAGTATACATTTTGTTCTTTGAAATTATGTATTATCAAATAGCATGGATAAATGTTTTTTAAAGGATGAAAAGACATAATATAAGCCAGCAGAGTGCCAAGCTCCTGCAGTGTGACTTTGGGACGAAAGTCAAGAAAGCCTATGCGGGAGAAGTAGGGGCTTCCGTTGTTTTATGTGATGCTGACAACTCCCTTAGCAGAGGAGAATGTCCAGCAGCTGACTCCAGTCCTAGATGTTCCCATTCTTTCCCCCCACTGCTCCAGCATTTTCCCAAGGTAGCTTTTATTTCAGACATGGAGCAAAATTTCAAATACAACTTTACCAACTTTTTCACTGTTAAAAGTGAGGTGGCCTATATTCAGGGGGGAATTGAATTAACACTATTACAAAATCTCAGCACTTCAGGGAAGAAAGAACAGTAATTATTTTTAAAGGGTGAAACAAAAGCCAAAGTTTTGTCTATTACATACATACATACTACCTTCTAAAACAGTTAGCTTATTCACCTTTCTACCTGCAAGAAAGGATAAATCGTATTGCAAAAAAAACTACACATAATGAGATGCTGTATACAAGGCATCTGCTTCCAGGGACACAATAGGGAAAGACTTTCAAGAAAAAAATCTGCATCATTAGTAATCAGTGTGGTTGACCTTGGAGTGATTCAACATACCTAAACTTTTAAAAGTCATAGGTTAGGTCATTCAGCTGGGATACAGAAACCATGGTGCATGACTCCATTCAGTTAGTCACAAGGAGCACAAACTGTGTGCGTGGCTAGGCACAGCTGTCTATCATCTACAGCCTTTTCAATTCATGTCATCATGGTTCTTACATGATGAAGTGGTATTTGACGGAAGCTCAGCGTTGGGAGGTCCTCATCCAAAGCTCACTGAAGTGCAATGGGAGCTTTCTTGTAATCCAGCCTCTTCCTAAGGACACGTGCTCTGGGACAGGACACAGTAGTTAGTGCTCCTTCAACAGCAGCTTTTGTGTGGAAAGCAGTTTCAGAAACTCGCTATGCTACTATGCAAAATTTAGGTTGGAAGGAAGCTTTAGAGGTCACGCAATACAACCTCCTTCTGAAAAGCAGTCTGCCTTCAAAATTAGATCTAGGTGCTCAGGGGCCCAGCTGAGTTTTGCAGATCTCCAAGGATGGAGGTGCCAGCCTTTCTCCAGGCTCCTTCCTCATCATCAACCTCTCCCAGGGTGAGCAACTGTTGCCTGTGTTCAGCTGGACTTTCCCCTGCTGCAAGCTGTGGCTTTTGCTTTCTGTCCTTGCCCTGCGTGTCCCTGAGAGCTGCCTGCCTCTGCCTTCTCCATAACACCTCCCCCGATGGGTAACTGAAGGCTCCAGCTAGTCCCCTCCATCAGCCCTCTCTCCTCCAGGCTGAGCCAGCTCCGCTCCTTCAGCCTCATCCCATGCCCCATGTGCATCTGTCTGCAAACTGCCTTAGTGATTTTCTGCTGGACATCCTTCAGCTTATCAACACTTCTCTTACAGTGGAGGCTCAAAACAGGACACGGTTTTTCTCATATGGCCATGCGGGTGCAAAGGAGAGGGAAATAACTTTGCCTTCACTTGGTATCTATGAGCTTGTTAGTACTTAGCTCAGTACTCAGTACCCCCATGTAGGGGAGCTTAGGGATAAAGTACTGCACCCATTCATTTGCACCATTTCTGTGTGCAAGATTTGTAAAGAGCACAGAGAAAAATTGTAAAATAGACCAAAATTTTCACACATGGTTTGTAAACTCTGCATAAATGTACGGGACTGTTCCTTCCAATTCAGCTATCAAAGGTACTGGGCCTCCGTCTTCAGGTATCTGTGTTGAGGATAAGAGGGTCGGCAACATACCCAGAAATTCTGGACTTACTTGCTGTTCATGAGGCGTCTCCAATGCTTGACTAGCTTTGGACAATGCTAACCCAATTGCCTAGCTACTCTCTGTGCTCAAGTATATTTTAGTAAATTGACTCATCCTTTTCCCTTCAGCACTTGCCATAATGACTTGAAACATTTACTTAATCAGGTATAACAATGATTAGCTTGCAGACAAGCCGTGATTTCTGACTCGGTGCTTCCACCCATACCACATTGCTTGCATCCCTGGGCCAGTTATATATCTCCTGCGTGCCCATCAGGCAGCTAGGATTGACCCAAGAATTTACTGCAGTGATGTGCATTTGGAATAAATCATCCAAGAATCACTGGTATTCTCTCCTGGTTAATACAGTAGTTTGGGGATCCGTAAATCCTTTGTCCTAAGCCTGGATGTTCCCTCTGACTTCTAACTGTGGGCTAAGCGTGGACACCTAATCTCCTTGTTTCTCTCCCCAGGGAGGTGTAAGGATGAGCTATCACTTGCATAACTTTCCAAAGATAAAATGCTTTATAAGGCATTTGCCACACCATTACACCTTACCGCTGCTGTGAGAAGTGCCGCTGGATCTTGAGCTCAAGCAAAACGTGGAGACAGGAATAGTGTGCTGGGGCAGAACCTTCTGAGCTTTCCTCCAAATAAGGAGCTTTGATGTGGTGCCTGGAAATGCTTCAAAAATGCTTTGCTGGCAAATACACACAGAGAAAGGAGAGACAGATAAATACATAGATACTTAATTCTTGGTTGTATCTTTCAATCCCCTTTCTGATATGCCTAACACAAGTCTTCCAGTTTCTCTCCCGATTGCTCTGTGTTTCCTTTTTAAAATTCAGATTTGCAGCCTCTTGTTTTTCTTCAGTGATGTTCTCTCTGTCACCATCTTTTCATTGGTTTTCTCCCTCAGTTCCTTTGGTGTTTTCTTCTACTGTAAGTCTTCGTGATGCATGGCTAAAAGCACAAAATAAAAAAGTACCCCTTACTTTTTTTTCTCTGTTTGCTTCAAAACTGGCAAGTGTTTTCTTCTTTATTTTTCCTTCTGGGACTTTTTGTTGTCAAATGCATGTGTCTTTAGTTTCTATTTTGTCTTTTCTCCCCCTTTTCTTGAAATATGTGAGTTAAAATCTAAACCCACCCTATAGTTATTCACTACCTCTTTGTAAGAGGGGGGCAGGTATTGTCGGTTTTCCTGCTTTGTATCCTGATTCTCAGGTGCACGTGAGTACATAGGAAGGAAAATGGAACTTAATTTTACAAGCAGATAAGGCATTATTCAAAACATAATCATTATGATACACCTGCTTGGGTCTTAAAAAGATAATCCAACTACGCCATGTGTATACAGAGTTTACTGATTTCTGAAGGAACTATTAAAATAAGAAAAGCAGCTGCTTATCTATGAAACAATGAGCTCTGAGTATATGTTCTGGTGAGTTTAAATTTCATTGATGGCTGCAAACCAATTCTCAGTTGTAATAAAAGAAATGAGACCCCAAAGAGCATGAAATTGCTCAGTTAGAGTGCTTTGTCTACAATATTTGACATGTGCACATTTTAGACATCATAAGTCATGCCTTGTTCTTAGTGTGGCTCATTATAGTCCAATTAATCCCTTCAACAAATGCTCCAGACTGAAAATATTATTCTTGCTTAAAGATGGTTGTCTTGACAGCTGTGCAAAGGATTTGTTGAAAGGTAGTATGAGACCATGATTCCAATGTAAAAATAGTAAAATCCAAACTTGTAAGTAACTTTCATGCTCTCTTTATAGATCATGAAAGTATTAAAGAGAATGATCATCTGTACATAAAATACTTGGAATCTTATCTTACTTGCAGAAATATCCCTTCGTTTTAGTGGTCAATACTATTTTGTAGTGCTCAGGTCAACCAAATGCTAAAGCCAAATGTACAGGTGTCATTTAGTAGTGCCAGAACCCTTTTTATCAGCATTCAGTATGCTAAGCCTATGTAACTAATAGCTCTTCTAAACACACCTGACAAACGTGAGTATATTAGTGAAATTCTAGGCATCCTCTTTAGTCTAAAATAGTATTAAATGACCGTTGGAGCTTGCAGCATTTATTTCCATGCAAAGCACAACTGAACAAATTTACAGAAATGTTATCAATCAGCTTTATTTTTTTTTCCTGGTGAAAAATGTTGATCTATACAGTACTCAGTATATTAAAGATATTAAAAGGAAATATTTTCTGTCACCTTTTAATGTATTGTCCTTATATAATTGATCTCCCAGGGCAGGTATTCTTTTTTTTCCTTTTCACTGTCATAAAATGACAGTTTCTTTATGTTTCTAGTGCACTTGTTATTGGGAATCAAAATATCATTTTGATACCTATTGTCTCTTTTTCTTTGCAGATAAGAAACAGTTTATAAAATAGGAAAACAGACAGGTTCAGATCCTTAGACTGTTCAAACGAACATAGCCCTATTAAAATTGTCACGTCCTGCTTGTGCGGAGGGACAAGTGACTCAGATCCGTAAATTCTCTCTGTGTGGATTAAGGTGAAACGACACCAAGGTCTGTACAGAATAAAAACTTTTATTCCAAAGCTAGGCTCATTAGTAAATAATTGGGTGGCAGAAAGCTTATTACTCACCACTGCTGTGGGGGTTTATGCCTTGTGTTATTTATTAGGAAAAGGTAGAAGAATAAATGAAAGAGAGAAGGTGAAAAAGAGAGAGAGAGAAAGGGATCACTGGTCCTGGTTCCAGTGTTGGTCCAGCCAACAGGGGTCACTGGCTTGTAGGAGCGCTCATCCAGAAGTTCCCACCCCATGGTATTTGCTTTCTCCTTTTATGTCCGCCGATCACTCCAAACTGCCCCTCTGCTACGGTGGCAGTTTCGTAGTTTGCTTCTATTGGTCCTTATATGCCCCGTCTTCACTTAAAGTTACAGTGTTCTTTCTTTGTACTGAGCATATTCAGTGGGGAAGGGGCTTTGCTGAGTAGGGGGCTTCTCCTGCTGGTGGGTGGTTTTCTTACTATGCTAATCGGGATAGTTCGCCCTTAGTTCAAGTAGTTTCTGGCAGTCTTCTTATCTTACTTCTTCCCCCAAGGACATGCCCAGTTAACACTCTACAGAGGGTGAATAATGTCTTTTGTTACATTCCTTTATCTCACCAGAACCTTCCTGGGACTCATCATCCCCCAGTCTTGTGAGTGGTTGAGACATTCCTCGGACAGGCTCAGGGGATCTCCATCCCCTGCTCCCTTATCAAGTTTTGTCTGCTGTCCTTGTCTGCACCAAACAGTCCTTTGTTCCAGGAGATTGCAAGTTAGCCTTGGTGTTAGATTGTTTGTTCTTCCATTTGGTCTCCTACAAAAATTAAGTGATAGACAATCTCTCTGCTTTAAATTTTCTCCTAGAGCTGAGTGTCTAGTATTCAAGTAAGTGGCAGAAGTACTTTTGGTTGTTTTTGTAACTGCTTTCTTAGACAGCAAGTCTTTTAATGACCATACTCAGACAAGAGGCTTGGGCTGGAAAAGGCGGGATAACAAATGTGATCTACAAAAAATCAATTACTTCTGATTATAAACTTTATTTGTAACTTGCATTCAACATCACTGGGCACAGAGCTTTGCATGAAAGTCTGGAAAACACTAGTCTGTTAAGAGGGTGGTGAGTTTACCATATCATGACTCTTTCTTCTGCTACTCTTCTGCACTTGCTCTGGTTTATATCTGTGCCACTGAAATGTAGATGCCCATCCCACAGCACTGTGGCAGAGCAGAGAGCTCAGTAGATGCCTTGTGGTCCCTGTCAGAGAGCTGTCCAACCTTCCATTTTTGGATGCTTTCCAGCTTGCTGGGAAAGGGACTGAATTTCTCAAGACTGAAATTCCCAGCACAGGGAACCTCAGTTTTTAGAGTACATGCCCATAATTTGTCAAGGTTGGCAGAGTTTAGGCATTTCTCGTTGCTTTGAACGGGAGGCACAAATGTTATGACTGGACTTTTCACCAGATACCAGGGACCTTTTTCATTTACTGGAGTCTTGAGGGTAGTTCTGTCTTTCTCAACCTTCAGCTGAGGATCTTCCAAATCCTGTTGAAAATCTGAGACTCTGTGTCCCACTTTTCTTCTTTAGGAAGGCACAAAGCAAATGAACACAGGCATGCCCAGGGATTACAGTCATGGAATCAGAGGGCACCCAGCCCGTCCTACTGCTCCCAGGCAGAATCAGCCATGTCTATGACAGGTGGCTTTTTACTTATCCCTAATGCTGAAGCCTCTAGCTTCCCCAGACAGTCTATTCCAAAGCCTCTTTACTGGTAAATTACACAATCCTTATTGGTAAAATGTTTTTCTAACCTGAATCTTTCCTGTTGCTGTTTCAGATGGATGTGGAAAATTCATTTTTATTTTGCAGACTCAATCTTCTCTTCTGAAGGGCAGATGACCTAGAGTTGTTCATTATTTTCTCATAGGTCCTGCTGTCATAGATCTTTCCTCTAGCTCTTCTTAGAGTTGTATCCACATCTCAGAGGGTGCCTCCCAAAACTGGACACAGCACAGTGAGGGATGAGTTCATATATCATGTTGGATGTGCTCCTGCTGATACACTCCAGATGAAATTTTGATTTCACTACAGCTGTTCGTTAGTCCTTTGTACTGATAAGTGTATGGCTTGGGATCAGATGAGCTGCTTCCACAGGATTGTTCTCCTGCCAGTTATTCCACACTGAATTTGTGTACCTGCTTGCTCCTGCCAAAGTGCACCACTTTGTGTTTGTCCCTATTGAACTGTGCTCCCTCTTTCTTCAGATCACTTTTCTGTGATGATTTTGACTTAGCTGATAGTGTCTTAAGAGGTAAAGTCCAAGTGAATGCAGACAATTCAGTAAATCAAAAAACTTCATGAAAGCAGTCTTCCCCACCCATTCTTTTGTGTGATCTCTACACTTATTCTGGAGAAGTTTCTTCTGCTTCATCAGGTTCTTGTAACAGTTTCTCTCTACCTGAGTTGATAGAAATCAGTGAAGAAAAGAGTAGACCTCTTTAAAGGCCTTCTTGTCTCCTTTGCCACATGATCCCAGATCTGTCTCAACAGATCACAGTATCCAGTGACCTTGTTGACAGGCAACAAATAAACAAAATTTCCCATGTGAGCCAACTGATTGCTTAAATCCTTTTTTCTTACTTTTTGTGACAATTGTGTTTTCAGAACAATTAAGTTAAAAATTCCTTATTACTTGCCTTGAGCTACCAGACAACACCAGTCCAACATGAAGATCAAGAGAAAACAAACATGATACAAAAAACCTCACCTTTGAAACAGGACTTGCACTCTCATGCAGATTAAAAGACCCTAAATCAAATAGAATTTGTCAGATACACGTAGGAATCCCCAAGTCATCATAAATCCTAAATCACTTAGGCACTTTTAGAAAACCCACCCGGGATTTTAGCAGTACTTTGGTGGAGGTATTACTCTGTGACAGGCAGCAAAAAAAATAGTTAGGAAGAAAGATCTCTGCCTTGGGTAATGAGATTTATCTCACAGAAAAGGTGTTTGATCCTCTCACAATCTTTACTCATAAAAGGCTTTTCCAGGTGCAGATTTGTCCCACAAACCAAACGCTTTGCCACAGGCTCACTACATTAGCACAAAAACACAGCTATGTGGTGCAGCAGATGTAGGAGAATAAATTCTAGTTGACCACAGATACTACAATATTTAACCATATCCAGTGTAAATCCAAAACGTATTCGGAGCTGATCGTGCCAGTAGCTAGTTACCAACTTTAAAAGCCAGCCTTTGGATGGTACTGAAGTTACATCACTGATGATTGCTTTTGTTCTCTACAAACTGCAGCCCTGGGGGCATTTGTACAGCAGTAAGTGCTCGGCGCTCCCTCAGAGGTGTACACAGAGTAAAAAATCCAAGTTAACTTATGATTTTTTATGAACCTTGAGTACAGACAGGTAATAGAGTATGAAATTGCCATTTTTGCGGAGCTGTTTTTCAGAAGAGAAAAGGCCAGCTGGGGAAGTGATCTGAGTTAGAGAAACAGAATTAAGAATAATTTATAGCTAGTGGGGTAAAGTGTTTCTAGTGATTCATTGTTCCACCTCAGCATGTGCTTAACGTTATGAGACAGTTTGTTATGGGTTTGTTGTGCCTCAAGTGAGCAGAGATGCATTTTAATTGAGACAAATGGGAAAAAAATTGGACAAGAATATTCTTGGCTAAGCAGTATACAGTATATGGTATCTCAACATGATGCCTCTCCCTCTCCCTCCTACCCGAAGGGTTGTACCAGCAGAAATGTAGTAGCAAGAGTCAGCACATTTCAGGGGTTTGTTTTCCCACCCGTTGTTGTGGACTTGTTAACTGCATCTGTACTCATTTGTTCATGTAATGTCAATTGATGCCTGSACCAACAGGTATGTGTGTAAAATAGAGCAACAGACAGGCATTAAAAGTTTCACAGTGATCTCTGGTCCATCTGCTCTCAAAATTTCTCTGGCACAGCTGCTGGGTTTGCATGTATTAATGCTGAACTGTTTTTGAAACTAGCCAGTGTGTTTTGAAGGTTGCATTAATACAGCATTAACTGGGAGAAAAAGCTGGTCTTTTACTGATTCCCAGGTTCAGTATCTGATCTATGACTGATGAACATGTTAAAATGATAATTTAAATGTATCAGGCAATGCGCATCACATGATGTTTTTGCCAAACCCATGACACCAGATACTTTAATTACATAGAACATATATTTACACTGTCTTGAAATTCCTTCTGCAATTACTGAAGATTTTACAGATACGTTGTAGGATGGGGAAGTACTGTATGGAAAGAAAAGGGAAGTATTCCATAGAGAACGTTGATCAGTACTGTCAAAATCCTCTAGATATACTTCCCTATAGCCATACAGTGACAACTCTATAGTTTTKTCTTTACCAGAATACAACATTTGGCAAAAATCCATAAAAAGTGAATGACTGGCTGAGACAATATGATCTATCCCATCCCCAATATAGACTACTAGCAGATGCAACAGAATAATGAGGTAAGCATCAGATAATACATTTCTTGCACATCTTCTAGACTTCCCATATTCACTTCAAAGTCATGTGTGTTTTTAAATATACTCCAGCTTCTCTGCATCCCATGTCCTCAACCCTTGCTTCTGGTACTGCCAACAGTTATGTAGTCTTAGACGCACTAGTTCCTCAGCCCCAACTGAGACCATCCACGTCACCTACATAAACTAGCAGAATACAAGGAAACATGAGGAACAAGACTTCATGGTGAGACGGTGTGGCAGAAAAACATCAGTCATCCCTGAAAGAGAAATCAGCCTATGGAGGTGCCGAAAACTTCCAATTCAGCTAAAGTCACTGAGGGTTAAGGGGTTTATACAGGCTGTCAACTAACTCAGTTTCCTGGTTTGAACTCTGGTTTGGTGCCCTGCTGGGTTTGATCCCTGCTGGATCCCTGATTGCTGCCACCAAATCTGTGCTAGTTCACTCCTGGGCTCCCTCCTGGTGTGTTTTATGCTATGGGGTTGAGCATCTGGAGCTACACCCACTATAGCCACATAGCTTTAAAAGCATAGATTGCTAACAGGGAATCTGTCCAGTTTGAAGGATAAAATGTTGTGGAGTGTGAAGGGGCTGGGAAGAATCCTCTTTCTGGTAGTCAGGCGTCACACTGTCACTGGCCTTCTTCCTCTTTCAGCTGTGTCCAGAATAACGGGATCTGCAGATTGTATGGAGCAGAATCTCAATGAGACCCGTGATACGATTCTGTTGATATACAGCTGTTCAAGTAACCATCAGCACATCTCAAAGAGGTTATTTCCACCAGTCTGATTTGTCTGTAGTTTAACACAACCTGACTGAACAAGGTGGATTTTATTCAACCAGAGGCTACTCTTCATTGAGGAAACGGTGGTGGATTGGTAACACTCTGTGTGTGTGTGTGTGCACGTGTGTGTGACTGATCTCATTAAGAAGCAATTTGAGCTCTGATGGTTTTATCGTTGCTGTGCTACGATCCAGAAAAGAGCTGAAAGAGCTCAGGAGTGATGACAGCAATAGCAATAGAGGTTTTGAAGAGAACTGTCTGTAGAGTAAAGAAACAAAATTTTTCCTGCTCTTTTCAGAAGTTGGGGTACTTTTCTTTCTGTCAGCTCTGAAGGGACTCTTACCGCTCCTTGCAAAGCAGGAGGCAAGTGTAAATTACCATCACTTTCACAAGGACAGGGATTCAGGGGAAGTCAGAATTTTAGAAATCGGTGTGTTTTTGTTGCCAGTCAATCTCCCCTTTGTTTGCCCGGGTCAATGAATATGATCGATATGCGAGATAGCCGTCTGAGAGCAGAGAGGGAAAGCAGCGTGAAGCAGAAAACCTGTGGGGCTTTACAAATCACTCTCCTTTCACCTCCTGCTGCTGTCTCCACCCTCGGTGCGTTGTGACTCCTCCTGGAAGGTGGTGATGCTGAAGTCTGCCTGGACTGGATCAGCTCAGTCCCGAGCAGTGCTTTAGCCAGCGGGCAGTGCAGAAGGGCTCTGCTTTCCCTGCCACCGCCTCCTCCTCCTCCTCTGCAGGGGGAAAGCTCCCATCTGCACCTGCTGTGTTTTCACGAATGCCTCGAACCAGCTATGAGAAAACAGCTTTTTAACCTGTGCGAATGAGCTGGAATCTTAGAGGGATTCACCTGTCTGGTAATTGCATTTACAAAGATTGAAAGTCCAGGTGCTTTTGGGTGAGTGGAGGACAGTACAGGAATGGGACTGTGACTATATGGAGAACGTGCTCTGGGGCTATGGCTCACCCACGCTCTGCTCCACTCACCCTTTTGCAGGGGACCATGGAGAACATGTGCTGAGACTGAGTGCTGGGCAGAAGCAGCAGTGGGCTGGTGAAGATGGAGAATGGCACAGGGGACGAGCAGAACCAAACTGGGCTGCCACTATCAAGCCAGGAGATCGTTACAGCCGAATACCAAGTGGTTACCATCCTCTTGGTCCTCCTGATCTGYGGACTGGGCATCGTGGGCAACATCATGGTGGTTTTGGTGGTCCTCAGAACCAAACACATGAGAACTCCCACTAACTGCTATCTGGTGAGTCTGGCTGTGGCAGATCTCATGGTGCTTGTGGCTGCAGGACTACCTAACATCACAGAAAGCCTGTATAGATCCTGGGTGTATGGCTACGTGGGGTGTCTCTGCATCACTTATCTCCAGTACCTAGGGATCAATGCTTCTTCTTTTTCCATCACTGCCTTCACCATTGAGAGATACATAGCCATCTGCCATCCAATCAAAGCTCAATTCCTATGCACTTTTTCAAGAGCTAAAAAGATCATTATTTTTGTCTGGGCTTTCACCTCCATATACTGTATGCTCTGGTTTTTCTTGCTAGACCTTAATACAGTAGTCTACAAAGACACTACTGCTGTGTCCTGTGGCTACAAGGTGTCCAGGAGCTATTACTCTCCTATTTACATGATGGACTTTGGTATATTTTATGTTGTGCCAATGGTATTGGCGACTGTCCTCTATGGCCTGATTGCTAGAATACTGTTCATGAACCCCATCCCTTCGGACCCAAAAGAAAACTCTAAGACATGGAAGAATGACGTGGCTCACCAAAGCAAGCCTGTGAATCCCGGGATGACTAACAGGAATTTCAATAGCACTATTGCTTCTCGAAGGCAGGTAGGAACAGCAGTTTGAAATGGTTTTCTGAAACCTAAAATCCTCTTGTTTTAGAGGTCACTAGTCTAAGCCTGTGGAAGGGGGTAAAACATGTTCTCCCTTTGAGCTAAGTAGTCAAGCTGAAATTCTGTCATATGTATACATATACATATAAATGTGTATTTTTTCTTGCTTACTCATTATTACCTACTGTTAGGACTGGAAAACAAATAGTATTTTATTTCCTACACCAAAAAGCAAATAGGAAGTAACAATAAAGAATGAAACATTTTTAACTATAATTTCTTTATATTACAGCCTGTTAGTAATCCTGCCAAATATACCAAGTGACTCTTGAGTTGTTTTTGAGATCTGAAGAGAAGGAAGTAGCCTGGGAGTTTAGGAGACTTGAGGTTTTGTCCCAGCTAAGGCACTATGTCACTTTGCAAACGCAGTCGTTACTTTTCCTGTCTCTAATTCTCCTGTGAAAAGTTTACTTAAGCAAGTCTGTATATAAAAGTGCTCTGCAAATGCTAAGTATCTTTGTTATTCTRTGTCTCATAAAATATTTTTATGTATTGATGGCTCAAAACTGACGCATAGGTTTGACTAGCTTCTTTTTATACTGTTAAATACATATTCTGCAATGTGTAGTTATACAAGTAGAATATAGTTAGTAGATTAATTCATGGCTATTTGCAATAAACCGTACTGCCTCATACTCACACAGCATGAGCAGGTATCACAGTGGGGTGCAGTGCTGAGAAATGCAGGGTGCGTCACTCGGCAGCTGGCCCTCGGGAGCAGCTCCGGCTGGGTCAGGCAGCTTAACGTGAGAGCTGGGAAGCAATGCCCCATGCTGAGCGACTTGGCTCACAGCCCTCCTCAGCCGCTGCAAGGCACTCCGGAGGGTCGCGTTGCCAAGCGGGATGCTTCAACCTCCCTGCACTGTACAGTTCTCTCAGAAAACAAAGCTGAGCTGTGCACCTTTTCAAACAAGCTGAGTGCCTCCCTGGGTGACGAGTTGAACTTTATATTCTTCTTATTTTATGTAGATTGCTACTGTTTAATGAAAGGGACCATTTTTCCTTATGACAGAGATGGCACTGACCTCAAAAGTTGACTGCGCTGCTTGCTAGGGCACCGAGCGCTCACAGAGCACTAGAGCCACGCTTTGAATTGCACAACGGAAACATGTGGGCTAGGATCTATTTAATTATGTGTCTCCAGTTATAGCAAATAATGAGATTAGAAGTGTTTAGTTTTGTTTTTCTTTGTCCATTAATTAGTAAAAGAAGATGATAATATGCTTTTCAAGTTCTCAGTATCATTTTAGTATACGTGCTTGATTATGTGTGCTTAGCATCACTTGAAAAACAGACAAATCTTTTACATCGAGCATTGGTGAATGTGGATACTGCTTTATTATGAAACCAAAAAGTGAGGATTATAATGTGATGTCTTTTATGTCTTGTATAGACAGGAAAACTTTTTCTAAATGCCCAAGTAACCTGATGGTTTGAAGTAGCATCTTTATGAGTAAAGCTAGCATTGGTGTATAGTATACCATAGGAAGTAAAGCAAGGATAGTGTGGCATCATTACTAATATTTTTTTATATAATAGCAGCATGTGAAATAYAGCCAGTAGTGTAAAATGGGAAAACACAAGTCCACATTCAAAAGATCTAAAATCTCAACAGTTAGTAAGACACACAAGTGAAAATTTCCTGCTGCGCTGGCAAAGGCATGTATAGCTGACAGAATAGCTTGGCCTCATAATGAGTTCTGCTGTCACGTAAAATTGTCTATATGCCTTCTCAGCATTGAGCTTGCACTACAGTGATGGAGTTGCATATGATGTCCAGCATGTGATCTGTAGAAAAAGTGACTGAAAATGTGGTGCACAGTTCCTACTTCTGTGGCAGTTCTCATATTTATCCAAGAACACTTCTACAAAATGAAATTTGTGCATTTTCCTGTGGTGGGTTGGCTCTGGCTGGCAGTCAAACACCCACCCAGCTGCTTGCTTATTCCCTCCCACAGCAGGGTAGGGAAGAAAAATGGGAAGAACAGGAACAAGAAAGCTCATGGTTCAAGGTAAAGACAAGGAGATCACTTACCAGTTGCTGTTGTGGGCAATGCAGACTTGACTTGGGGAAAATTAACTTCATTTATTGACAATTTATTGCCTCTTGTTGTAGCCATAAGTTACACTCAGTCCCTTCCACGAGTCAATTGGCAGTGAGTTGCGGTCAGGTTGCAGAGGTTTCTCGCTGCCACTCCTTTCTTCTCACTCTTTTCCTCTGTTTCAGTGTGGGTCCTCCATGGGCTGCAGTGCCTTCAGGGGATGCCTGCTTTGCTAAGGAGTGCCTCCTCCTCACTCTGACTTTGGTGTTCCCTCTGCTGTTTCTCACTCATTTGTTCCCTTCTCCTCTCTCTTTCTCTTTCCATTTTTTTTTTTTTTGCCATTTCTTAAATATGTTTTCACAGAGGCACCACCAGCTTGGTTAATGGGCTCAGCTGTGTCCTGTGGGGGTCTGTTGGAGCTGGATGGAACTGTCTGTGTCCAGCACGGGGCAGCCCCAGGCCTCTTCTCACAGAGGCCACCCCTGCAACCTCCTCACTGTCAAAACCTGGACACGGATATTCAGTACAGTTCCGTTGAGTGATTATGATTAAGTATTATTATTGTAATTAACCTCTTATGAGCTGGCATTTATATAATACACCAGAATGAAACAGTAAGTTAGATAGGTTTCCTCAACCTACATGAAGGTTTAACTCAGGAATTGCATAACCATTTTTGACCATGATTAATCCAACATGGCAGTATGTGAATTGATTTACTCAGTATGACCTGGATTGCTTGACTAATCTGAATTTAGCTTGACTCAGACTGCCATGTCATACCATTTTCTTTATTTTTCTTGGGACTTCCCATTACCTCATCTATGTTTTGAAAGTCTTCCTTTGTTAAAAAAGGTCAAAACTTGTTTTTTACCTGATTAAGAAAGTTTTTTGTCCTCTACCTTGTCATACAATGTCTGTGTTTTAGTTGAAAAGCACTATCTGAAGCTGTTTCCAACTCATGGATGAAATAGATTCCATCGTCCTGTTGTTTCTTAGACTTTTTTTTTAACCTATATTATTGTGTTAACATATAGCTACCTGTACTGTCAGCTTTGTGTTTCTATATCAGCTTCCAAAAATTAGTCTTCTATATACAGTCAATACTTTCTATTGGGAGTTATACAGTTATGCAATTTCAATTGTCTTCTTCAAGAATGGCAATACATAACTTAGGTTTCTGGTATGAGAGTTAGCCCAGAATTAGAAGCTGACAGACTGAAAACGTGAAGAGCAACTTGGAAACCATCCTCAATTCAACACGTAGGATGCTTCCTTGCACCTGGTACTGATGGAGAGAGCAGGGCAAGAGAGGAACAACCCTGATATAGCATTTAGAATAGCTCTATGCTCAGGGAGGAAGCAAATATAATGTAAAATAACCATTTCCTCACAACTGTGGAGGACAGCTACCTGAGCTGAGGCAAGGTGGGGTGAGAAGTTCAGTAGTGAGATAAACAGAAGGCATGGAGGTGGCTACTGCCAAAGGAGAATAGATGGACCATGTTCAGTTTCATTAGAACAGATCTCTGTTCTCTTCAGTCTCCAACATAAACAGACATAACGTCAGCACTGAACGGGAAAAAAAYGGTCATGTTGTCAGAGAACTTTTGTTTTCAAAACAGAACGGTAATTTAGAGCATTCTATGATTTAGAAAAAGGCCTGGAATATATTTTAGAATGGTGAATCAAGACTATTTTAACTTATTTTTCATGTGAGATGCCTAGGGATGAGCTCAGAATGAAGTTATAGTAGGTCTCCAGTGAATGAAAATCAGCTCTTCCAGGTAGAAAGTGGTTCTCTGCTACTCATTCCATTTCCTTTCTTCACCCTCCCACCCACATGATATAAAAGTCACTGAACTACATTAGTTCTAGGAAATATTTGTTTAGTTCCAATGTTTGGAAAGCTAACAGGAACAAAATCCCTTTACTAAAGGATCAATCCCCCCATATGAACAACAACCAACGGACAAAGTCTTCAAAGTACTCTTCAGGGCCTCCTGAAGTTTTCATTTAAAGCACTGCAAGACAAAACTGAACAGGGAAGACAAGCAAAAAAAAAACAGGTATAAAAAATCAGTCCTTTTTTTTTAATGTTGAAAGAGAGGGAAAGGCACAAAATAAGCTGCCTTTTCTCATAAAGAAAAGTATCACATATGCTTGCCCTCCTTTCATTCCTGTCTAGGCATCTCCGTGAGGACACTGAGACAGAGGCTGGTACTGGGCTTGATAGATCTTTGGCCTGACACAGTATGGACATTTGTACRTTTTTGTGGGAAATTATTAGCAATTCCAGTATTGGCTGTTGCATGGATCCAAAGGATCATGACCAACAAGGGACATCTTTGTCCCAGATCCCTCAGGACCTTCGATTAAAAAAATTTCCCTCCAATACTTCGTTATAATTTCACAGAATCACTGACGCTGGCAGGCATCTCTGGAGATCATCCAGTCCAACCCCAGTGGTAGTACCACTTTTAGCAGTGCTGTGGTATGCTGAAGACATCTGGCCTGTTAGCCTGCTAGGTAGCTGTTCTTCTGCTGCTTTGTTTCAGTTTCTTTATTGCAGTTGCAAAGGCAGATGCAACAAGTTAGATCTCTTATTTTCCAGGCATACGTATGATTGCATTAGCCTACCAATTTGTGCCTTTGCTATTCCAAAATGGCCTGTTATGGGTACTTGCAAACCATCCACATTGTTAAATCTTCCAGAAAACACGTTCAGACTGTATCCTAATCAAAATTAATAGCAACTGAGCAAATATTAACTGCAGTTCCAGGCATCTATCGCACATAAATAGCAATGTGTGTCATAAATTCAATCTGGAAAAAATACAACTGCCTGTACCAAAGGTTTGACCAGATTGTCCATTACCAAAAATCGCAAACAAGCTAAATTCAATATAATCAGCTCATTGCCTCTATCAAGCAGCAGTTCATATTCAGCTTACATTCTCACACGTTACAGCTTCAACTTTACACATGCATGAAATTCAAGCTAATAACTCTTTAGTCTTTACTTATAGTCTTCCTTTCTGTATCTTTACAACAGAAAGTACCATAAGTATCAAACCTTGAAATTTCTTTTTCTTTGCTTTTTCATATACAGCACCACCACAATTCCACTTACTTTTAAACTGTTTTTGCTTGCAGAAATAAAAGAAATACTGGTTCCTATTTGAACTTTGGAAGGTTTAGCCACTTATTTTATAGTCACTGTTTATTTAATCCTCCTCCTCATTGTACAACTTCTTTTGGATTATAAAATCACAGACTGGCATATACAATCTCTGTGCATTGCAATGAACACCACCAAGCACAAGAAAGAGAGATACTATTACATGCCTTTAAAACACCAGAGTGACTCTATGGCACAGTAACTTAGTAAATATGACTATAAATTTTACCTATCAATGTAAGAAAGATTAATATTCAAAGAAGAAGGAAGCGACTATCAAACTGTTAATACCATGGTAATGAAACTGTCTCTTAAAAGCACTTTCTTAGAATGGCAAGGTTTTGGAGCAGGAAGGAAAAGGAGAATACCAATTGAGAATTAAAATATTGGAAATCTATTTAATAAAAAACATTTTAAATATTTTTCAGAACATTCTCAGAAACCAAAATATAGGGCTTGAAGAGTAGTTGCATGCAGCCAAGAACACATTCAATCTCAAGCACTTCGCTATCATTCAAAGTACACTTGAAATTTGGACTAAAATGGATTTGCTCAAAGCCTTTTAATCATGTTTTCAATCTCTTTAACTAAGAATAATTTGTACTCTGAGTATAGGATAGGCAGTGCATATCCACAAGAAAAGAGCAATCAGTGTATGCTTGCCTCCACCTGAGTAATGAATGAGGATGCCAGTGCCTCTGCTTTCAGGGAACTTTGGTGTATAGTAAGAGGTAATACAAAGCAGGTTCTTAAAAAGGTTTGTCCTCTTRGCACTCCACTGACATCAAATAATTAACACCCCCCCCCCCAAATTATGTTTAGTTATGTTTCATATGAAGTGATTTGAAAAAGGATATGGCAGTTTACTTAAACAAAGGGGACCAAACTTTCCTTTAAGCTATTTCTGTGCAGCCCCATCAATCGCACTGAAGATTTTTTGGTGTGAATAAGAAAGCAGCTTTGGCCTAAATCATGTGTTTAGAAGCTGGGTTCATCTGTAAAGGAAAATTCAGGTGTGAAAAAAGTCCAGGGCATGTTTGCAGCGCCTTTGGGGCGGAAGCCCTGAGGGGTGCCTCAGCCTGCAGTGGGTGACAAGCCCTCCGGCCACACTGGGAACAAAGTGAGAGGTGCCAGAGCACCTTCTAGGAGCTGCTGTCATTTGCACGAAGGTCATGCTCTGAAGTGGATGGGCATGAAAACTCACCACCTCCGGAACCAGCTTAGGGAGGATTTACCAACAAGCAAATAGCTATCTGAACTAAGGGCCTTGCAGTTGGTCTCAGAGACACAGCCACTACCAGTCAGATGGATCAGGCAACTGAATTTCTGCCTGACAATACAGAGTTTGTGCCAGATTTGTGATTTTTGGCAGCTTTGGAAGGATATGCACTGAGCCAGTTTAAAATTATAGTGAATTCTTCTCATTAGCTTGCACTAACTGAACCACCAAGAGGTGCCACCAATGCAGTGCYATCCATGGCCACATGCTTCTGCCTCCTCTCCTGTACTGACTGTAGACTCTGTGGCAGTGTATGGGTACATGAGTTGGATCATTACCCTGAGCAAACTGAAAACCAGCTCTACAGAGAAGTGCTTAGTTTTCAGTTGGACCAGCGGTGTGACCTGACCCGAATCCTCGTTGTTGGGGCTAGCACAAGGAGGGATGTGAAAACAGGATTGCTTTTTTAGCGCAATCACAGGTTACTTGGGCTTCAGTTTATGTCAAGACCAGAAAATGATGGAACTTGAGTGTTGCTGACAAGACAAGGTCTTACCTGGCATAAAGCCTGACAGTGCGAAGCTAACCTCTTGGCATTTTTAAACACATTCAAACCTGCAGGCTGAATTGATCTCAGCTCAGAGCACTTTGTGTTGTGACCATGATATTTTTTATCTGGTGCTAAGAGCCAGTTCTAATATATTGTCAAATCACAGCCTCAGTAAGCTGAACATGGCAGCAGTACAAGCTAGTGGTGTTAGATAGAAGGAAAATGTACATCAAGTTGCCAGTAAACATAAATTCAGCTAATAGTTTGCACACTACATACATATATGTCTTTGGGGCATATAGGACCCAGTCACTTGAAGAGTAACAGCCTTTTTTTCATTGGTGTAAAGTGTTAACTGTGTGACTCTAAAATAGCCCCTTCCTGACAGTAAGATCAATTTATTTCTAGTTCAACCCAGGATTCAAACTGACAGCTGCACCATTGTAAGTGATTCTCTGAGCAATCGTTCTTTAAAGACATACTCAGAAGAAATGTAAATTGCCAGTCATCAGTAGGTATGATAATAGAGTCCCCCCGCTGAGCTTCTGGTAGCAAAATACTTGGATGCCTGTGTAGACTATTACCCACTCGCCCTCTGAATGCCTGAGCAGATGCAACACATCTGTTAGTTGGGCTCAGTCCCATTGTTAATCCAAGCTCTACAAATGGTTACTTTCTTCCTTTAAATGCGGATTATTTTCCATGATGAATGATTATTCTCAGCTGAATGGATTTGCTCAGTTTGGAGGCACAGGCTGGAGCTGATCTGGAGGGAGGTGAGACAGCAGGTGAGGAGTCCTGAGTCTTCCTCAGCCAGAGCGGGTCAGCACTGGGTCACCTCACTCCTTGCAGCCATGTTCACAGGACTGGTCCTTTTAGAAGTGGTTTAGCTACCTGAGACATTCACATTTGCATTTTGCTCTATTCCGATGATTGTTTGTGCACAGCAAAAAGAAAAGCAGTCTAGAAGTCATAAGGAAATTTATCAGTCAAGTGACAAAAAAGGAGATAATATTTCCCAGTCTCATTTTTTACTTCTACTGAACACAGCTGTAGGGAAATCCAAAGTGATGGTGAAGGGAGGAGTATTATAAGATAAAACTGTAACCTCTGAATATGTACTCTTAAAGATAGATAGATAAAGATATATCAATTTGTGGAGTAACTTTGCTCTTCATTCCATTCTTTATGATGACATCTGTAACAAAACCAAGTTGGGTTATATGTGTATGTGTCTTTCTAGATAGCTAGAAGAAAATACATCCCTTAGGCAATGAGATTGCAGGTTTTCTATATAATGAGCTATCTGATCAGAAGACAAGAGAATTATATACCCTCTTATAACTTCAAACTGAAAAACTCATCTAAAACTAACATGTATATATGAGTGATTTTAGTTGAGTTATATGTCTGTCCCCCTGGAATCAACTGAAATTCTTATCGATCTACATCTATCCTTTCTGCAAGCAATGAAATTATAACTCATACAGCCAGAATGTATCCTGTGGTTACAGGAGTTGCCGCTTCATTGAAGTATAACTTCAGGTACCCAGAAAGAAGGAATAAAGAAAAGGTAAAAAGAAGTTCTTTAAACTAATCTGTCAATAGGCAACAACAGTTTTATGTCAAGAAGAAAGTCAAATAGTAAAAAAAAACACAATCAAAAGAAGCAGTTGTAGCTCACCAAATCAGCGCCAATGCTTTCTGGTTCATGCACACCCAGTTAACCAAGTCATCTCCAGACTTACATGAGGCAGTGCCACCGTACTATCCTATTGTCACATCTCACTGTACTTTCTACCTTGTTTATTAATATCTTTCAAACTTCCTTTAATGTAGAGACTAGGGAATACCATATATACTAGAATTAAATTATTTACAGGAGAAAGACTCTTTTTACAGTGGGTTTTTTTTTTCTATTTTTTTAATTATTTCTTGTTCACTTCATTTCAGCTATCCTGGGTATCCCCAAAGGTTGTTTTTTTCTTTATTCAAAACAAATTTACACAACAGATGAAATTTCTTATAATAATAAAATATTATCGATAATCCCTTTTTTTTCCTGGCTCTGTAAACTTTAATTGACATTTCAGAGTAAACATCAAATAATGAAGATCTAATTATATATTGAGGATTTGAGGAATAGGAATAAATTTAATTTTTTTTTTGCATTACTTTTGGTTTTTGGAAATTCTTTTAGGGTGGCTGTTAAGGCRGATAATCTAAATAGGCTTCAGGTTYAACTACTCTACAGACTATACTAGTCTAAAGGAGGAGATCTAATGTGGTTGGAAAAAATGGCTTTAGATCCCTTCTTTTCCATTTGAATCAACACCTTCCACCTTGAGAAACTGCAAATTCTCAGGTCTATACTAGCTTACTGGGATGTCACCTGGAAAAAGTCATTTAACAAAAACTAGAAGAAATTTGGAGCCAGGTATTTTTATTCTTCTTACCGTAGAAAACCTTTCTGAATAAAATATTGATCAGAAATTCCCAGCTGAAGAGTCTGTCCGTAGTTTTGCTACGTGGCCCTAGAGATGTAAATATGCACGTTCTTCCAAGATGAGTACTAACCTTCTGCCCCTCTTCTGTCTACCTCTGTGTTCCCCCAGGTTACCAAGATGTTGGCCGTGGTGGTAGTCCTGTTTGCATTTCTATGGATGCCCTACCGCACGCTGGTGGTGGTCAATTCCTTTCTCTCTAACCCCTTCCAAGAAAACTGGTTCCTGCTATTTTGCAGAATCTGTATTTATTTAAATAGTGCCATCAATCCTGTCATCTACAATCTCATGTCCCAGAAATTCAGAGCAGCCTTCAGGAAACTCTGCAACTGCCAGCAGAAACGGGACAAGAAACCTGCCAAGTACAGCGTGGCCCTAAATTATAATGTCATCAAAGAGTCTGAACACTTCAGCACTGAACTAGAAGATATTACCATCACCAATACCTATCTGTCTTCTGCAAAATTGTCCCTTGGTGATACGTGTTTGTCATCTGAGGTAATAGTTAATACATTTTAATGCTTGGTGTATAGTCCTCATGAACCATAGAATCATAGAATCATAGAATCATTAAGGTTGGAAAAGACCTCTAAGATCATCGAGTCCAACCATCAACCCAGTACCCATGCCCACTAAACCATGTCCCGAAGCACCTCATCCACACATTTTTTGAATGCCTCCAGGGATGGTGACTCCACCACTTCCCTGGGCAGCCTGTTCCAATGCCTGACTACCCTTTCAGTGAAAAAATTTTTCCTAATATCCAATCTAAACCTCCCCTGGCGCAACTTGAGGCCATTTCCTCTCGTCCTATCACTTGTTACTTGGGAGAAGAGACCAGCACCTGTCTCTCTACAGCCTCCTTTCAGGTAGTTGTAGAGAGCGATGAGGTCTCCCCTCAGCCTCCTCTTCTCCAGSCTAAACAACCCCAGCTCCCTCAGCCGCTCCTCATAAGACCTGTTCTCTAGACCCTTCACCAGCCTCGTCGCCCTTCTCTGGACACGCTCCAGCACCTCAATGTCCTTCTTGTAGTGAGGGGCCCAAAACTGAACACAGTATTCGAGGTGCGGCCTCACCAGTGCCGAGTACAGGGGCACGATCACCTCCCTACTCCTGCTGGCCACACTATTCCTGATACAGGCCAGGATGCCGTTGGCCTTCTTGGCCACCTGGTCACACTGCCGGCTCATGTTCAGCCGGCCATCGACCAGCACCCCCAGGTCCTTTTCCGCCGGGCAGCTTTCCAGCCACTCTTCCCCAAGCCTGTAGAGTTGCCTGGGGTTGTTGTGACCGAAGTGCAGGACGCGGCACTTGGCCTTGTTGAACCTCATGCAATTGGCCTCGGCCCATCGATCCAGCCTGTCCAGATCCCTCTGCAGAGCCTTCCTACCCTCAGGCAGATCAACGCTGCCGCCCAACTTGGTGTCATCCGCGAACTTACTGAGGGTGCACTCGATCCCCTCATCCAGATCATTGATAAAGATGTTAAACAAGACCAGCCCCAAAACTGAGCCCTGGGGAACACCGCTCGTGACCGGCCRCCAACCGGATTTGACTCCATTCACCACAACTCTCTGGGCTCAGCCGTCCAGCCATTTTTTTACCCAGCTAAGAGTACACCCGTCCAAGCCATGAGCCGCCAGCTTCTCCCGGAGAACGCTGTGGGAGACAGTGTCAAAGGCTTTGCTGAAGTCCAGGTAGACCACATCCACAGCCTTCCCCTCATCCACTAGGCGGGTCACCCGGTCGTAGAAGGAGATCAGGTTGGTCAAACAGGACCTGCCCTTCATGAACCCACGAACCAGATCATATTCACGTGCATGGGGCTGTGATGGGATAGCTTTCAGCTGGGGCAGTGCAGCGAAGGACCAGGGCAGGCTGGTAGTGACAGATGATGCAGCACCAAAAAGGGCAAAGTCACTGCATGGCGGGGAGGGAGAACTGCCCGGCTCTGGAAAGTGATGCTCTCAAAGTGCCTTGTGCCCAGCATGACGTGACTGGGAGGATCTGGGGTATGGGGAAGGATGCGGAGAAACACACAGGTTAAGCCTTGTTCACTGAAGAGTAGAGGGCAATGGTGGAGCATCAGGGAATAGTGCTCGGGCACAGTGCCTCATGTACGTGTCTGGCAGGAAGGTGGGCATTGGTGTCTGAGCTCAGTGATTCCTCCTGGGCTGTGCTCTGGCTGCCTGTGGGAGGTCAATGGGGCATTTTCTTGTGCCTCACCCCCTGGCTCCAGCTTGGGGTTAACCAGCCCAGTGCCACCATGCAGCTGGAGCGAAGAGAAGACACGGGTCTCCCCCACACCAACACTCTGGTCCCAAGAGTGCTGAAAGCCACATCCATTTCCATGCTACCTGCATCATCCCCATATGTAGCACAACTTTCTAACCCAGCTGTCTTCTACATGATGATGCATATTACTGTTTTTACAATGCTTTTTTACATAATACTACCTAAATGCTGTTCATAAGCCTGTATACTTTAGATCTTACACTATAGATGATCCACAGAGAGACTTAGTTTTTCATTTCCTTTTGCAGATGATATGAAAATGAAAAATATTTCTCAGTTTGATTCTTCTCTCCTAACTTTCAGGCCTGAAGCCCACCTTGTTCTGAGTATGTAGTCACACAAAACCTTTGGATGCTCTGTTCCCACCAACCTGTATGAAATATAATGGCATTTCTGCTCACAGAATTGCAAGAGTTACCATATACCTCTACACACCTGTCTGCTTCCTACAAGAAAAAGCAGCCTCCTGGGTAGTAAAATGAATATAGTACTGAGTCTAACTGAACGAAGCACTTAATATAACTTTAAGCAGGTGAGTTGGCTTCAGTGGAATACCCAAATCCTTCATCTCATGTGTTGGCCAAAGAGTGGTCTGTGCTCTCAGAAAGAGCAAGGCTGCCCAGGTCATTTCCACGGACGCAGAGTGGGGCAGTGGATGATGCTCCCAGCGAAGGTGAGAGGTGAGGAGAGGAGCTGTCCTCCTGCATGGCTGCTGTGTGTCCTGAGAGTGTGCCGCCGCACTGGGCAGTGCCAACGGGGCCCGTCCGACAGCCGCCAGAACCGCTGCCAATTACAGCAGTTATCTGCCATTGACTCCCTCATCCCACAGCGGTGCAAATCTAATTGCAGGCATCATAACACACTTTAACAAGCAGATATCTGATTGCAAAGAGCACAAAATCTTTTTTTTTCTTTTTTACCTTGATCAGCATGAAGTAGGAAGACCATTCAATGAATTCACAGTAGGGAATACACAAATTTAAAAGTCCTTAAGAAGCTTTAAAAAATCTTATTTTTTTCAACAAACTACTTTATAGATGTACCACTTTAAATGTAAGTCTCAGTTAATACTGAATCCTGTCTGCACTTGACAGGTATTGAAGAGTATTGGACAGGCTTTTACTGGTTAATTTTTTCTTGGTTTAATAGTAATTGTGTCTCAGATGGATACAGGGGGTTTATAGCTTCAATATAGATAATGTCTAGGGAAAAGAGGAAAATTTAGTGAAAAATGTCACTTTTTTTCATTTTTTGTCTCAAAAGTTATCCATTAGAATACTTCAGGACATAAAAAAGTGTTTTGAAAGATTGATTTGCTGTATATTTGGCTGGAAAGAGAAAATACTGAGAAAGCATTACTACCTTTTCTTAATTTTTCTAGTTCATGTAACGTTCCCTTTACATGACGACCTTTAGCCCTGGTCTTCATAATCGGGAGCCAGAGACAAAAATTTATGTTATAAAAGATCAGTTTCTAGGCTGTACTTACCCTGCTTTCTCCAGCTGCAGCTGAGGTTACCCACCTCCACAGTTCATCCTTGTTCCCCACGAGAAGTCACCATGGCTTCTCATTTCGCAGCATAGCCGCTTGCATGCTCTTCCTGCACAGCCGGTGACAAGCAGCCGGGGGCCACAATCTCCCCAGTCCGCAGCTGCAGTCTGAACTCAGCGTATCACTTTGGCTTTGCTCTAGACCAGCTGGTGCTCTTGCTAGAATTATATTTTCCCATTCCTGTGCAGCAGTAACAGAAACTCGGGAAGATGCTTGCATGTTCTTGTTTGTTATGAAAGTTTTGCATAGCTTCTGTACATGACATTTAAAAAACTGTAAAAAAMCTAATTGTTCTGGTAAAAATCCTATCCAGTGTGGGATAAAAGAGRTAGCCTCACTAGCACTGCAAGGCTTTCCTATCCAGTTTTTCTTCTCACATACAGCTACTTCCCCAATTCAAACCACTTTCACTTACGTTCAGCTGTATCTGCAAACTTAAAGAGAACTGAAAATACCCCGATAGCTCTGAGATTTAAATTTCAATGCAAACCCATGTCTGCTGCATCCAAAAGCCTTCTTTTGATGTTCTCTGAATGGCAAGGAGGAAGGGAACACTCTCCATCCTGCTAAGTCTGCATCCTTGCTTTAACTTCTGTTTCAACCTTGAGGAGCTCCACAGGTACTTTCTAGCTCGGCAGGGTGATGGCAGGGCATGGAAGGGACCAGCAGCAGGAGGTTTTTAACCAGCAGTACAGACATGACAAACTTACTCCAGAAAGCCCTTTCTATCTTTTATTTCCATCAGCACTTGCCTTTTCATTTTGGTAAGCAGAGGGAGAGAGACCATGGGGGTATCCTGCTTCTTAAGACTTTTACCTCAAATTATGGGGAATCAGTTTTAAACCAGGCAGAACACCATACCATAGGCAGGCTGTACGCTGGAGCCTCTCCTCCTCATCCATTGGACAGTCCATCCATCATATCCGTATCTCTCAAATTTAGAGAGAAGGGTGTTGTGGGGGACCGTGTCAAAGGCCTTACAGAGGTCCAGATAGATGACATCGGTAGCTCTTCCCTTGTCGACTGATGTAGTCACTCCGTCAGAGCAACTGTTTCCTCCAAAGCAACTGTCACAGTAAAATGAAATTATCTGGGAAATCTTACACAGGCATTTATATTTACTTAGCCAAGAGACACATTCAAAATAAAAGCAAGTTCCTGCATTTGGCTGAGCAACGCCTTCATGTGCAGTCAGCCAGCACCACTCGCAGCTGATCAAAGTGGATCCCCAGGTCGATACTGGAGGGAGATGGTGCGGAGGCAGCTGCTGGTGGAGCCGGCACGTGGAAATCTTTTCACTCTTCAAATACTGTTATCAGTTAGGCATCTATCCAGTGTTTTCAGACCAGCCCATACCTCTCAGACTTTCTAAAGAGGTGCTAGAACTAGGTCCTTTTCTTACTTAAAAARCGAGCAGACCTCCAGGACAAGCAGCAGGCAAAGGGGATGCAGGCCACAGAAACCTGGTTATACTGCTGGGARCACATCTGGCTGGGCTAAGAACTGAGCTAAGTATTCTTGTAATAACTATAAGACAAACTTACACTTTTGTCTTGACCATTTTCAGAGTACAGACTGAACTACAACTCTTACAGACTGACAGTATCAGAAGTAAATTCTCTCCTTTATTTGCCTTTGCAAATAAAAAAAATAAAAAAGTAGCTTTCTGCTTTCTCAGCCTCTGTATCCATAGTTCTTTTTTTTCAGATGCTTGAGTGAGGTATTTAAGCCCATATTCTTAGTGAGGTTTCATCAAGGGCTAAAATCTGTGTAGGTGATTTTGTATGCACCATCACTTGGAATAACAAATGAAAAGGGATGATTTCATGCTGACATTTATTTGCGTCAAAAAAATGATTATGCATGTAAAATTGTGTGCACAAATGCAATATATAAAAATGCAGATTTAAGTTAAGGTGTGATTTTAACTTGTAATTTGCTGTGACTATGTCTTTATAGATATTATTCGTGAAATCCATTCTAATTTTGTACTGATTCCTACAGCTAACACTATGAAACTTTGCTAGATATCGCGTTAATGTGATTTTAGATCTATTTCTGTGTTCTCCCTTCTGCTTATAACAGCAACCAACCTTTTTTCTTGTACATAGATGTTGTATATTAGATATGTGGGCACGTCTTTATTTAAAAATTTGTGTGATTTTAAGTTTATTAATAATATAGCAAACTTTTTTGCTGGAAGTGGAATTGACTGGATGTCAACTACTGACTGCAGTAATATAACTATTTATCTTTATGTACTTATTTTGTGGATCACAAATTCCTCTGCAACACTTAGTTTGAAAGAATTGTCTGAATGGTTACAATACTGAAATCCAAGTCTGTATCGTCATTTAATGGCTTTGATGTAGGAGATTGTATTCTTACTGCATTTTTATTTGGAACTTTGCCCATCATGTAACAGAAGAGATGCTGCTGTAGTATCTCGCTTTTGGAGCTACACTGCTTCCAGTGTGAAATACTGAGATGTTGGAAGCTTCAATGTTGATAAATTGTGCCGCTGAGAAAGGTTAGATGTATTTAAAACACACTTTGGTTCAAATTAGTACATGACCTCTTTGAGGTCAGAGTTAAGAATATATCAAAGCAGCTCCGATGTATTGTGAAGGGGTTTTTGATGCTCCTGTGGAAATGAATGGCACAAGTCAAATGATAAAGCTCTCACTAACTTCCCTTCAAAAAACAATTATCCAATACAACTGACTGAAGGACTGATCCTACTTCAGTGTGGGAGCTACGGCTCAGATCAGTGAATGCTCAGATCAGTCACTTGGCCTTTGCAAGTAGACAAATATTTCTTGGTTGTTTTTTAAAAAGCTATTCTAAAAAAAAAAAAAAAAAAACCAAAACCAGATCTGAGCATTTCAACTGTGGAAAAAAACATATTATTTCAAGAATGTGCAAAGCTAAATTGTTGTTTCAACAATGCTGCATATGCTTATTTATTTCTCTACTATCGTATGAATTCTGCTGTGTACAGTTGTTTTATTTGTTACAAACTGCAGTGAAATTTCAAAATGATGTTTCAGTATTTTGTTATCTCTTCTTCAGGAAGAAATGTTTCTTTGCTGTTTTGTTCTTTTCAGCAAGAAATTGTTTTCTCCTGATTCTTTCATTACTGCTGGGATGCAGTGATACAGCAAACGCCAGGGAACTGGTTCAGCTGAAGTGATTAAGACTTCAGGATTCCTTAATTTGGAGCTGAATCCTGGAAATTTAAATTCACACAAAGTATTCAAGAGCAATTCATTTAGAAGGAATTTCTTTTTCACCTACCCAGAGTAATTCTGATCTTATTCTGTCACTGCATGTGGTTTGTAAATTTGTTCATTAATATGATTGTGAAATTGTTCAGAGAAATGTACTGCTGATAAATGTAGTCCTTCTAAAAATGAAGAACAATTTTTTTTCAAAAGACGCATTTTTTAATGCTTTGATGCATGCCACTGTGGAGATGAATTTGTGATGGGTTTTTTTTGCTACTCTAATAAAATGTCAAGCAAGATAATTATACTGCAACTTTGATTTTTTAACAAGCACCTGAATACTGTGCTGGTTTTGGTTGGGGTAGAGTTAATTTTCTTCATAGTAGCTAGTACGGGGCTGTGTTTGGGATTTGTGCTGAAAACAGTGTTGATAACACAGGGATGTTTTCATTATTGCTGAGCAGTGCTTACACAGAGCCAAGGTCTTTTCTGCTTCTCACCCCACCCCACCAGCGRGCAGGCTGGGGGTGCACAAGAAGCTCGGAGGGGACACGGCTGGGACAGCTGACCCCAACTGACCAAAGGGATATCCCACACCATATGATGTCAAGCTCAGCATATAAAGCTGGGGGAAGGAGAAGGAAGGGGGAACGTTCGGAGTGATGTCGTTTGTCTTTCCAAGTAATGGTTATGTGTGACGGAGCCCTGTTTTCCTGGAGATGGCTGAACACCTGTCAGCYGATGGGAAGTAGCGAATGAATTCCTTGTTTTGCTTTGCTTGTGTGTGTGGCTTTTGCTTTACCTATTAAACTGTCTTTATCTCAACCCACGAATTTTCTCACTTCTACTCTTCCAATTCTCTCCCCCATCCCATCGGGGAGGAGTGAGCGAGCGGCTGTGTGGGGCTTAGTTGCCAGCTGTGGTTAAACCATGACAAATACATACTTTTTGCCTTGCTGTCCTTGGTAACAGACAGAATATGTAACAAGATCCTTTGTCAACTGTAGGGGAATGAACACCCCAAAAAAGCAAAAGAGCAGTCTTTGTTTCCTGAAGGAAGAGGAGTTTGCCAGTAGTCTAGCAATTACAGTGCTTAAAGGGGAAGGGATTCATGTGAATCCTTGTCACTTCTACAAGGACTATTTATGCATTTTGCATTGGACAACATTAAAAAAAAAAAAAAAAAGGAGAAAAAAAATCATCTTGGGAGTAGGGGCAGAGACCAGAAGCCACTTTGACCTTTGGTCCCTGCAATCAACTTAGTCTCCTACTCAATGAGTACTGCCTTGCTTTTCTGGTGATGTCAGCCACTTGGGCTTGGACCCAGCCTCAAGAAGATGAGTGGAAGTCCTTGGTCTGCTCTGATTTTCCTCCATGTAATGCATAGGAAACTCACTCTTCTGGGGAGCAGGATATACACAAAGGCTGAATTTCCTAGAGGCTAGACTAAAGCCTACTGTAGGTCTTTCATTTCTTGGGCAAATGCTCTATCACTAGTACTAAGGACAGATGGATCATTCTCCCATCACATCTTGCTGACTTTTGAGAATCCCAGGTAGTAGGTTTCTTAATCGTTTCAATCGTTAATTGACTAAGAAACTTGGTACCCAATTCAAGTTGTCTACATGGGGATGAATAACGCCATACATTAATGCATGGTGGATGTTGATGTGCTGGAGAGCAGCTCTGCAGATATTAGGCACTGTGGATCCTGGTGAACAAGTTGATCATGAGGCAGCAATGAGTCTTTGCAGCAAAGAAGGCCACAAACCTCGTGGGCTGCACTAGACAGAGCATTGCCAGCAGGTTAAGGGAGATGACCCTTCCTCTCTGCTCAGCACTGGTGAGACACACCTGAGTACTGTGTCCAGTGCTGGGCTCCTCAGTACAAGACAGACATGGACATAATGGGGTAAGCCCAGTGAAGGTCTACAGGGATGATGGAGGAACTGGAGCATCTGACGTATGAGGAGAGGCTGAGAGAGCTGGGGTTGTTCAACCTGGAGAAGCGGGCTCGGGAGGATCTTACAAGTGTGTATAAATAACCGATGGGAGACAAGCTGGACCCAGGCTCTTCTCAGTGGTGCTCAGTGACAGGGCAAGAGGCAATGGACACAAACTGAAATACAGGAAATTCCACTTGAACATTAGGAAAAAAACTCACTCTCACTGTGAGGGTGGTCAAACACTGGAGCAGGTTTCCCAGGGAGGTTGTCAAGTCAAGCATAAGTTCCTTCCTGCAAACCTCTCTCTTTGAGCTTTCCCTAACAGCTATAGGTTGTATCAACTGTTTACTTGCTCCCATTCAGATGAACTTCATTATTTGCTGAAGATGCATAGTTGTCCTATTCCTCTGCTGTATACTGCATTTCTCTCTCTTTTTTTGCAAGTGCAAGAGGTAATTTTTCTAATTGTTTTGAGACAGTAGTTCATATCTCTGTCATAACATCTCATTCTGTTAAAGCACAAGATCTACCACACATAATAGGTTTCCCTTCTGAATGGCATTGCTGTCTCAAATCAGTTACCATGAAGTGACCAGAGACCATCAATTCACTAGCTAGAAAGCCTAGTGGAGAGAAAAAGAAGACAACAACAAAAATTTTACAATGCCATGGGTATAAAATGCAAAAACTGTTCATTTATGTGGAGAGATTCATCCTTACACTGCAAATAGCCTGGGACTTTGTCTCTAAAGAACAGCAAGGAAATATTTAATCTTACCTAAGCATTGCTTAGGACACCCAAGTCTGCCTAGTAAAAAAAACAGTATGGTAAGAACTCACTTACTGACATGCTGACATCAACCTGAAGTGCCAGCAGCCCTGCAGGAAGCTGGCAGGGGGCTTTAGGTCCAGACCCCCAGGTCCAGTGACTGCAGTGGCAGCTGAAGTCCCCAGCCTCTGGGGAAGCAAGTGCAGCAAGGCTGGCCAGAGGCAGCTTCTGGCAAATGGGCTCCAGATATGGTTTTAACCATCACTTCTACCTAATCAGACTGAATCTCCTTCTGAAATTAAAGTTTTAGAAGACTGAACTACCTGGAAGCACTGTATGAAACAATAATAACAGAGCAATGTTTAGAAATATTTAAAAATACTTACTGGTTGTCTCTGCTTTGTTTCCATCTAATGGAGTGTGCCAACCCAGCTAGTGGTGCCAGCTAGTACCGAACAGGGTGGCAAAATCTTAGCCAAGAGGGCTTTGGCATGATTTGTGTGGCTTGTTTTATGTGTTCTATCCACTCCATACAGGCAATTTTTCTTGATGATCACTGAACTGAGAAATGAATGTCTTCACAAAATGATAATGTTGCTCTAATTTACATGATACTAGGGAATTTTTTGTGAAGTTTACCATACATGCGCTTTTATTGATGATTTGATGTATAGAGCTAAACATGGAGGAAAAAGGCATTGGTACRTTTTATTAGTATTGAAGGCATAATGGTTTGTGCTACTTCAGAAGATTCAAGCTCCCATTTATTGTCAGTTTTGGACATAAATCTATGAAATATTTTTTCTGAGAGCTGCTTCAGTTTTATTTCAGTATTAGATGTTGCCACAATATCGAGTAAGAGGGAAATAGCACAATATTTGATATCATAACTGGCTTTTGTGTGCTTTTGTGTCAAAAGAACAAGCCAACATGGCTCTGAGACATCTAAGAAGTCATTGAGATGGACTCCTCTGGGTAGAGGAATAACAGCTGAGAGGGGATCTTCCCTCATGCTAAAAACAAGTGCTTGAAAAGATAAAGAACTTGTGAAGCACTCTCTGACTGTAGCGCACTGCCTGCCAACGCACCATGGTGAAGGGCTGTAGGAAGCAGGAGTGACAGCACACACACCCTTGTCAGGCTGTGGCTGTATAGGTTCATGATACTGAAGCTGTTACTGCTTGCACAGACGTAAGGAGGCTAAAAGTACCAGCACTGAAGACTCTGAGACCAGTGGTGTTGCTCCCAAATTTTCTGAAATAGAAAACGCTGCTACCAAGAATTGTTTGCATTTGTCAGCAATTATCTCTCTTCAAATCTGCAATTATTGCATGTATTTTCATGAACATGGTGGTTTTTTTGAGCTTTCAGTTCAAAGCTGGTATTCAAGAAAGAACAAGAAATTGAATCCTTGCTTGCAATGTTTTATAACAACTGGATAAATCTCCTGAGGGATAATCAGACGGATCTTAACAGGCTGATAACAGGACAGCTAGCCAGCTGGATTCTGCCATGACTTAATAAAAGCATATGAAGTAGAGGAATGGACCTCTAAAACAAACACACAAAAAACCAAACAAAAAAACACTGAAAAACAAAACAACAAAAAACCCAAACAAACCACAACAACAGCTTTAAGAAAAGGGATGTGCTTACAAAAACTACCTATTGGCCATATGCTAGTATTATTCATATGATGAGTCTCATCTGAAAAAAAATGTTGGTAAGACCTTACAGGGCTTATGGATTGTGCAAGAAGCTGGAAAGATTTCAATAAACTTGAAATCTCTTTCAAGAAATTGGCACAGGTGCAAGAATGCAGCTTCAGGTCACAAGATCCAACACTGGGGAAAAACTTGAATAGCCCATCACCAGGTTGTGCCTCATCAAATACTTGGTTGAAAGAAAAACCCAAATACTGTAATAACCCCTGCCCAAACAGGTATAGAAATAAGTTTTGAAATATATCTATATRTACTGTAGGCAAGTCCCTTCTGCCTCCTCAAGGTCATTGATATGACTTTCTCAAATAATCTCCTGAGAAGGCAGTTACATTTTTTTCAGACCAGAGGAGTTAATGAGCATGGATGGACTTGTAAAGGATACAGAGAAGTGCAAACTGTAAATCTGCTCTAACAAAACTCACCTTGTGAATAAGACTGCAGTGAGAAAAATAGTTTCAGTAAAGGTCTGAATGAGAAGCCATATGTGGCTTGGCATATTAATCTGGGGTGGCATTCTTCTGAGCAAATGTAGAGACCCAGACATAAACTTAGAGCTGGACTGTGGAGACTGGCACATACTCTACAGGAGCAATTTGTTTTACCCAGAGACAGATGTCTAAGCAAAGTAAACTTCACACTACAACAGACAATTTCTCTGGATTGACCATAAAGATGAAGTGAATCCCTAATGCATTACATATGTCCTGTATAGCTGATGGTGCACCATAGTGGGTTGACCCCAGCCAGCAGCTAGGCCCCCATAGAGCTGCTTGCTCACTCCCCCCTCCAACCCCAGCAGGATGGGGGAGAGAATATGAAGAGCAAAAGCAAGAAAACTTGCAGKTTGAGATAAAGACAATTTAATAGGCGAAGGAAAGAGGAGGGAAAATCTAAGCGATGAAAAGGCAGTCACTCCCCATCTCCCACAAGCAGACCAATACCCAGCCAGTCTCTGAGCAACAGCCACCTTGGAAGCCAAAAACCTCAACCTCTTCTCTACCACTAGTCTTTATTGGTGGGCATGATATTATATGGTATGGGATATCCCTTTGGCCAATTTGGGTCAGTTCTCCTGGCTGTGTCCCCTCCCAACCTCTTGCCCACCCCTGGCCTACTTGCTGTGGGAATAGAGTTGGAAAAACAGAAAGCCTCGGTGCCACAGGAGCACTGCTCAGCAACAGCTAAAACACTGGTATGTTACTAACGCTGTTTCAGCCACATATGCAAAACACAGCACCATGTGGGCTCCTATAGAGAAGGTTAACTCCATCCTAGCAGGACCTGGTTCATGCATTTAAATAGTTATTATTTCTTAGTAATGTCTAACATATTAAGAATTTATTTTGGTAAGTAGACATGTTTAGTGCTATGGTACAAAACCAGATTTAGCAACAGATGAGAAGGTATCATCATTCAGAAGGTGGCCACCCCTGCCAAGCTCCTGGGCAGCGAGTCCGCTGTGGCTGAACAGGGCCTGTGCAGAGACACATCTCCAGGGAAATTTGCTGCTTCTAGTAGAACCAGCAGCAGAAATTTCTGACATTGATTCAGTGGAAGTAAACAACGCCTGTGGGGATATTTCCCAAAGGAGCAACTACCAGATGCAAGCTGAGTCCTGTGCAGTTTTATTCAGAGTAGCTGATGAGGGGAAGAAACTCCACCAGGTAAATGTTCAGACACCCGCTAGAATCACATTCATTTGGGGCCTGGCTGGTCACCAGCCACACCAGGGGGATGTTGGGGTCCCTGGGTCAGGCAGCGTCCTGTATCAGTGGCCAGTCCACCTCCCGGCCTTGGGGCTCCCAGATGGTCCTGCTCAGTGGTGGCCAGCCTTGCACCCCTCTGGGCTCAGCTGACCTGCTGGGGCTGGGCCATGTGTCCTCATGGTGCACTGAAACCCTCCCACTACTGCACCCAACTTCAGCTAGGTGAGTCCTTGTTTCTAGCTATCTTTTCACCTGTCCAGCCATCACTCCTATTTAAGTCCTTCAGACTTAGAACTAGGTATGTGTCTATGTGCACACAGGACAGCTCCTCAATCACAACCTCTTCTTCTTCCAAAAGGACAAATAGCTAAATATTGTTAAATATATATTAATTAATAATTAGTTGTTATTAACAATAACTAATAGTAATTGAGGGTCTTTGCAGCTTCATTAGGGAGTTAAAAATATGTTACAAATTGTACATAGAAAAATAAATGAGCTAAACTAAAATGAAATAACCCAATAGAAATTATAAATTAGACATTATGCTAACATTGTAACAGTTTTGTTAGAGTTAGTGCTGAGACCTGGTTTATTTTGAGGGTGACTGGCTATTGAGCGCATGGCTCATTTTCAGCCAACCTTTCCGAGCACAGAGGGCATTTCACCTTTTCTTTCCTACATAATATTTCCAGGGGCATGTAAAGTGGAGCAGTTAACAGARTGCTGTTCCAGAAATTCATTGCAAACTCTGAGCATGGAAAACGTCCAAAGAACAAAAGAGTACCCAAAATGGTTTGAGAGAAATGTTCGCTTCTGCATCTGTTCAGTGCAAATTCCTTGAGGGGATTTTTTTTTTWACCAAGCATGTATCACGCTAAGTCATTGATTTCTATGTAAAAGTAAACAATTGTTAGCTGCGTTCCACAGATGCAACATCTCTTCCTTGCCCAAACTGTGTCCCAGCCATGGGACCTTGGGTGTTGTCCCATCCAAGTCCCTATGTCAGTGCTGGTAGGAGGTGTGTTGGGTGTTGGGGAGAAGCACCGTCTGGGCTGGGGGACAGATGCAGAAACAGGCCACTTACCTGCGCTCTCCCCAACCAATTCCCCCCTGCCAGGAGGCAAAGGTGGGGCAGGCAGAGGGAAGATGTGGGGCATGTGTGGGACAGGAGGGAGAACACTGCTGTGGGCCCCAACAAGAGAGGAGATCTGTAGAGTGGTCCTGTAACAGAGGAGATCTGTAGAGTGGTCCTGTAACAGAGGTGCTGGAGGAAGGAGTGCTATAAGAGGGTAGGCTGGGGGAATGGCCTGAGGAGAGGAAAACTCTGATGTGAGCTTCACATTCCCCACCAGTCCCTCCTTGCTGGTGAGAACAAGCATAGCACTTCTCCTCGTTGGTTCCTCTACCACTTGGAGAAAGAAGTTATCATCGATGCATTCCAGGAACCTCACGGATTGCTTACGCCCTGCCGTGTTGTCCCTCCAACAGATATCAGGCTGGTTGAAATCCCCCATGAGGACCACGGCTTGTGAATGTGAGGCTGCTCCTATCTTTCTATAGAGGGCCTCATCCACTTGGTCTTCCTGGGCAGGTGGCCTGTAGCAGTAATGTAATGTCACTGGTCCCTGCCCTCCCTTTAATCCTGACCCATAAGCTCTTGTCGGCTTCTCATCCATCCCCAGGCAGAGCTCCATGTGCTCCAGCTGGTCATTGACATGGAGGGCGACAACCGCTCCTTGTCTCCCCTGCCTGTCCTTCCTAAAGAGCCTGTACCCTTCCATGCCAACACTGCAGCCATAGGAGCCATCCCACCCTGTCTCCATGATACCAATAAGATCATAGCCCTGCCCGTGTGCACATCTCTAACTCCTCCTGTTTATTCCCCATGCTACGTGTGTTTGCATAGAGGCGTTCAAGTCGGGCCCCCGATGAAGCTGACTTACTAGTTAGAGTGGCTGGAATTCCTTTGTGCTGCTCTTCAGGTGCTCTCCTGCTGACCTGTGATCCTTCTCCACGTCCTGGGCATCTATTGCTGGCACTRGCCTCAAACTGGTAGGAGTGGGACGGACTGAGCATTTGGAGTCTCTTTCAGTGCTTGAATTTCAGAGGGGGAAAATTAAGGGAAAGTAAAGCTGCATCTGTGCTGACAGATCTGTACCCTGAGTGCATGGTATTCCATCAGACAGTGAGATATTCCTGCTCCGCACACGTTTCTGATCCAAACGGGCAGAGGAGAAAAGCTCTCTGTCTGCCAAGGCCAAAGCATGGGGCAAACAGACAGAATGCAAGAAACTACGGAAAATAATAACAATCTCATATGATAAATTTTTATTGGGTGTCGGGTAGGCAAATGCTCCTTCTCATTGTTAACAACCATTTACACCCGATAGCTTGGATATCTCCAAATAGGGAATCATGAAAATAAGATTATAAAAGATTTTTACCCGAAAGCTTCACTTGAGTCATAGCTTGCAATGAAAAAACAAGTACAGAAACCAGGCAGAGTCTAAAATAAGTGGCATCCATCCAACAAGGATGATTTGTGAGGTGAGAGATCTCCCTGTCTATGATGGGCATACCCTGAGTTTATATCAATTTCAGAACGTAATGATGCAGGTCTCCTGCCAGCTCCACAGCAGAAAGAGGTCCTGTAACAATAAGACAAATCCCTTCTGTCCACAAACAGGTTTCTCTTTCAAGTTCTGAACAATAACTACATGAAAGAAAACAATAACATGAGACACCTCCCAGTGTCTGCAGGAACTACAGGCAGTAATTCGGGATAACAGATTGGTCTCATATGCCACTGATTTATATTTGAAATATTGCAAAGCACATTTAGAAGGAAATTATGGAAATATTTATGGTTTCTTGAAAGGCAGGCTGTACTGTGTTCGGGCATTGTCATTCGGGAGGACAATGAGCAGAAATTACAAAGGGTCAGTGAGTTATTCAGCACATAAGCAGCATGTTTAGAAATGAAATGGGAAAAGACAGCTCTGTTGTGTGGAAGCCTCTTCAAAAATTGACTCTTTATAATGTAAACATGACATTTTTAAATGTAATACTGGACCCTACCCTGTTTATGCAGAACAACAATTAAAAGAGCGAGCGACACTGCAAGAGCATACAATGGACGTGTGGAAGAGGCAGATGGCAACGTCTCTATGGCAGTGAGAACGGGTTAGTCTCATTTTTTAGAGGTCATGTCTAGTAACAAGTTACATATCAAAGAAACTTCAAAAGCTGTTATAGTTACACTAAAATAGGATGAGACAAGGTGCTTGAAAGAGACTGCTGTGACTGATGTACTAAAAAACATAAGGGAGCATGGAATGAGCTCAGATAGTAAGATTGTATTTTTCAAAATTACAAACTCTAGTTTAATTTCCCCAGTGATATGACATTCTGGATTGTCAGACTGAAGTTCAATGCACTACTACTTATTTTGTCTTCGTAAATTAAATATTTTGGTGTTAAGGAAAACTGTTCTGCAGGCGATAATTGCATGTAGTGAATAGTAGTGAATTAAGCAGCAGCTCGGCACAGGCACTGTTCTACTGCCATCGATCGACGCTGTTAAGCTGTTGTACAGTCTCCGAAGCATGTCTAGCCCCATGGCAAGTGAGACTCTCACAGGCAAAGAGCAGGAGTGAGCCTGGCCTGGCAATATTCCCAATAAGCACTTTGTTGTTGTGTTGCCACCCTCTTTGTGAGGGTAAGGGAATTTATATGGTACGGACACGGACCGTGCGGTGCCTGTTGGATCTGAAGCTAGCAAGCAGATGGTGGTTTAGTTTGAGTGTTAGCATAGGCACAGCCACTCTACTTCATGGGAACTAAATGACTTTATATCTTTTATTCATCAATGACTCCTCTTCTCCAAAGGTAGTAATTCACCTTTCTACCCAATTTCCATAAGGAAGTTAAACTCAAAGCAGTTATTCTCTGCCTGCAGTTTTGTCCTTCACATCCAGATCTGAAATTGGACTTGCGTACTAGAAAGTTTGTTCACTTTCTTGAATGATTGTAGATGGTCTAATAAAAGATATTACTTCTCCCTAAAAATATCATTCTGCTATTATAAACAAGAAGAAGAAAATAAACTTTACTATAATATGGATTAAGTTTTTCATAGGACAAGTGTTTTATGCTGTTTGCAGATTGTGCTGTTCACCAGAAGCTAATAAAAGGACAAGAGAAATGAGCAGTACAACGCAAAGAAAGAAGACCAACTGAACATGGTTAAAAAAACACTATAGAAGGGGTAAACACCATTTAATTATGCCAGTAGCTAATTACAGCTTTGTAAGTGCCTTTCTCAAAGATTCCAAGTTTGTGCTGAAGTACTATCAAAATTCTTCATATCACCAAATTCATCAAACACAAACATATGCTTGGTGACCTCTATGTGCTTAAAAGCTTTGCAGAACAACATTGGCTAATGAATTGGAATATTCTTTTTAAATAAAAAGTATATATAAGCCACAACTCTGTGGGCCAAGGTAGCTATCAAAGTTCAGGACATAATAATGGTAAGAAATCAGCTTGTGCAGAAATCCCCCAGCCTGCCATTTCAGTGAGATGAATCCCCTTCTCTTTGCACCCTGCTGGTCAAGCTCACAACTCCAGTTGCTGCCTCCGGCACAAAAAACCTATCGCTGGTGTCCTGTTTTCTGCCGAGGAAACCACAGCACAACTCCACCCTGACCATGCACATCAGCTCTCAAGACCGTGACCTCTGCCTGAGACCCCTCACTGCACAGGGGGCATCACCACTGCCTACAGGGAGACAGCGCCTTCGCAGAGAACGTGTCCCCCTTCCTCCCACTCCCCCATGCCGGTTGCCACGAGTACACTGCAGCATACCTCGATAAAACAGGAGTTGTGATGCTACTAGAAAAGATAGCACCATTTGTGAGATGCCTATCGCCTATCACAAACAACAGATGAGAGAGAGGAAACTTCATCTTATGTTAAAATGTAAGACTAAATCTGAAATAGGGGGTTATTTTCTGCTCTTGCCCCAGCAGTAAGACATCACAGACTTTTCAAGCCTGATGGCATCTTAGTCCTAAACACTAATCTCATTCTGGGGACAACTATCACAATAACAGAAGACACTGGATGAATTCTCTCTTCCCACTTAATAAGAGCTGTCAGAAGTCAGATTTTTCTGATTAAGGTTTTAGCAAAAAAGCTGGACTTCTGTCAGTATTTCAGAAATTTAATCTCTAAGACTGTGCCAGAAGCAGCAAGTCTACATGAACATATTAGATGCACAGTGGGAAATAAAAGACTGCAGCAAAAAATACCTCAAATGGGAAATAAGTTCTTTTAATTCCTTCTATTTCAGTACTCAAAAGACACTCTTTGAAGTGATATCCCTCAGTAAACCCAAGTGAACAGACTGCATATGTTGGAGAGCTGCCATCAGCGAGGCAGCTAAATGCAAATTTATAATGTATATCTTGTAAGGCTAATCACTAAACATAGGTTTTAGTTTAATCTGCATCCATTGACATCCGTAAGAGAAATGATCAACAAGTAACCTCTGAGCTCTGCAGCAGGGATTCAATATCCAGACTTCTGAGTTAAGATGTTTTTTTCTTTAGTCTGCTGTCAGAAGGACTTTTTTTTTTCCCCCAAATGCATCTTTTCCCTTTTGCCCTATCCCCTAACTGTACTGTTCAAGCTGCAAATCCCATTTAATGGTTTGGGGCTGGGAGGGAGTTGGAGTCTGGTTTCTAACTTCAGTTGGCTCCCTTAGTTCACTAAGATAAAATAATGAAACTCTTAGAGCACTGTGAGAGACTGAAAGAGTTAACGCAAAGTTGATGCCTCAAACATTGCTGTAAATGGGTTCTGCACAGCAGCGATAAGGTGCAAATGAGGAGCCGGATAACAGGACAGGCGGGGCGTGCCGGAGGGTGCGCAGCTCCCTGTTCTGCCCGAGCCGGACATCTCACCACTTACAGCAAAAGCTCATACAGAGTTTATCTGAGGAAGGGTCTCATGACCACCTGAAGACCACCGAGAGACCCCTTGCGACCACCCCTCACCACAACAGCGCCTGTGCGATAAAATTCGAGAAACTGCGTGGCTGATGCAACCGAGGGGTAGGGGACGACTATAAAGGACACCAGCCCAAGGAGCCGGCGCGCGCCCGCCACCGGAGGATTGCTGCGCCCGTCATCGGCGTCATCGCGGGATCCAAGGGTGCTGATCTCTCTCTATCTCTCTATCTCTCTCTCTCTTTCTCTTTTTTCCCTTCTTTCCCTTTCTTCTTCTCAATGCTTTTATAGAACCCACATTGCCTGTCACTACGCTTTTTTAAGTTCGTGTTTTTATTGTAACGCTTTCCCAGTTCAGCTTGCTTCTGCCTTACATAAAAACACCTAAACTGATCGTTTGGTGTCGTTTCACCTTAATTTAGCCTGAGGGAATTTCGAAACCTTTACGACCCCCTGGTCTGATCAGGCTGGGTCATGACAAGCACATAAAAACTAGTACAAGCCCCCACAAGCCAAGCGTCCCTTCTGTTCTCCGGAACATCGCTCCTTTGTGAAGCTGCTGTTTTAAGAGACTGACTTTGTACAAGGCTTACACTTGGTAGGTAGATGTCTGTGGTAAATCGTATGCCTCATTTTCATGAAAGATATTACCTTCTTGATTTTGGCATCAGTAAGGACATTGCAGGGGCGGTATCCCATGGCATGTCTTCTCTACCACTATGGTTGTAAGAGTCAGTGAGTCTTTATGGGAACCTCCATGCAAAAACTGTCTTTGAACATTTATTTCCGTGAGTGCCCCTTATCTCTCTTCTGTTTTATGTTCCGGTTATCACAGTCTCTGAGCAGCTCCTGGTCTTTACTGCATTTATTGCCACAGCACAGACAGAGAGAGGCTGAGGCTGTGCCCGTGGTGAAGGCACACAACACATTTATAACCAGACACCCAGGCAGCTTGCTGCATCCACCCTCACCCCAGTTTGGGGCTGCCCATGTCCCTCGGCCTCATGCCGCAGGGCAGGGGCTTCCTCCAGGGCATTGCCGTGGGTCCCCGGGGTGGGGTGGGGGGCTGTCTGTCAAAGATACTGAAGAAATCAACTTCGCAGAGGATTTTTTTGATGTCGGATGAGGCAGTTGTATTTGCACACAAATTCTTCTTCCAGTTACAGTTTTCAGTCTTCTTAGTGACTTTGGATTATGTCCAACAAAAAAATTCTCCCAGTTTGTATATTCATTTTCAGGAAAGTTTCCAATACCTCAAGAGCCTGTGTTGAGTATTTATTTATGTCCTGGGTTTTATTTAATTTCTTTTCTTGAGTGTTTATTTGTTGTTTCTCCAATAATGTGGCTGGAACCGGCTAAGGTATGAATTGCAAAGCGTAYGTGGCTAATCAATAGGTGCCTTGCATTAACAGGGACTGTGTCTTTATGAGGTTTGAGTTCTTAAAGTTTGCAAAGCTCCTTTGGGAAAAGAGTAATAGAAGTGCTGATCATCAGTACAGTTACTCCTGCTGCTTATTCTCCCCAGGTAGCAAGTCTGTAAAAGAGAAAAAAGTATTGTGGGGGAGCGGGGGGAATTTTCTCTCTAATTAAATTATAAACCATTGTAAAGATTAAAGTGGTGTGTTACCGTGTTGTCTTTTACAGAGTGACTAAGGGATTTAAAGCCTAAATTTTGTGACATGAAGAGAGAATGTCACATGAATCATTGCCTGCCAGCATGACTAGGAGCTGTATCAATCTAATCCATCATTGCTACAACCTTCAGAATGTCATTTTTCATAGTCTTTCATTTGATTAAATTAATTGAAAATTAATTAAAATTAATTGAAAACTAGAGGCATGTTTTACTGATTGGGAATGGAAGGGCAAGGCAAAACCACCTTCTGCTTCCACATCTGTTACCATCAATTCCATCAACAAATAGAAATAAATCAAAAATTGGCTTGAGATTTTCTGAGCTTCAGAACTTGGTTGAAAGATACAGTATTAATTACTTATGCATAGAGCGATTATTCCTACAGTTGATCCATCTGGTAGTAGGAATGAAAGAAAACAGTGAAAGGTTTGTGTGGCATAGCACTTGTCTTTCAGGATGAGTAGTTTCAGAAATGCGAAGGGCTGGAGCAAGGGAAACAACAAGATTGCACTACATTATGTCTCCTTTAATAATGCCACATGAAACCAGAGGATAAAGCTTGATAATAAATATTTTTAAATCTGAATTTTATATCAAGAACATGGTTCAAAACTTACAAACTTACTCTGAGAAAACAAGAGTCTCTGGACCTAGCTCCCCAAGGCCTTAAAAATACCAAAGTCCATCACGACATGCACTGCTTCCAGCTCCCTTTCCCTCCCTTCAGCTGCCACTGCTTCTTTAGTAGCTCAGCATGAGGACTGGTCAAGGAGCATCCTTGATTATATGCAGGCTGTTTCTGTTGCAGGCTCTTTCACAACAGATAAACAGCAGATGTGCTCTGAGCAAAACATCTGGATATTTCAGAAATTGCTTTCTTCAAGTAATACTTTTTTAGCATCACAAAAATGTAAAATATCAAAATAAATTGAAAATTTAGAGTTGTTATTGCCATCTGCAATGCCAGATCCTGTACTTGCCTTCAAGTGCAGTGCAGTAGTGAATTCTCCCAGACAACTAAATGGATGTAGCTAGGGAGTAAGCGTTAGACCTGGTAGTAGGTGGTTTTAGGCTCAGGACCTAAAAGTATTACTCAACTATTAAAGAATAACTCCCAGTGAGTAATAAAATAAAGACTACATGAGTGGGGAAAGCCATCGAGTACTTGCAGTAGTTCTGTGCTTTGTGACAATACTGAGGAAGGGTCTACTGTATGCTTCACGCTACACTTCGTTTGCTAATTACACCTCGGTCATATTGAGAAAAAGGTGTTTTATTTCAGATGTGACTCTGTGTGGCAGTTTCAATGTGCACTGAAAGCTGTTGTGGGTAAAGACCTGTGAGTTGCTCAGTCCTGTGAGTTAATGTTAGTGCTTTGCTAAGTGTTTTGCTTTTAAATAGAATGAAAAAGAAAGGTGATGAATATAAAGAACACATCACTCATTGGAAACAGTCACCTCCTGGCACTGCAAGCCCTGAGGATGCACTAAAGCTATATTAAGTCTTCCATATTATGCATTAAATTAATTCAGCTCATCTTTCATATCTCCCCTCCAGGTACTTGAACTTTTCCCAGCTGTGGTGATTTACAGTCATCTACAGGTGATGAGCTTGTTCCAGTACATGGAGCCATGCAGCAGGGACACTGAAATGCCATGTGAGACTTGCCTTCCAGCAAGGAGGCTCTCAGAGAAGCTATGCTACCAAAGAAGACACAGCCTAATGGTGTGGACCTTACTCCTGTCGGAGACTCAGGTGGGGCATCCTGTGACCCACCTGCATGTTTCTGCTGGACTAGGGGCCCGGCATGTGGAGCTGCACAGACTTCCCTGCTGTATCCCAGGATGGAGAAGCTGAGAGGTCCAAGCAGGCCTAACAGAACTTCATGAAGAAGGACTGACTTTAGAAATTGCAAAGTATTTCTCCAGTTTAATAAATTTAAAATTAGAGGAGATGGAAGCTGTCAACTACATCAGCAGCTTCCAAGCGGTAGAGGAGCATACCCTGTTGGTAACGTAGAGAGCTAACAAGGAGTCCCAGACACATCTTAATTTCTCTCTGACACATGAGGCTTGACAGTAGAAAAATAAGCCGTGATTTTTCTGGTTTTGAGGAACACATTCCTTAATTATAAAGGCATCAGTGTTTATCTGATTTTTCAGACAGGAAGAATCAGCAGCTTCAAAGTGCAAACACCTACCCTTCTTTTCACTTGGTGAAAATTAAGATGCCAATGATAATACTGATAAATGTCAGCATTGTCAATTAATTTGATAATCCTCTAAGTACATAAGAAACTAGAGGAAAATCTTATTATGGAGAGCCAAACTATCCACTTTGAATGAGTGACAGCTCACTTTCATGAGATACTATTAATGTGTAGTCTTGCTGAAAGGGATTTGGGCTGATTTTATTTCTTTGTAAATCAGATCAACTTTCAGAAGCTGGGAAGATGCTGGATTTGATAACTGCAGCTGGCACTGACTCAAGAGCAAATTAAGTTTATGATAAAAGAGTGTGACAATGTGATCTTGACGCCACGGCTATTGAAGGCATACCCTATGATATGTTCAAAGGAATCATAAACCTTACAAAACCACTGTGAGATTGAGACAACAACAATGGATTGTGTTTTTTTCAGTGGATTGTTTCATGTATGTCGAGATGAGAGGTTGATACTTATGCTCAAAACTTTGGGGACAGTTACTTAGGAGAAGCGAGTCTTTCCTAAATTCATAGCATAACTGAAGATTCAGAGCAAACTGAAGATTGCTTTAAGTTTGAAACTAATTTTTCAACCACTTAATGTACTCTCTTGAGGCTTGATCCAACCTTTGTTTGGTACAAAGGACAGACTTTCCATGCATTTCTGTGTCTGTAAGCAAAAGTCCTGCCTAAAGTTCTCATTACCTCTCTCCACATGTGTTCAGAAAGCTCTGCTATGATTTCAAGGTCAGTGAAGTAAGGGTACAGATGCGAAGTTGTTCACCTGTAATTTAGGTAGGCTGAAGATAACATTCAACATGATTGCCACACTTCCTTCTAGATGCAGAAAACTCTCAGTAAGGAGAGCAAGGAATGATTTGACTATGGGAAACATTAAGTAATTTGAAAGAATGGTTCAGGTCAAAGCCAAATCTTAAGATTTTATAGACAGAATTACCCTACTTTTAACAGGAGTGATAGTAACTAGACGTGTAACAACCATTTTCTTAATGAAAGCAGTGTTAAAAGTAGTATTCTGACACTTAATGTTAATAGGCTTAAGATTTCATCCCCAATGTCTAGCTATTTATCAGTTATTTCTTTGTTTACTTTCCTGTCCTTTCTTTTTTTCATGATCACAATTTTCTTTATGTTATATTTCATGCTTTTTTTTTGTCCTAGAGTAAAATGATTTGTAATCATATAATATTATGGTATTTAATTCAATACAATTATAACCTGCAGCGTCCTCAATTTGTCATCCCCTTAGTAGCCTCACCTTGGATGGAAGTGCAGATTCAAAAAAAAGAGAGTGTCTCAGGGATCCTAAGGGAACTGAACTCCCTGAGCAAGATGGCATGTTGTGTGTTGCTGTAGGTAGAAGAGAAGGGTACTGTAGAGAGGCGACTAGTACAAAGCAGGGAAGGTACCTGCTTCATTTACAGTATTTGCAAAGGGAACACAAGGTGACATGAGGGATTTCTAATCACCCCTGAGCAGTCATGGAGCTTGAGAGATCACATCCCCAATCCTCCCACAGAAAAGCAGAGGTCTGCGTTCATTAGGCAGAGTCCAACCTGTATTTGAAACAAAAATCTCTCTAAATCTGAAATTTTGAAGGCTTTTAATGTGGGCAAGTCTCAGCAGCACTGAATGCCAGCTAGAATTTCTGGTGTCAATTCTAGAACTTTTAAAAATATGGTGAGGTTGCCTATAGCAAGTTCAACCTCAACAGATGAATCTCCTACAGCAAAAACTACTGTAGCTTTCTCTACAGTAGAGTCAATATATTTAATTCTCCATGGTGTAGCACCAAATGTATCAGAGCACATCACGTCTCTTTAGAAGAGGAAATAAGCCTTCATCTCTGTAATTTTCAAATCAAAGTTTTGCCTTAATTTTACAGCAAAATATCATCTTTCTGTATTAGAACTAGAAACTCTTCCTAACTGGATGAGTAGTCAAAGCTGCAAAATGCTTATGCTTGGGTGGCTAATCAGAGCTGCAGACTGTCTGGTTGCTTAGAGCTAGACATGCTTTCATGTTCAGCTGCATAATTAAAATTGAATGTTTTCCTGTGGAAAATGAGATACTCAGGGCCTAATTTGCAAAATATTTAAGTATTAGCAGCTTGAAGACTCTGTCAAGCTAGAGAGGAAGAAATAAAGAGCCCCATAAGTATCTAGGCTTTGAATTAGGTTTTGGTTTTCCCCATCAGAAGTTTAGCTTTTCAAAGTAATCAAAGTTAGGGGAAGATGTCTCCCAAACAGTGATGGTGCTCTGCAGAGATTCCCTCTATTTCATCCAGGAAAGATTAAAAATAAATCCATATGATTGGGTGCACCTGTTTCAGTCACAGTAAATAGCAGAGTAACAGAGGACTTTGGAATTTTTATCATCAGTGCCTGGTACCTGTGAAGTGCTTTTCAATTCTGAGTGTTTTGCAAGTACTAATTTATCATCGGAATACTCTTGGGAGGCAGGTATTAAGGTTATGCTACAGGCAGGGCTCTAAAAGTGGCTTCCTTTTAGAGTCTGAGCATATATGACTCCAGAGCAATGCCCCTCTGATTCTCATACTGGTGGACTTCACAGTCCTTAGGGATGGGTCAGGTGAAGAGTAAAGTCAGGACCCTGAATTTTAGGAAAGCAAAATTCCAAGACAGAAACTGTGGGAGCAAAGTCCCTCCCACTGTCAGAGAATCATAGAATCATACTCGTATAATCATAGAATCATAGAATCATTAAGGTTGGAAAAGATCTATAAGATCATCAAGTCCAACCGTCAACCCAACACCACCACGCCCACTAAACCATGTCCCAAAGTGCCACATCTACACATTTTTTGAATGCCTCCAGTGATGGTGACTCCACTTTTAGGGAAAAAATTTTTCCTAATGTCCAGTCTAAACCTACCCTGGCACAACTTGAGGCCATTTCCTCTTGTCCTATCCTTAGTTACTTGGGAGAAGAGACCAACACCCACCTGGCTACAGCCTCCTTTCAGGTAGTTGTAGAGAGCAATAAGGTCTCTCCTCAGCCTCCTCTTCTCCAGCCTAAACAACCGCAGTTGCCTCAGCTGCTCCTCATAAGACTTGTGCTCCAGACCCTTCACCAGCCTAGTTGCCCTTCTCTGGACACGCTCCAGCACCTCAATGTCCTTCTTGTAGTGAGGGGCCCAAAACTGAACACAGTATTCAAGGTGTGGCCTCACCAGTGCCGAGTACAGGGGCACGATCACCTCCCTACTCCTGCTGGCCACACTATTCCTGATACAGGCCAGGATGCTGTTGGCCTTCTTGGCCACCTGGGCACATTGCTGGCTCACGTTCAGCCGGCTGTCAACCAGCACCCCCAGGTCCTTTTCCGCCGGGCAGCTTTCCAGCCACCCTTCCCCAAGCCTGTAGCATTGCCTGGGGTTGTTGTGACTGAAGTGCAGGACGCGGCACTTGACCTTGTTGAACCTCATACAGTTGGCCTCAGCCCATCAATCCATCCTGTCCAGATCCCTCTGCAGAGCCTTCCTACCCTCAGGCAGATCAACACTCCCACCCAACTTGGTGTCATGTGCAAACTTACTGAGGGTGCACTCAACCCCCTTGTCCAGATCATTGATAAAGATATTAAACAAGACCGTCCCCAAGAAGATCAGGTTCATGACCACATCAGGAACTTGAACATACATAAGTCTACGGGACCTGATGAGATGCATCCCAGAGTCCTGAGGGAATTGGCTGAAGTAGTTGCCAAGCTACTCTCCATGATATTTGAAAAGTCATGGCAATCAGCTGAAGTCCCCAGTGACTGGAAACATTGCATCTGTTTTTAAAAAGGGTTGAAACGAGGACTGTGGGAGCTACCAACCTGCCAGCCTCACCTCTGTTCCTGGGAAGATCATAGAACAGATCCTCCTGGAAGCTATGCTAAAAGGCACATGGAGGACAGGGAGGTGATTTGAGACAGCCAGCATGGCTCCACCAAGGGCAAGTCCTGCCTGACCAACCTAGTGGCCTTCTATGATGGAGTGACTACATCAGTGGACATGGGAAGGGCTACCGATGTCGTCTATTTGAACCTCTGTAAGGCCTTTGACATAGCCCCCCACAACATCCTTCTCTATAAACTGGAGAGAGATGGATTTGATGGGTGGACTGCCCGGTGGATGAGGAATTGGTTGGATGGTCACATCCACAGGGTAGTGGTCAATGGCTCAATGTCCAGATGGAGATCAGTGACAAGTGGTGTGCCTCAGGGGTCCGTACTGGCACCAGTACTGTTTAATATCTTCATCAGTGACATAGACAGTGGGATCGAGTGCACCCACAGCAAGTTTGCAGACGACACCAAGCTGAGTGGTGCGGTTGACACGCCTGAGGGACAGGATGTCATCCAGAGGGACCTGGACAAGCTTGAGAAGTGGGCCCATGTGAACCTCATGAGGTTCAACAAGGCCAAGTGCAGGGTCCTGCACTTGGGTTGGGGCAACCCTCAGTATCAATACAGGCTGGGGGATGAAGGAATTGAGAGCAGCCCTGCCCAGAAGGACTGGGGGTACTGGTGGATGAAAAGCTGGACATGAGCCAGCAATGTATGCTCGCAGCCCAGAAGGCCAACCGTATCCTGGGCTGCATCAAAAGAAGTGGGACCAGCAGGTTCAGAGAGGTGATTCTGCCCCTCTACTCTGCTCTGGTGAGACCCCACCTGCAGTACTGCGTCCAGCTCTGGAGCCCTCAGCACAGGAAAGACATGGACCTGTTGGAGCGGGTCTAGAGGAGGGCCATGAAGATGATCAGAGGTCTGGAACACCTCTTCTATGAAGAAAGGCTGAGAGAGATGGGGTTGTTCAGCCTGGACAAGAGAAGGCTCTGGGGAGACTTGATTGCAGACTTTCAGTACTTAAAGGGAACTTATAAGAAAGGTGGGGACAGACTTTTTAGTAGGATCTGTAGCAATAGGACAAGGGGTAATGGTTTTGAACTAAAAAATATTAGATTTAGACTAGATATAAGGAAGAATTTTTTTATGATGCGGGTGGTGAAACACTGGCACAGGTTGTCCAGAGAGGTGGTAGATGCCCCATCCCTGGAAACATTCAAGGTGAGGTTGAACGGGGCTCTGAGCAACCTGATCTAGTTGAAGAYGCCCCTGCTCTTTGCAGAGGCGGTTGCACTACACGACCTTTAAAGGTCCCTTCCAGTCCAAACCATTCTATGATTCTATGATTCTATATCCTCATCAGCCAGCTAAGGAATTACATTCTAGAAGAAACAACATAATATAATACAAAACTCATTGAAATGCATTTTCCCTAGTGAGTAATCTTCATTGTCTCAGTGACATTAGGAATGCCTCAGCTAAAACACTGTGTCTGCTTTTGGATGCTGAACTTTAAGAAAGATGTAGACAAATTAAGAACCTGAAGTAGATTGTTAGCAATGACAAGAGCTGAAAAACCAGGGACCTATAATGAGAGGTTGAAGGATTTGAGATGTGGAGTAGAAAAAGTGAGATTGAAAGATGACAACATAATTATCTTCCTATCTACACGGATCTGATCCCAGTCTATGGGACATTAGCATCAGATGGTGCTGAACAGGACAAAAATTATCCTCATTTGCATCAGAGATGCTCTAAGCAAGCTATTTTGGAGCATAATTTTCAAGTTGACAAAACACTGGAACAGACCAGCAAGGAGGATTTTAAATCTCCCACACCAGAGATTAAATATGCATCTGCAGAAGACTGTATATTTACTTAGGAGTAGCTATACTCAGTCTTACAGTGTTGGGATTTTCAGCTGTAGGCTTAATCTGATATCCTGTGGCATGAGATCTAGATAATTTATTGAAATAAACCAAGTTACTCTGAGGGAAGGTTGTTTGCATTTACATTTCTTTTTGCAGCCATTTTTGTTCCTTCACATGTGGCACCAAGCAGCCTTATTTGGCTTGGGAATCAGTCCAGCTATAATGCACTTTGTGTCTACATTATTAAGTGCTATGACATAACAGGAGCTCCTGAGGACCTGATGTTCATATCGCATGAGAGCTTCCTTTGAACTAGCTCTAGTCTGGTCCCATGGACTGAATGCCCAATAGCAGTTCAAGCACATCACATGAGCTCCTGTTTGATCCAAAAGAAACCAATTTTGCCCTTTCCAAGATCACTCTATGGTGCGAACCAGACTGCAGTAAATGGGGATAACCATGAGATTCACTTCAGAAGACCCAAGACATTAATGTAACTGCACATTTGTTAATTCAGGCTGGCTCTTGTCTGTGGATCTCTATACTGTACAGACACCAGTAAAGATTCATGAGACCTGCAAGCTTTGAAACTGCTCCATGTTGGATTGATGCACATATTTGGCATGCACATATTTGACATCAAGGTTACTCCCCAAGTCACTTTCATTAATACTATGACCATAAGTATGACCACAATAGCTCAGCTAAAAGTAGAAGTCATTTTTGCTTGGCTGGAGACCAAAATTTAACAACTATAACCATAGAGGAGTGCCCTTATATTTCCCCTCAGTTGATAACATTGCTTTCAAAGAAGACAGAGCATCATAAAGACAGAAAAAAATTTAAACTACTAATAAAACTGGCAAGATCAGATTTATTCCTTTGGGTTCAAAATGCCATTGGTAAATAAGTGTTTGAACTCTTTAGACAGAAAATAAATAAAAATGAAAGCGAATAGAAATGAATTTTCAGTTACATTTCAGTTATGCAGTAAAAAGAGAAAACCACAGGTAATTAATTCACATATAGATGTTAACTCAGGCACTTTAAAAAACAAAGGGAGTCGCTAAAAGAGTTTTAGTTTGGATAAGAATTTCCCCTAGAGGTAAATCTCCCAGTTGTCTTCACAATGGTTTGCATCCTGGAGGTTTTGGACCATGCAATCTAGATCCCTTTTGGACAAAACTAATCTAATAGCAATCCTAATTAACTGCAACTACTACTGGGCTGACTCAAGGCTGCCAAGAATGTTAGTCCTAAATAAAATAATAAATAAATGAACATGCATTGATTTATTTATTGATTTATTTATTCAGGTCCAAATGGGCCTTTTTTCCTTCAATACCACAAGAACCTCACACATCAGGAGAAAAAATCCTAAAACATCTAATTTAGATCTATCTAATCTGCACAGAGTTTTACCATTTCAGTTCATGTCTTAACAGGAAGTGCACTCTACAAAGTCCTTTATTACCTGAGTCACATTCATCTGCTTGGTTCACCACATCCAAGTATTCTTCCTGCTGGGGTGCTCATTGAAATGTGCTGCTGACAGAAGATGCAGAAGGAGAAAAACACAGCTGGTGTCCTGTTAACTGAGCAGCTGCATCTAGATCAAAGCATCTTTGAAGCACAGCACAACGGGAACCTGTCAAACAGATGATGTCAATTATATTTGGAACATTGGGAGCCTGGGGCTCAAATCTCATCACACTCCGTAAGTAAGATGTTGGGATGATGTTGGATGACGCTGCTGGATCAGCCAAATATGTAGTGTAATATAGCATTAACATAAAATTTATTATTGCAAATATACTATGACCTTGTAATGTAGTTTATAACAGTATCTTTATTGTAAACAATGTTTTTCTCACCCTCAGCAGTCATGCACAACAGGAAATTAAACAATATTAGCTCCTGGTACTTCTCTGTCCATTTGCCTCTCAATTGAACAATAAATCATAGATGCTTGCAGTTTTGTCTTCAGGTCTGCAGCTGAGGTGTTCTCCATTAACTACCACTGCAACATGCTTAAAATATGATGAGCTTGAGGGTAAAAAAAAAAAAAAAGGAAAAAGCAGGAAAATATTTGGTAACATCATGGAAGGCTCCAACCAGAAGCTGAAGTCATTTATCCAAGAGGTAGGCAAAAGTATAGACAGGCTTCAAGTTTGGGCTGGTGAAAAGGTTGTAAGAAGGTCCATAACTAGGAAACACGTGAGAGAAGACGTGCATGTTGAAACAAGATGCCCATACCACAACAGGTTAAAGATGGGTAGGGAAGAGTAGTGTTGGAAAGCATTCTTCATCTGTTGTTTCATTTCATTCCTTCTACCACACCCTCTTATGAACTCTTCTTTCTGTCTCTACTTTCCTCTATTTTTCCATTCTCTGGAATACTTCTATCACTGTGAAAATAGTAGACAGCTGCAAGGATCCCTTGCTTTCCAATGCTGGAAACAAATCTTTCCAACATGGAAGCAAGAATTATCACCTCTCGTCCTCCAGCACTTCGAGTAATACCTTAGGGTTCTTCACAAGGCTCTCAAGAGGAAAGACAGGTCACAGCTGTTTTGTGATAAGCCAAAAGCTCCAAGTGTATCAAACACAAACTATGTAAATAGTTTTCACTATTTAGAAATTAAAGATTGTTGTTGGCTTTTTCTTTTATATGTATGTGGGTTTTATATCTATTTTTTTTCCATTTTCACTTATGTATAAATATTCAGGGAAATTCCCTTCTCTGCAATTTTTAAAAATCATAGATATTTATGAATTTTCTCAAATAAACCCCACATTTAGGTAATGAAGCTATTGTCTTCCTCTGGCCTACAGACAAATTCTCTGGCACACATTTTACAAATACAGAAATCCCTGGAGGCATACCAAAACCATGCAACAATTCTTGTGGTGATTGTACATGACCTTCTGCACACCTACACACTCTTACTCAGTGCCCTGCAAGAAAAGTCCTGTGCTATCCCTGACATTTCCCACAAAGAGAAATCATCTACATTACTAAAATACTAAGAAGTTACTAAAAATAGTGAAAGCAACCACAGTGCATTTATTAAGTACTGCCATTTCTCTGCCAGTGGACCACTGTCCATTACGTTAAAAATTAATCTAGTATACAGAATATACTGCAAATTCTACTTATAGCAATAAAAACCTATTGTTGTGCCAACAACAATGCTTTTACTGTGCTTCTGTGCACCATAAGACATAGTAAGTGATTTTTAAGAATGTGAGAAGGCACATGTCCAAAACCATAGTTTTTTTCTCAAAGCAGAAGGCAAGGGATCTGTGATAGCATGCTCTCGTCAGCTGTGGTCAAACAGCAGCTGTCAGGGGTTTTAAAGAATTCTGAAAATTTCTGAACTTTAATCCTTCTCAGTGATTCTCCATCTCTTGCTGTCACCGATGGTCTCCACAACACAACCTGCAGGCTTCATTTAAGCAGGTATCATTCAGTTACCTTAAGCTTCCCAGTTAGTATCCATCAAGAGCTCTTCATTCTGCTAACACAGCATCCTATTTTTATGCTTCATCTAGGACAGTGATAACTGGGTGGACTCTGTATGATCACTGTGGAGTTTTACGTCCTTCATGAATTTCTACAGTTGTGGAAATTGCACTTTCATAGTACAGACAACTTGGCTGTGAGCAGTACAATTTTTGAAATGAAGCATGTGTTATACATGCTTTGTCAACTTCTATTATTTCTAAGAAGAATCAGAATTACTCAAGGTGGTAGACCATAAGCTTGTATCTCTCCAGGCCATCCCAGTAGCCCACTAGAGAGCCACCGTCCTACTCTTAGAAAAAAATAGGTCTGATTTCCTGAAAACCATAGTAGCATGCACTTTTCCAGACGCTGTGGTAAATACAACAGGACAGTCAATCAGCAGAGCACTGTAGAGCAGATGGGGCAGGGATTCTCTAGATAATCCTATGCACTGAAGCCATCAATAAACTCCCAAGGACTGACAAACCTTGAATACATATCATTGTTTAAAAGGTATCTGAGAGAAACTCTTTGATGGTTTCCAGGAGAATGCCACTTGACACCCTGAAGTTGGATTCAGTCATCTCAGACCCACAACACAGGCAGCAGCTGGGTGCTGGCTCCTTGGGGTCCACTGGCTCAGGAGGCAGAGGGCTGGGGCGGCCAGCCCGGACTCCCCGAGTTTCTCCCAGCGAGCAGGGCACTGCAGGAGGGGCAAGATCTGCCCCTGAGAGCAGGCTTACGGACAGCAGCACTAGCGCCATGTGCACACCGATTTCATTACTGCATTCCTTCACGGGTCAGAATAAATGCACGGGAGTGATGTGAGGTTAGCATTTCAAGCCACAGTGCTAGTTTTGTTTGTCATGGTGACCAGCCTTGTACTGGGCACCGGGGAAATAGTCCTGAACATTTTCCTGTCCTCTCTGGACGTGTTAAGACAGCTTCAGGATTTGCAATTGGCTCTTTGTGAATTGCAAGGGACTCTTCTGCACTTGAGACCCAAAACAGGTTTGCCAGGCAGGGTGGAGACATATGGGGAAGGGGATCTCTAGGAAAGACCAGATTTAAAGCAGTTCGGTGCATCGTCCAAGACCTGATGGGGAAAGCAGACAATATCCAGAACTGAAGTGACAGAAAACAGACATGAGCAGCAGGGAAGGAAAAAAAACCTGCCAATAGGCAACTATTGGGTCAGGACCTGTAAAAGCAGATGTTTAGTTGATTTCAGACCTAGATAATTAGCTAGATTTTTAGCCATTATAATTTAGAGTGTAATTTGTGTCTTCCTGTCATCATCACTGAAAGTGAGGCTGAACAAAATCAYTCTCTCACTCAGTAAATAAAGGCAAGCTATCTAAACGAACAAGGAATGCTTGGGCGCTTCAGCACGCGTTTTCTCTTCATTACATTTAGCCAAGCACTAACCAAAGCAGAGGTACTCTTGTTTTCTAGTCCTTATCTAGTCTGAAAATTCTCTTGCATTTCAGATATGCCAGCATATACAGAGAGGGGACAGAGTTACATCTATATGAAGGTGCTTCTGCCCATGGAAGTTATTCCTCTTTTTGTCCTCGGTGTTGCAGAGCATGTGTGCGACCCTGCCCGGCTGCATTCGCTCCCATACGCGTGCCAACATATGGGCACGAGAGGTGTGTTTCATGCAAGATGATCCACCTTCCAGGCTAGACTGGGCCTCAGGATATCTTACCAAACATTGAGTTTCTAAGATTTCCACATTACAGGCTGCTATTCAAGGCCGGTTATAGCTAATATGCATCATCATCCTTTTTAAAACTCTCCTCCAGTACAAATCCATATTGTTCAACAGCCCGGTATCCTTTCCATCCTCATGCACTTTCACGCTGCCTCTGCAATTCAGTCACACTTAGAACTCGGCACAGACTGTGCCCCTTTGTTTTTAAGGATTTAGTTAATGATACACACACTCTTGGAAAGAAATTTTTCCACAGATATTAAGGGTGAGGAAATTAGTCTTGTTTCCTGAAATTTTTTTTCAGGGACTTCCTGATACTGGTGTGAAAGAAAAGTAGCTCTGACTGATGCCTTTGCCTCTGCTGTGGTATTCCTAGTGTTTCTTTCCTCTTTCCAGCAGCTTATTTTAATGAAATTTATAGAAATCTTATTTTGTGGAGTTCTTCATGTCTCTGTTGATCTGGGTAGGAATCAGTCAACACAGAAAACCAGGCAAAAATTAAACTAACTTTTCATTCAGTAAGAATGCACATTTTTAAATTTAGCTGAGAGCATAATCAAGCTGAGAGCATCCTTTATGCCTCTTTAAGAATATTTATCTCCCAAAGATTCAATGAGCAACAACTGCAAATGGTACTTGAAGGCCATGTCATACCAAAGGATCAAAGATTTCTCTCATAGACAATGAATGGCTAGTGTGCAGCACGCTAGGTATAGTCTTTGTGTCACTGAGCACACCACAGAAAACATATCAATTTTCTTTTGGGGATAAAAAGATGAAAAAAAGGAGAGAGAGAATAAACTGAGTTGCTTAGATTGATCTTTTTTGATGTAGCAAGAGAAAAACTGACAACTTGAGCCTTTCCGAGAGTCACAGAAAGAGGGCTAATAGATTTTGTTCCTACAGATGTGATACTTGTAGGATGTAAAAGATCTCCTCTCTTTTGTGCTTCTTCTTAGGTTTGGATTGATCTTTTTTTCCTTCTTCCCTCAGGTCCTTCCAGTACCCCACCTCAGGTGCAAAGCTCCCCAGGCAGACAAAGCTATTTAGATGAATACTGAGCTGAAAGCAAACTCTCGTGAGTTGGTTTGCTGCCAGTAAAGGCACAAGAAGACCACAAAAACTATGTCAATATTTTGTTTTGCTCTGGCAGCAGCAAAGGAAAATTCTCTCCTACCAGAGGATTATCCCTCTGAATGAATCCACACCTGCCGGTCTCTGGGTGAGGGTGTCAGGGGCAGGACGGAGCTGGGAGGGAAGTCTCTGTCTCCGCAGAAAACAGCAGCAGGGACGGGTCAGATCCGTGCATGGAGCCCAACACATTGAAAAAGAGAGTTCTCCAGAAGAACTGCATTTTCAGCTTTCAAACTGAATGCAAAAAAGTTTTAAAAGTGCTATTCAACTCATCTCACAGCAGACCTTAGCTGAGAGCTTCCAGGGCTTTCTAGGAGAACACCACCATGTCTGTTCAACTACTTAATTGAGGAGCGATCAAAAAGAAATGCCCAAATCCAAATCCCAAAAGGAGAACCAGGTGGGATGGAGGGTCTCCAGCCCTCATTCACAGCATAAATTTTAGTACGTCTTCAGTTACGGTGCAGTTGGGTATTCTCCACATGAACAACTGCTTCACTAAGAAATGTTTGATACTGTAAATTAAATGCCTTCCTAAATGCAATGTACTGAGAAAGCAAACCACTAATTTACTTCTCATGCCATTTGTCAAACAGCCCTTCCTCTTTCTTTCGTATATGGCTGCAGTGATGAGCTCCAGGGCTCATCTGTTAATGATGCTGGCCTGTAGCCAATTCCTCAGCTTTCATTTTGCCTTACCCTAGAAAGACTAAATCTGACTATAAATGAGTAAATCTGAATCCTTTCCAGGAAGAAGAATTCTTAGCAGGTGCAAAGTACTGTAATCTGGCACAAAACCTGTGCCAGGTCTGTCAGAGCCAGCATATATTAGGGAAAAGGCAACTCATACCTCCGTTTCTCCAGCTGACTCACTAGCACCTAGGCATTGCTTATCTCAGTCAATGCCAGAGCAGCCTGAAAACCAGTAAACTTTAGCATTTCCCCTTGGGATCATTTTGTAATCCTGTGTCAATAGTATCTGAGCCCACGAGAAAATCCAGCCCAATACAATTTAGCATGACGGATGGCCAAATAGGTGTATGGCTCCTTTTCTCCCTTCTCTCCACCCATGCCACCAGAGAAAACTTGTCACAGTTCCACATACCATTAGGTATTTAAAACCTAAAAACAAGAGTAGAAAAAAGCAAACTCTGCCAAGTAAGACACCAATTTCTTACTTATTAGCAAGCACTATAAATAAGTGGCTGTGCATAAATAGGAACTAATAAATCCTCTAGTTTAAACAGCCAATTGGCAAAACTAGAATGTAGTGTAAAGCTGTAATTCATCCTACATATTAATCCTCAATAAGTGGTAGCTAAGTCATTTCTATTTGTGTATAGAGCTAAGTATACAGAGTACTTCACAAAGACATGGATCCCAAACAGCTGATGATGTGAAGGCCTCAATTTACCAGTATTTACTTTCTGGCATGCAAGTGAAAACCAGACAAAAGCCAGCAAAAATAAGTGAGATCCACATGGAGAGTACGAATTGAACCAAGTAATTGATGATTTATGTCATATCCTTACCAGAAACAGCTTTCTACCCATATTGGATCTTGACCTATGTTTTGACACTGCTAACCTGAAGATTTCGAATGGATTTTGAGTCTTTACAGTCTGTTGTGGAGATCACTGGGTTATTAAGTTCCCGGGCTTTAGGGTCGACAAAGCAGTTCAAAAAATTAAGGTGGCTAGTAATGTCATGGGCAGAAAAACTAAGGTTGATATCTTCACAGCAGCAACAAAGAATCTCTTTCAGCATCCTTACTCCCGTTTAAATTTTTATTGACTGACTTCTTGAATTTTGAGGGCATCACACCTTAATTGTGTCTTTTTTTCCCCTGACTTGCTGCAGTCCCTGTTTGATGATTTACACGAAGTGGCTGCCTTTGAGGTGGAGCCAAACACATCCCTCTCTCCTGATTACAGTAAAATTCAGAACTCAGTATACAACCACGCTGTGACACTCAGCCTGACTAGTAACTCCTCAGCTGGCCATGCACGTTACCAAGTAGCTGGAATGACCAAAAATAAAAAGAAAGCAAGCAGCTGTCTGCTGGCCGGCCCTTACCAGGAGATGGCATCTGGACAGGATGGCCACAGGGTATGTTTTTGCAGACAGGACAACTAAGAACTCGATGCAAAAGAATACAGGTGGAGAGGGAATTCATGATGGATAAGCACAGCTGTTTCATCTGCAGATAAACGCATCCCGTATCCCCTCCCCAAGAGAGAAAACAAAAAATTAAAATTCTAAATGATGTATATGTGTAAAAAAGTGCTTGTGAACACAAGTTGTTGACAATCACATCAGCAACAGGGTGGAGCAATGGGTTCGGACGAGAACCCATTCTTCACATGGATGTCTTCTGCGTTTTCAAGTCTGTAGGGTACCGGAGGTACTAGACAGTACCTCAACCAACAGGATTTGCCTTAGTAAACATGGACTTGTTCTTCAAACCAATGCTGGTCTTGAGCATCAGAGATGTGGGGAATTTTAGGTATATTCTCTGCAATATGACCAAAAGAAGGTGTTTCACAATTATCTGAAGCAGTAGACACTTAAGAACTTGAAGTACATGAGTGTATTGCCTTAATCCACTAAATTAAGCTATTCTTTCCCGGCCTGGAGCAGAGGGGGAAGGGAAATAATACATATTAGTATATATAATCAGTAACTGTTCAATATTAAACAGCAAGCAGAACCAGCAGGCTGCTACTCACACATGAGTTAATCTAGGTTTCAAACCAGATGGACATCTCCATGATCTCACTTAGGCAACAGACTTTCTAAGTTTGAAGTACATTATGGCATGGTCACAGTTCTGGCTTGCAATTGGAGATTTTCTGGAGACCAGGACATTTTAATTTATAGTAAAACCAGAACAAAATTTTTCGTAGAAAGTCAGATTCTATAAAGCTGGTACAATAAGCTTGAAAAAAACCTTGACAATTTCTGCATCCAAGAATGATGTTTCAACAGCAATACAGAAGGAAATGAAAGGAAAATAAATAGGTAACTATGATAAGAATCATGGAGAAAGGAAAGAAAGAGGAAAGAGCGCTGAAAAAGAAGGTAACTCTAAATCGCCCTTTACATAGTTCCTTGTGGTAAGAGCCCAGACAAATTCCAATGACTCCAGCAACACACCAACAGGGCAAGACCACTCATTATCTGTAAGGGCATGTTCCTGGACACATTGTATGTCAGGGCTGCCAAGGTAACAGGGTGTGAAAAGGGATGATCAGGGTTGGAAGGGCAATGTATGTAAAATCTAACAACTGGCAGCTCCCAAGGCACATCAGAAGAAGTCTTGCACTGACGGCACCAGAACTGGTGTGGGGTATTACACACAGGTACAGCTGCTTAACTGCACCTTTTTCTCATTAAGAAGTCAGCATTCATTCCTACGGCAAAGCTTTACTCATTCCTGCTACTGCAAAGAGCACCAGCCCCAGTCGACCTACAGTTTAACACCACAAACCCTCAGCCTTTGGCTCCCTTCCCGCGCATTTTGGGAGTACAGTCGCATCAGTAGCTTTGTTGGGGTTGTACACTGGGGGCAAGATTCTGGCCACAGTTCTTCAGGTGAGAACATTTCCTCCTAGAAGATAAAAGTAAGAGTTATAGAAAACAACCCAACAAACTGGTGTAAAAATGGTCAGCGATTTAATGTTCTGGTGCCTGATTTGAATGCAAACACAGAGCAAACTTAGAAGAAGTAACAAAAGGTGAAAAGCCATTCCAGAGCTTCACAGAAAGCGGGAAACAGAGGTTAAAAAAAAAATTGAGGAACATGTGGATAAAACATGCGTTTCTTTCTTAAAACCCTCCTGCACTTTAAGTTTCTTTCTTAAAACCCTCCTGCACTTTAAGTTAAATCAACTATAAGTTATAAAATATAAACTATATAAAACTAAAGCAATTAAAAATACAAAATTCCTGTCAGCATATTGTTGTATTGAAATAGTTTTCTCTGTCAAGGGATCAAAGAACCGTATTGCCATGGATTCACAGCAGCCAGGGTTATTCCTTCCTTAGAAAAGAGACACACGGATGCTCAGACAGAACACTTTCAGTTGCTTCACTCAGGTTTACTTTCCTGAAGAGGGATGTTGACAGAGACAAGAGCTGATAAATCGCAGGCTGAGTTTTGCTTTCAGAGGTATGACAGGCGCTGCTGGGCAGGGGGTGGCTCTGTGTTTGCTTTCAGGCTGGGTGCCAGCCCAGAGAGAGCCCCTGGGGCTGCCTTTCTGCCTCAGCCCGGGGCCAGGACAGCCCCCCGCAGCACCCCTCCGCACCTTCGGCCAGACCAACATCGGGCATCCCACGCTACCTGTGGGAAATAATTTCACTGATATCTCATCAACACATTTACTAAAGCTGTTGGTTCGGGTTACTGGAGATGCTGAATGCTGCTGGTTGTCAGTTAATTTTATTTAACTAAAGCTGATTATATTTCCTTATAAGTTTAGTGATACTACTCTCACATGAATATGATGTGATTTTTAATATTCCTTCAGAGTAAATCTAAATAAACAATGTGATGCACTATCACTGTTTACCATGTGTGTTTCTAGGAAAGCACAATATCAGAAGTCCAATTCATGTGGGTTAGGGCATGCAGGCCTTGCAAAGTCTCAGTTGAAGTGAAAACAGCACGCCACCGCACAGCTTTGCCGCGTCATTTATGTTCTGTTATGGAGATAGCTGGAATATTCTCCATACAGATCCCACCCCAGTGCTGTACCAAAAAAATTCAACATTTTCCCCCAGGGAGAACATTAGCCCCAACAGCAGAGTCAACCACATCCCTCACAGGTGTCTGGAGAGAATAACTGGTCACGGGATTTCAGGAAAGCGGCCACCACAGAGCGCATTAGGCACAAGGAAGAATCAAGTTTTCAATCTACTTTTTTCTGGCTCAAAGAGAAAAAGTAAAAAAAAGGATGCTAGAAGACTGCCCAAATCCCGTCTAAATGATCTTCTGACATGCCCCTATTGCTATGGATGGGTGTCCTGAAGAGACAGCTCCAATCATCCATGCTTTGAACTTACCTTTGTGCATAGCTCCCAGTGCGTTTCTTTTCTGATAAAAGTTTGTTTTTTCTGCCAAAGAAAAGACACAGAGGAAAGAAAGGAATCTTGTATAAAAACCTTCCTCTCTTTTATAACGGGAGAAAGCATGTATTTTGAAGTCCATGACTAAGAGTGATGGCTCTAAAGGAATCTTTGAATGACTCTGCTTCGGTAATTAAAGAAATTAATGTTGATGTTAATAGAATACCTTTAGAGTCTAGAAAAAACCTGTAAACATCAGGAAACAGATGCTTTCTAAGTCGCTACAGGGCAGCACCAACATATAAAAATAAATAAGCTCTCTTTAATGTTATTTGCATTCCAGTTTTAGTAGAAGTCCAGACTTTTTTCCTTTTTCTTTTTAAGGGTTGCTTCTCTGAATTTTTAATCTGGATGCTGTCTTGTTTTTGGTCTTTCAAATGTTTGTTTATTGATTCAGCTAGTTTCCTGAAGCACCAGCATGTGAACATCTGAACCCCAGCAGGCTCATATCTATCAATGCTTAGAGTTATTAGTTTCCCTAAGTAGTACAGCCATTTGAAACCCACTACCATATGGCTCGCTTCTCTCCTCATCTTCTGTGCACATTTTCATATATAGAAACACGTATGATACTCAATTTATTTAAAATATACCCTCAGCTTTCTCTGAATGTTTTTCTCAGTTGGCAGCAATCATATATCCTGTTTCCTCTCAAGTATTTTAGTGGGAAAAATTCAAAACAGCTTGAAAACAACGCACCTTCCTTGACCTGGCTTTTGAAGAGCGTCTCTGAATTTTGGTTCTGTGCTGTCATCACAGGAACTCTAACCCACACCACAGCTCAAGGCAGAAAAGTTTCCTCCATTAAAATAGAGAAGGAAGAGAGAGCTGGCCCAGAAAAACATGAAAGCAGCATGGTTTAGCCATGGTTGAGAAACATATACTGTCTCCCGGGAGCCCTTAGGACCAGACCTGCTCATTACCTATCATGCATCCTTTAAACTCATCTTGTCACAACTCCTCAATTCCATCATCATTATAATTCTGCCCCCCTCTGCTCCTGGAAACATGTTTAGAGTTTACCTGCATATGTAGACAGGTGTCCTGGTTTCGGCAGGGATAGAGTTAATTTTCCTCCTAGCAGCTGGTATAGTGCTGTGTTTTGGATTTAGTATGAGAATAATGTTGATAACACACTGATGTTTTAGTTGTTGCTAGGTAGTGCTTACACTAGTCAAGGACTTTTCAGCTTCCCATGCTCTGCCAGGTGCACAAGAAGCCGGGAGGAAGCACAGCCAGGACAGCTGACCCAACTGGCCAGCGGGTTATTCCATACCATATGGTGCCATGCTCAGTATATAAACTGGGGGGAGTTGCAGCGATCCCTGCTCGGGGACTGGCTGGGCATCAGTGGGCGGTGGTGAGTGGTTGCATCACTTGGGTTTTTTCCCTGGGTTTTGTTCCTCTCTCTCTCTTGTTGTTTTACTTTTCATTACAATTTGTTGTTGTTATTATTATTTTATTTCAAGTATTAAACTGTTCTTATCTCAACCCACRGATTTTCTTTTGCTCTTCCAGTTCTCTCCCCCATCCCAGCGGGGCAGGGGGGAGGGTGAGCGAGCAGCTGCGTGGTGCTTAGTTGCCGACTGGGGTTAAACCACGACAATGGGGAAATCCTCCAGCAAGGACCCTCTCAGGCCTGTTCAAGCTTGGAGACACACACCCATGTCCTGAAGCCCAGGAGGGCTCAGGTTTGCCATAAACACACACGGCAGAGGACTACAGCAAGTGCTGCAACGCGAGGCGCAGAGGACTGGTGTTGAGAAGTGTGGTTTTAACCCAGCACATGGGAGTTTCCTCTAACTGAATGGCAGAGACACCACGAGCGGAGCGTGACCTGGCAGATGAGAAGGAAAGCTGGAGCTCTGCCATTTTGTACCTGTGCTGATTACAAATCCAGCACCCCAAAGCTGAGGGGCCTGGGGCTGCAGACAGCAGCGAGGGTACAGGCAGAGCATTGCTGCCTGTTTGCTCGTAACAAAGCAAACACGCAGCTAGAAGCAGCCCCTTAAGGGACAGGAGAGATGGACAGACTGAGCTTTGGCCTGACCACTTTATTATATATTTTTTATTTCAAACCTAACCACACACATAGCTTGCATTTCAGAAGAAAGTCCTGTGCCTACGGGCACAGCTGGACATCACTGGTATTCTGAAGCTCAGAATACATTATTGTTTTAATTTCACACATTCAGAATCTCTGCAGAGCTGTAGGGCAGCAGGGGCTGAGTTCTCATGGACTGTGACTTCAATAGCCAGAGTTATCGATCCGGATACAAGAAAGTTTAGGAATTGGAATCATTACTTGAGATAAGCTTGGCTTTAATTAAAAGAGGCCATGATTCACATGGAACTGCAAGTTGCTTCTTCCTAGGCTATAATCTTAGGAATAATGGGGGCTGCTAAGCTCAAGAAACATCCGCGAGCAGTAGGATTTCAGTAGCTGCACTCCCTTTGCTTTTAACAGGATGCTTTCAAAGCACCAAGAAGTACTCACTAGTCCCCTCTGGCCTTGGTGACTTTGACCACTGCCAGTACTTCGGAGGCAAAGCTCCACTTTCCTCAGTCAGTAGCACTCAAGAGTTGCAAAGCAAACTACTTTTTATAGGTTTCAAGAAATTTAGTTCACATAATAAAGATTGAGTACCCAACTGAAAATGAAATACTAATGAGAAGTGCTAATTATCTCCAGTTCTGAATTAATGTTATGTTCACCTACAGGTATGTGAATAAATCCACTAGAAAATCTGAATTGTGGGAATTCTTTAATTATAAATATTAATCAACTCAAAGTCAAAACCACATAAACAATTTGTCATGGGATAGATCGCATTTGATACAGAAATGTATCTCCAAGAGCCTACTTTGTGCTCCCTCTTTGCAAAGTAGTTACTGCAATCAGAGCAAGTTAACTTATTTCTGCTATCATAGAAAATAGAGATTTATGACGTTAGATAACCAAGTAAAAGCACTAAAATATGCATAGACAGATCAGACGTGTTCCCACAGTGAAATGTTGTGCTAACTAGCCCAAGACGTTCCAGTTTGCTTGGGCACCTGAGACCTTCCAATATGTTGAATTACATGGACCTCAGAGGCTGTGGCCATGTAAGCAGACACGGTGAATCTATTAAAAATAAGCTGACTTCACTTCTTCCCCACTTCCTGATGGAATAGCGAGCAGTTCAAGCAACTCACATGCTAATTTTTCTCTGAAACCAGACTGAGTCAGTGACAGATACACTGATGTCACCACGGCATTAAGACACACCACGTTCAAACTTTGAGGGTATTGCATTTGTTTTTTAAAGCACAAGACAAAGATTTCTAAGAACAGAGAGAAAAAGGTTATTGATGTACTTCCCAGAAAAAACAGTGAAACAACAATAAAGCAGTCTGAGTTTTAGGGTTTTTTTGGTTTCATGTGAAAAGGCAGACTTTGTCACAGATGTCACATTGGAACCAAAGAGGTTCAGAACTGTGCTGAACTGTGCAGCAGCCAATTTTTTTTATTTAAATATCTTGTTACCTATTATACTTGTGAATTTTTCAGACAGCAGCGAGCACCTGAAGCTACATCATACAAGAAATAGCACAAAAGGAGTAGCACCAATCACACCAGCATCCAGGCAGTTTTGCTGATGACTTACCCTTGCCAAATGCATATAAAATGGAAACAGAGGTTCTTGATCACACACGTTCTCTGATTGATCTAACTGTTTTGAATGGAGTATTGCATATATTTTTAGAAGATTTTAAAAGGTAGGCAAGATAAAATATGTGCAGGTTAAGCAAGCTTATTCTGCACAGGTTCCCATGTTTTCACTCTTTAGAATCTGACATTGCAACTCAAGAAAATGTCTTCACAGCATCAGTTTTTATTTCCATTTAGATGGTCATCAGCTCTTAATCAAATCAAGAGCCAGTGTTCCCGGTCTCTTTACAACTAGACATATCCATCTTGTACCTCATGCCCATATTTTAGATACCCCATGTGCAAGTCTAATTTAGTTATTCAGGAAATTCCAATAAATTGTTCAACCTTAAATTACCATAAGGTACTCTGTATTTATTAGAGGGGACACATGGAACAGGGAGAATGAAGAGCTTCAAAGAGACAAATCATTAAAGGCCAATCAGCAGCAATTTCAGTGATAAAGTGACTGAATTAGTATTCAGTGGATCTTATTTCTTTTCCCACTAAACCCTACTTGTTTTGATAAAAATAAATGCTTATTACTCCTGCATCATTTCTTCCAACTTGAGGCATCTGCTCAATACTTGGTCTCTGAGCTGTTTAAGTTTGGGTATAATGCAATACTGAGATATCATATACTTAATCCTCAGCAAAGGAAAACTCCACAGGATTCATAATGGATGTTATGAAGCAGTTATCATGACATTACAACGCATTTATGCCAGACTCACAGGTATTTGCATTTTGATGTGGGACAACATGCACAGGAAAACTCATCACAAAACCAGTAGAAAAGGAAAACCAAAAATATAGTACACACCCCAAGGGGCCTTTGAATTAATAATCAAGATTTCTTCACATTCAAGAACTTATTCCCAAGTGTATATCCACATTTTAGCATACAGCAAAGTATTTCTACTTAAGGTCAGACTGCTGGCTTCACAACAGACAGACTCATGAACAACCAGTACATTTTTGGAAAAGCTTCAGGTTAATGAAGAATCTATGCTTTGCTGTCAGTAACGTTAAAAGATTCTCCTCTCTGGAATCCACCACATCTTCCCCAATACTTTAAAGCAGTATGAAGACATACATGTGTGTGCATATATACGTGTAGCTGAAAATACAAACATATATACACACACAACTCTTGCACATTCAGAATGCAAGTATTGCATTATCAAAAGCTAGTAGACAATGTATATTTGTCATAGCATAATAAAAGTGACACTCTAAAATGATTTATTTTTTGAGTTTCTTGCATTGTCCTTGACAATTCCTTGCAAGTGCCAATTTATTTCTATCGCAAGAACAGACTGGAATTGTCTATAAAGGATATTTTGTCTAGAGTATTAGATCAGTAAAGATTATGATAAATATTTTCCAGTTCTACATCTGAACTTGTTAATTTTATTTATCACATTTTAATTGATACCTAGCTACCACATAATGGTCGACATCTTTGTTAAAAGGAAGTAATTTTTCAAAAGCAGCTTAAATGTTTTTTAAAGGAAAAAAAATTACACTAGTAGATACTTCTCCAAGCAAAATAGTACTAAAACTTGATTTTGAAATTATTGCAATAGTTTTGACTAAGACTTGGTTGATATTTGTTTTTTCTACCTCAAAGATTGCAGCTAAGCTATCTTTCGACCTTGCCGATCTTCATCCATAGCACAAATGCAGATGACTTGCATGGGGAGGAGGGGAAACAAATCTCACCAGATTTCCAGAAAGCTGTTATGAATGGCACATGGGACTGGCTGCACAAAATTCTAAACCAAACTGCAGAAGCAGTTTGCAAAAGCAATCCTACTAGCCTAGAGTGCAGTTGTTAGTATCTGAAGTAGCTCGTATTTGCTTATACAAGACCACATTCCTTTTGAGACACAAAGGAAATAAGTTCTTACCTCAATTCAGTTATGTCTATCTGCCCTACACAGCAAGAAAATGAAATAACACACGAAAAATCTAGGACCACTGATTCCACTATCACAGAGGTGACCATGCACATTTTATTCTCCCATGGAATGAGGAAAATCTTGAAATGAGAATCAGAAGCTAACGGTTGCCACTATGATTATAGCAATTTAATTCATAAGCAAGCAGTGATATCTAAGTTGGGATATTAAGATTAACAGTTTAACTCAAAAAACCCAAACCTAAAGTATTTTATGTGGCAGAATCAGACAGCAATAATTCAAGTAAAAATTGTTATTACGTGCTAATGTGTGATTGACTGCAGGCTTCAAGTTAATGTAGTCTGCATAATGAGAATAGAAAATACAAATTGACAGAAGGCTAGGAAATTCAAAAGTTATAGTGGTAATAATGTCCATTATTGAAACTAAGCACAGCAAACCGAAATAAAATATAAGATTCAATCTTATCTGTTACTCACTCTCACAGGGTCTGCCATTTCACTAATGAAGAACCACTTTTTGACACAGGACATAGGTACAGACAAAATCCTTCCTCTCCTTCTTCACTCTCCTGCAAAAAAGCACCCCCGGGTTCAGGTAGGGGGAGAGGAAGGATGTGCAGATCTCTCTCCTCCTTCCATCTAGAAGGGTTTGTCCAGATCATCTGGGTCTTGTACACAACAAAGACACAGGATTAGGGGATGCCATGTGCATGTGCACTTTAACACAAGACCACACCTGAATACAGATCAACCCCCTCCAGTAACTACCTCTGTAAATTTGTATGTTGGCAGATATGAGATAAAAACTCCACAGGGGTTTTCACAGAAACGAACAAGGAGTGCAACAGTGCATGTCTTGGCAATAGATGTGACCTTGCAGTGCAGACACCCATCAGAACTTCACCCTAATAGAAAACTCCTTAACATAACAAGTCTTATTTTAAGGAATTTCTTGTTTCTGTTTTTCTATTTTGTTTCAGTAGCATAGGAAGGATGCACATTTGAAATGAACAGAAATACTTTAAAATAATTTAAAAAACCCTTTATTGATAAATTTAACATTTTTTCCATTTATTTAAACTTGTAGAAGAATACAGGATACATTCCAAATATGCAGCCAAGGAAAACACTGAAAAAGAATATTAGAAATAAATAATGCAAGTCTGTAATAGCCAAATATTTTCTCAGAAATTCTGTAAACAGATCGTGATTGGGACCTCTCAGGAAGTATTGTGTCTTAAAATGTAAGATTTCAAGAAATAAAATCCTAGAAAAATTGAAGTACGGTTCTCAGAAAACCACCTCTTTTAAATATCCACTTAAATATCCAATTCTATACTTGTATAAGTCTACATTAATATGTTAAACAAATAAGTCTTAAAATTAAGTGAACTCAGAAATGGAAATGCTGATAGTAAGARCCTCCCTGTGGCTTGCAGCCATCTAATTATAGTAGCTTGCTGTGCAAACAGCATGCAAGGTTCCTCAAGGCAAATCTTTTAAATAATACATCCTTAACTCTCACAGAAAGCAAACCAAAAGAGAGACTATCTGACGTATCCTTTCTGAAAACACTGTGACTGCAAATATATGAGTAACATGGAAAAAGGGATGAACCTCTTCCCCATGTTCAGTTGTTCCCAGGAGCAAACGTTTGGGCAGAATGTGAGTTTTAGTCACTACATATTATAATACAGCCTCTGAAGAGGTAACCATTTTACTTGACTTTGTTTCCTCTGTTGCAGGAGACAGCAGAAGTATGTTTCCAGATACCTAACCCACAGCAAGGGGTATCTGAACAGCTGAACAAAGAACAGCTGAAATTCTCATCTATACTGAAGCTTCCTGCATCAGACATGAGGTGACAAAAGCATGTTGCCTATGAATCCTTCACTCCCTCTTCATTCCTCCATTCCCCAAACATCACAACGTGTTCTTAACTCTGTGTTCCCAGTGATTCAATCTCGGGTTACTAAGTAATAATCAAATAAATCTCAAAGCACTTACTTTATGCTGCAAAGTAATCAACTACATAAAATCTTTTCTAAAGGACCTCTGCATGAATTCTACCACCTTGTTTGACATTATTGCCCAACAATGAAAATTTAGATGCAAACCAGTCATGAAACAGTAATACATTCATTGAGCCTTTTCAAAAAGCATTTTCAAGACAGTTTTAAAAAAGCAGAATGAGAAAGGACGGTTTGCAAATCAAGTCTGTTTTAACTTACCCAGGTAAGAGTAAGGAAAAACTTTTCAATATTGGGTACACGATATAATACTGCTGTAAGGAAGAGGAAAATCAGGTTCCTTGAAAAGCTACTGAATTTGGAGGGGTTTTTGCAAGCCACAACTGCTTGTCTCCCTCTTAAATTCTCAGTATATTATTTAATCATTTCACCTATACAAGTCTGGAGAATTTACAGGAGAGGCAAAACAATTACAACTAAGAAACTGTTAGTCCATAAAAAGGAATATTTATTTTCCTCTCAATAGATTCTTACAGAGGTCTGAAATAATATTGGAAGAGATGCAAACTATTAGGCCACTTGCTGTATTTGTGTCTGTCTCAGTAATTTGCATCTGTCTCAGTACTTTGGTACCACAGATCACAGCAGCTTTCCTGCCAGGACACAATATATTGATGAGGCATTCTTTGCTATGGAGTGGTAAGCAAACCATGAAAAACACCAATCCAGGGTGGAACTGTCACAACTGACCCTTTTTTGGTTTGTCAATTTAAAATAAGAAACAAAAATCTTTGTTACAAAGATTTTGTGTACTTTTACACTGCATATACCACCTTTGGACTTGTGCATCACGGACAGAATGGTTAACTAATAACACAGTATTTACAGCAGTATCTGAGGCAGAAGCAGCACTTCTGAGTATCCCATCTCAGGTTACAATACAGGTGCTTTTTCTGTTAGCATTTTCTAATTGTAAATTAGTCACTCAAGATGAAGTACAATGTCAAGTGAAAATGACACAACTGAGTATAACTAGACCTTGACTAATACCATTCAATATGTAATCACCAGTTCTACATTCACCCTTACTTTGCTTCAAGAAAAAGCTACTAAAAGATATTCTAGTGTCTCTTAAAATGTGAACAGATTTCACTGCAAGCAAGAGTAAGTCCCAAATCAATAGTCTAAAATCTGCATATACAATGAAATTATTCCATTTGAATTAATTACCTGTATAAGAAACACAATACTCCATTCATTCCATTCACATTTCACTCAATAGTACTGAATACTGAAAAATTAAATCATTTCTTTGGCCAATAGTATTTGAATTTGGGATTTTTTTTTCCTTTATGATACACACTTCTTTACTTTGCACATCGTATGCTTGTAACTCAAGGCTTTTGTTTCTTTATCTGACTACTTCTTTCATAGGTAAACAATGGCATTTAAAAACAGAAGTGAATTTTCAAAACTCAGAAGTATGGCAAACACAGTCATTTGGAAAAAACAATGCATAAATCTATTCAGCTATGCAACAGCAGCCTCTGACAATTGCTTTGAGAAAGCTGTTAGCACAGAAGACATTTTCCCATAGCTCTGAAAAAGCTTACTTCAGTGACAGCAAAGTTGAAAAACTGTCTCACGATCTTACAGACAAATTCTAATGAAAAAATTTGATTCCCCTGTAAAATATCTCCTTTTTAAACTTCAGCAAATTGTACTGAACTTCTCAGATCATTTACCTAGCCAGTTCTTTAACACATTGTTACACAAACTACAGCAGAATATACTGAATAATTAATTTCCAGAGTTCACCTTTATTAAAAACAAGGTTTTTGTTGTGAGAACAAATAATCTCTCACTTGTAGCTTGAAAGCCTAAGATAGGATCATTGGCTTCCAGGGTTGCTACTAGCTGCTTAGCAACCTGTCCTACTTGTCTTCCTTCCTTCCTGTTGTAGAGAACTGTAGACAGAGGAGTCGGCTGACGATAGATGAAAACTCGTCGCAAGCACTCACAAAGAGCAGCGTAGGAGTAATCTGGTGCACAAGCCATGAACTTCTTGTCTTGCTTTGATGCTTGGACATAACCTGCATAGCCCAAAAAGAAGTAGAAGGGAGAAGTAATATATTGGTTTCAACAGCACTCTAACTGGCTAAGACAAAATCAACCTCAGCTTAAAAAATAATAGGCAATTAGTAACAAAAAAGACAGAAAAAGATGTATGCTGTTATTAAATAAGCCAATAGTTTCTGGAGCTATGCATTAACCAATTTAATACTAATACTACATCTTCCTGTACATCTTCCTAACTGGCGTTTTTGATGCGCACATATGTATAGCTAGATACTGTTCCTACATCTGGCCCCTCTCCACCTCACAAGGTCTTCCATTTTCTCAGAAGGATCATAAGGCACGGATACACATCTTGGCCCAATATTAGTAGTCTAAGCAAAATAACCCTCTTCTCTCCCCTCATCCCCCAGTTTGTAGTTACATTTACAATTTAAGATTTCTGAGTCTACCTAATCTTGAACAGATGCTTAAAACTTGTCTTCTATTTAGAACTGACTGAAAAAACCATGAGTTACTTTTCAACACACTGTAATCTTTGTTAATATTCACTGAGAAGGAAATATCTTCCTTTTCCATTACAGAACTCAATTAGCAAACAGACTTATTTCAGACTGATTTCCTTTCACACTTTTGTAAAGGGACTTGAGACACAATCTTTGCAAAGAGATTTGCCATCTTTCTGAAAGGTTATTTGTTTCACTTCCATTGAACAATGCATGGCAATGGTTATCACTGAAAGACAGCACCTTTGAGAACAGCAAGCATGCTAGAGTTTACTTTTTTTGGTTCTCCCTCTTTCCTTATTAGCATAGGATAGAGGTCAAAGTACTTGTACTGGGGCTGGCTAGGATGGGGTTAGTTTTCTTCACAGCAAACCATAAGGTGCTGTGTTTTGAATTTGTGACTAAAACAGTGTTGATACCACATGATTTTTTTGGCTATTGCTGAGCAGTGCTTGCACACTGTCATGGCTTTCTATCTTTCCAGCTCTGCCTGCCCCCCTGCACAAGAAGTTGGGAGGGGACACAACCAGGACAGCTGAGCCAAACTGACCCAAGAGCTCAACCCACAAGCTTTCTTGCTTTTGCTCTTCCTTTTCCCTCCCCTGTCCCACTGGGGCAGGGAGGGGGAATGGGGAGAGAGCAAGCATCTGTGCAGTGCTTAGGTGTCCACCAGGGCTAACCCACAACAGCACCATCACACCTTAACAGTGCTTCTTCACGCCTTGAGGGTGTTCTGGTTGTTTTGGGTTTTTTTTAAATGTTAACCCTAAGACTTCCAAATTTACAAATGCTTGCTACTGTCCTCAAAACATGATCTCTGTTCAAATCCGGCTTGACAGTTTCCACCACAAAACAATCAGTAAATATATAGCTAGACTATCAATTGACATGATTGCTGTACTGGGAAGTATTAGGAGAGCCAGAAAAACTTTCCAAGTGTAAGTTCATTAATTTAATTCATATATTTAAACACTGGCACTAACAATAAAGGCAGGATTTAAGTATAGGCTTGCAGGTAAAAGAAGCTTTTGAGCCAGAGGACCTGTATTTAAGTGGGATTTCGCAGAGAGAAAATCGTAGACTCTTTATTAAAAAAAAAAAAAAAAAAAAAAAAAAATAAAAAAAAATGTCACTGTCCTCTGTTTTTCTGGTTTATAGACACAACCCTGTTAGGAGCAGGCAATTTATATGGCAAGACTAATGAGCAGTCAGTGAAAGATACGGGCTTCTTCAGTAAACTGTGGTAAGAATGGGCAAGACCATGCAACTGCTCCTTCAACCAGCAGCAAATCATTAGACATTAGCAGGCAAAGGTCTATTCAAGACCAACTGCTTTTTTTCAACAGAAAGTTGTTAGGACAGATATATAGAACAAAAAACTTAGTCCCTTCAGTTTCCCTTTGGTTCCTTCTTTAGGTTTCAGTCCAAGACTTGAACTGAAAAATACTAATTTTTCAATTATCATCTTTATATAGCTTGTTAAAAACTAATTCCAAAAGTTCAAGCAGAGGAAGAAGGAAATAGGGCTACCATCATTGCTTTGGTCAATATAATGAATACTGTAGATTTTGGAAAACTAGCCGTATGATCTAGAAAATAATAACTTTTACTACTAGCTCTTGCAAAGTACTTCTAAATTTGGTTGTAGACAAATGTCACCTCTGGCACATAAAAGGTGAACTAGATTAGTACAGAAGTGTAAACATCAACATAATAGTGTAAAATGATAGTACTATAAGGAGAAAGAAGCAGAGGAACAATGTTTTTTATCACCTTAGGTATAAAAAGCTCCAAAATATCATAATTTCCTTACTGTTATTTTCAAAACAATAGAAACACATTCTTAAAACAGTACTACAAAGTCAGCATAGAAACTTGAAACTAATAGTAATTTGAAAAAACATCTTAATCCTTATCATCCGCTTGTTTCCCAGAATAATAAAATTTGAAATGAGTTAACAAAGAACAAATTGTAAAATTAATCTCTTTTGTTAGAGGATTTGTTAAGATGCCTACAGCTTAATTTGATCTTAAGTTAAAATTACAGGCTATTAAAAAAATCATTCATATTACAAAACTAAATAAATTGCTAAAACTCAGAACAAAACCAATTATGTGTTATGGTAACCTATGTGAGCTCTATAAAACAGCTAATATCTTCCCTTTCATTTTGGACCCAGACTGACAGTGGTGTGGTCAAACAAATGTATTTGGGGAGGGAGGGAATAAATTGTCACACTCATGGCGTTTTTGAAGGAATGGGTCTAGAGAATACTTAGAGAACATGAAGACTGTAGTTGTCACAGCAGAAGTAAATTCTGGAACAGATTAATTTTCATGAAAACTGATTTATCTGTTTCTTACTTGACAGGTACAATACTGGGCTATGTGGACCATCCTATTTGATCTGATATAGCAATTCTTACTCTTGCATCCATATTTTTCAAAGTACTTTCTGCTTCTGAGCTTTAGGATTCTGCTTCCAACAGTGGGTAAAAACAAATTCTTAGTCCTGATTGCAAGAATACAGCAATACTAACGATTCTTCACAATCACATTTTCTACTTTTCTGTCAGTCTGTAATTTCAGAACAGTTAGGGGCTTCTTGAGCCAGAGCTGGCAGAGTTATGCTCTTGATTGATTTTTCCTGTCACGATTATTTTTTTTTTTCAAATTCATGAAAACTTTCCATGTCTACAAAGTTTTGCAGCAGAGGGTTCCATAGCTTAAATGCGCATATGTGAAGTATTTCTTTTAGCTTCCTTTGAACCTACTATGTACCAGCATCATTTGCTGCTCATAGCTCTTATACCAGAATAAACAGTGAACAATCATGTCCAATTCTTCAGACTTGTCACCTGGGACAACAAGATAGGAAAAATCTAAAGGTCACTTATTAAAACATCTTACCATAAGCATATACACACCTAGACATGTCATCAGTGAACTGCAGCTGTTCCCCTGATGATTTCTGTGTGAGTGTTAAGGTGCTGATTGTGCTTTTAAGTAACTCGAGTTCACTTATCCAAGGAACTCTCCTTTTTACTGTGCAGTACTGTGCTTGCATCCTGTATATAGTCTAAAAAGGCTTATTTTTCTCCCAAGGCATAAATATTTTATTTCTTATGCTCTAATATTTCTCAAATTAAGCTAGCATGCTGCTATCAACAGAATTATAGTACCTTTCAATTCAAATTTAATTAAGTGAAATATCAACAGGAGCCATACTAAGAGCATTCAGGTAGAAGAGTCTCAGATAGAGGAGTGTGACACAGAAGTTAATTTCCTACCTAAAGCATTAAAAGTTGCAATGTGTTCCCACATGTTCTCTGGTTGGTCAGAGTGGGGCTGCCAGAGAAGAGCATCAACATCATGCCTCAGGCAGAAACATGGCATTTCTTTGGGATCCACAACAACTGAGAAAAGATACTGGTTGCTTCCAAGATTAATCTGAAAACAAAACAAAGAAATACAAAATACTGATTCAAAGCATAAACAGCAGATTCTGTCACACATATCACCAAAGTTAGATGTTCATGTTTATTAGTTGACAAAATGTTTGAATACATTATGCTGCATCTTACTGATCACCAGCTCAATACGCTACAGGTAGCTAATACATTTCAAGCAGATGCAATTAAGTTTCTTGGGATAGTATTTAGGGAAACATTATGTCCACTGCACAAGCAAATGGGAATGTGTTTTGTGTAGAAATGGTTTTCTAGGATAGAGGATACTAACCTACAACTACAGATGTTAGGAAAAGATTCTCCCTAAGTAATCACGCCTGTTTTTCTGCAGTGCCAACAGGGAAGGAAATACTGTCCCTCTGCAGTAAGAGTTGGTAAGCACTGGAACAAGGATTAGTTAGAATACTAAAATTACTAAATGTCAACAATTTTTTATTTACTCACAATTACTAAGTTTCAGATTCTTCATCAAGTATGTCTAGATCACCAAAAACATTAAATAACTGCTTCTGTTCAGCAGGAATTCCAATTACATAAGAAAGACAAGACAGGATATCCTGCTACCTGAGTAGACAACAGTGAGAATAAGCAATAAAACAACACATATTTTGAGTTTTCTATGTAAAGCCTTCTAAAGGAACTTATACTTTTAATGTAGCACTATGATTAGCAAATGCTCAAAGAGGAAAGAACAATCTGTCCCCTTAAGGTCTATCAAGAAAGAATGCTCAGGAATTCCAGTGTATACTCAGAGGTGATCTACATTGTTCGTGTTACCAGATGAACAAATACATTTGAACTATTTTTTATATCCAGAAGCTATGTCTGCAATGGCAACATGCAGGATTACACCCTAATGCATGGTACAATATATTACTCCTCAATGAGCATTTCAGATGCTGACATTTGTTGACTAATCGTTCTCAAACAGTTGTCACAGCACTCTCTTTGTTACATGTATTGTGGCAGTAACTATGAACTGCAAGCCTTTTATGCTATCATTGTACAAATGTCACAGGATGGGGTCTCTGTCCTGAAGACCTTAATTTAATCTTAACATAAGATCCAGTGGACAGAAACAACAGCTATTGAGACCCAGAAATTTGTTTACTTGAGGTTATACAGTCTATGGCAGAATGAATATAATTATTTCAGCTGATCAAGTCTAATGGCTCAACTTCAAAACAGCCTTCCATTACCACACCCATTCAACAGGCATACAAATTCTTCAGTTGTATTAAAACTACAGAAGAGGTGAAATAATCCTCAGTCCCCATTAGGGCCAGATGCAATCATGAAACGAGGGTTACTAATTTTCTAAGCAACTAAGAGGCAAAGAAACACTAATAAAGATAACATCAAGAGCTCCACTAATTAGGTGCCTTAAGGAGAACAAAGCAGAAAACAGGAGGCAGGTATTGTATTGGTGCAGTGTGCTGAGCAAAACAGAAAGTATGAAGTCCTAGTCCCTCAAACTTCCTAACATCTGAAAAAGGTAAGAAGTCTGCAGAGGTCAGGCACATGACACGGACAGAAGTGAATGGAACAGACCTTTAAGGAGCACAGGAAAAATAGAATGAATGAAACAACTTGAAAAAGGGAACAAGTTGAGACTTCTCATACGTTCAGCTCAAGACTCACTTCATGGGCCCCTAGTGCGTGCTCACAGAGGCACCTGCTTCTCACACCTGGGAAAAAGTGAATCATGGGGATTGTGCATCAGACACACTGGTGTGATGACACTCCACAGGGTCATGGACGGTCAGTTACAGTATGATTTGACCAGAAGAACCTGCTAGAAGGCCCAGCCTCCCCAGCTGTTTTTCATCAATGTGACCTCTGTTTTGCTGCTCCCCAAAAGTCATTGTTATTACTTCTACTTCATTCCCCCATCTCCCAGGTAAGAAAAGCAAGCTGCTCCTGGAGCACCAGAAGGAAATTAAGCTTGGCTTCCTACAGACTGGAATTACATTTCCCTAAGCTTCTCTTCCCCAGAACTCCTTGTAGATTTCATCTTTTCTTGTTTTTAAGCTCTTGCCTCCCATAATGCCTACTTGCTTTGTTGAATATGAGGTAGCATAGTCTATGACTAATCCTGAGTTTTTGCTGTGCTTACAGGCCAAACAGCTGCTGCCTTTTAAACTGGATAAGGACTGTGGTGGGTTTGACTTTGGCTGGCTGATAGACACCCACCCAGACGCTCTTTCACTCACCCTCCTCAACAGGACAGGGGGAGAGAATAAGATGTAAAAGCTTATGGGGGTTGGGGTCAGTCCATAACACTTCCTCTCTGCTACTCCTTCCTCCTCATGCTGTTCCCATGCTCCAGCGTGGGATCCCTCCCACAGGATACAGTCCTTCGTGAACTACTCCAACATGGGTCCTTCCCACAGGCTGCAGCTCTTCAAGAACTGCTCCAGCATAGGCCCTTTCCAAGGGGTACAGTCCTTCAGGAATGGACTGCTCTGGCATAAGTCCTCCACGGGCCACTCCTGCGTCAGCTCCTCTCCACGGGCCACAGCTCCTGCCAGGAGCCTGCTCCTGTGTGGGCTCTCCACTGGCTGCAACTTCCTCCAGGGCACATCCACCTGCTCTGGTGTGGGGTCCTCCACAGGATGCTTCATGGATATGTGCTCCACCGTGGTCCTCCATGGGCTGCAGGGGGACAACCTGCCTCACCATGGTCTTTTCCAGGGGCTGCAGGGGAATCTCTACTCTGGCACCTGGAGTACTTCCTCTCCCTCCTTTCTTCTCTGACCTTGGTATTTGCAGTGCTGTTTCTCTCACATTTTTCTCACTCCTCCCTCTCACTGCTGCTGCACAGCATTTTCTACCTTTTCTTATATATGTTTTCTCTGAGGGGCCACCAGAATCCCTGATGGGTTCAGCTGTGTCTTACAGTGGGTCCACTGGAGCTGTTTAGAACCAGCTGTGTCTGGCACAGGGCAGCCCCAGCCTCTTCTTGCAGAGGCCACCCCTGCAGGCCCACAGCTGCCAACACCTGGGTATGAACACCCAATACAGCTCTACAAGCTGAGGGACCATGTATAGGTGTCTCCCCTTTCTTACTGTTGTATTTCAACTGACAGAAGCTAAGCATCTTTGAGATGGATAACAGACAGAGCACTCTTCTCAGCCACAGCTCACTTCATTATGCATCAGTCCTCGAGCTAAGGGAGAAGGTTGGACTCTGAGGAACCAACTCCTATGATTCGAACTGAGGAAGTAGTTTCACAGAGAATCAAAAAACTGCACAAATGTTTACGATACCACAGTAAAATCCCAACTTTAGCACAAAAGTAGCTTTGAAGTCACCATTAATCACGATTTTCAGCCAAAGATACAACAGTATATACATTAAATTATTTACATATGACAATAAGCCTTACAGCACACAGCACTGAGTAATTTGTAGATGTCTTTCAACAGCAGCTACACATATTTTTAAGGGTCAAGCACTTCGTATTTTGTAAATCCCTTACCTAGTAAAGCACACACCAAAATTTAAAAAATATATTCTTTTAGAAGTACCATGTTAGGAGTGTGATAATTTTACAAACATCAAGATTTTGGTTTTAATAAACATCTGTAGTTAAGTAAAAAAATCCAAAACACCCAACATGCAATTTAAATCTACATGTGTCCTAACAATAACATTATTACATATATGATAAGCACAAGTGTCATGTTACTTAGCTATTATTTATTTTTACACCACAAACAGTTTTGAACAGACTAAAGCAATTAAGGTCTTTTTCCAGGTTTCAATAAGTTTGTGGAATATGTASAGAAATATTTTAAGTGTACAGCACCTCAGCAAAGTAATTCTGAACTTTGATTACTTTTTTCCCCAGAAGTAATTTACAGTGTTTTGAAAAACCCAATAAATGTTATTTAAACTGGGTTAGTTGCCTATTTTATATGCAACAGAGATACAGATCAATGCGACAGACAGTCCAAATGCAAAAAAAAGTTTTGTGAGTGTTGTCAAAACATTAGAAACTCAACTGTAACAAAGAACCATTCAAACCTGAAGCAGTTATTCAGGCAAACCATCCAGAACCAGAAAAGCTCTTGAAGAAGACCTTGCCTCCTCCTGTCTATCACCAGTAGAGCATCTCCACTCCAACAGACATGCACAAACACATGACCTACCTCCCACACTCCCATAGCTCAGATGTAAGCATGATGTACTTCACAGAATGACGTGTAGTTTTAGTTAACAGAGGTCATTCTGGCACCTACTGAGAAGGCAGGCTCATGCTTCTACATAGGCATAGTGTAGTGTTTTTAGGTAGCCCAATCTTCACCTGACAAAGCCCGTCCCCTCCACAGCAAAAAAATATTGCATCTCTAGTTTCTGATGGCTTGGGAAACACAACACATTGGAGTTTACGCCACCATTAACCTAACTTAAAGAACTGATATTAATAAAGCAAATATTTCTCTATAGGAGAAACTGAATAACTGCATTTGAGCTAGAGGAGACAAACGTCATTTTGCCACACTAGAACAGGCCAGTATAGCGATATATTTGACAGAGATTGCTGGCTGTCAAACCTCGTTATTTCAGCTGGATCATTGCCATTGAAATGCACCAGAAAATGTCAAGAAAAATAGAATCAGATCTCTTTACAGAACAGATATAATTACATCATCAATGTTTTATATCCTTAAATTATAACTCAAGGTGGGAAATGTTCCTATATAAATATTTCATGGTCTTAAATTCTCTAAGATTCTGGACACACGTTTCACAAAGTTCTCTCCAACTTAAGAGCAAAAAGACATATACAACTGTATACTACTGATGATGGTTTACTACAAAGGTGAAAAGCTGTATCAGCCACACTTCTGAAGGAATAGGGCCCTGCATTGCTAACAAAAAAAAATAATAAACCCCGAACAATTTGAAAGAAGAACTAAATCAAAGTGGAAATATATTCTTGTATGTTGAAAAATCTACTGAAATACTCACATTCCTATGTCCTCCAACAAGGAGGAAAAACACAAGATCAGAAGCCCCTTCCAACCTCAACTATGTGGAGATATTCTAGTCCAATCCTCCCTGCTCAAAGCAGGGTCAGCTAGAGCAGGTTATATAAGCATGAAAATAACCACAGTAATTGTCCTTTGACCGTAATGCTTTAAACACATTAGCCTTTGGATTACTTTTATGCCACCCATTTTTAAGAGCTCTTTACAAACATCCTGGAGTTCAAACTTGCTCCACAATGTCTTGCTGCCTGCTAGAAAGCAGTACACGTCAGATCTGCCTTTCTTGATCTCATGATATCATGTTCCTCTTGGTCTGTGAAATGTCTCTGGGGCACAAACTTCTTATCCTTCAGGGCAAGAAGCAGTAGTTTAGGCTAAGTTATTCAGAACTTTATCCAGTCTGGTCTTGAAAACCTCAAGGACAGAGGCTGCGCAACCTTACTAGGCAACCTAATCCATGCTACAATTATGGTGTAAAAGTTTTTCCTTTCATCCAGTTTGAACCTCTTGTTTCTACTTATGCCTGCTGTCTCTTGTTCTCTTACCATGCATCACTGAACAGCTAAAATCCATTTGAACTGAGTTGCTATAAAATGTCCTTCTAGCAGTTACAGATTTTATGTTCTGACAAATGTTACCTATCACACTGTATCCACAAAACTTTCTTGGTGGAGCATGCTAGCCTTTAAAATTAATCTTTTTTTCTTTGGCAGCACAGATGCATGTAGAGGCATATATACATATATATATACACATACAGACATATACATATGTATCTGTACTGCCAAAGAAAAAAAGTTTTTTTTTTTTGTAAAAAAAGGACAAACCAAGATCTGCAAGACACAGACTTAAGACTTCTTCTAGAGCTTTTCTGAAGAAACGGAAAATTATGAACTGATTCAAAATCTTATCCTGTAACTACGACATTTTCTGTACAAAACAGGCTACCCTATATGTACTTTGCGTGATACAAGGTAGTGATGAGGTGAAATACCAATGTTTATTACAAGTTTAGTAGAGACATCTTGAAAAAAACCCCAAACCCTCAAAAACTCCAAAACGACAACTTAATCTGTGACGCTTTCGTATGATCATTTTGTTTCTCACTTTAGCCAATGGACCAGATCAGGTTCTAACTTACTACTGCTTACAACCCAGATCAAGCCTCCTATTGAAGCATTTTACTTACAATCTGTTATTTCTAGTGTGATTGAGAAACAAGTATCATGAAGCATATTCTATGCTCCAGCTCCTTAGTAAAAAGGGTCAACTTTCTACCAGGCTATCTGAGAAAAATGCAAGCTAAGGAATCTACAAGAATTTTATGCCACTGAAAAAGACCCCTTTCTCATCATTGAAGAACACATATGGGTTGATAATTTCTGTTGCTACTGTGACTTTACATTATGGAAGAAATTTATGTGGTTTCAAGAATTTGCACAGATTTTTGTTCTGATAATAGAATTCAACTTGCATATTAAAAAAATGTTTAAAAATATTTCTGTATAATAATTTTCAGCACTTACAACATGAGTGACTTTCAAGGTATCACCATCAAATCTGCACAAGCTTGCGCTATCTTCAAGAAAAGCATCACATTCTTCTAATTCTTGAGCATTACAAGGTGGCTTTTCTTTTTCAGGGTTTGGATTCTGAAATAAAAAGACAAGGAACTACACTGAAAAACCAAGCTACTGAATATATACATATATAAATCCCTTTTCATAACAAAAAGAGTTCAACAGAACAGGAAGAATAATTTGCATATCCTTACATACTTAAAGATCAAGCTATTATGTACTTATTCAAAATGAATAGAACCATTTCTGCTGTGGAGGATAGCATGAGTGGTAGGTACAACAAAACCCATTTCAGTTTAAGGAAAGGTATATAAGCCACTAAAACATGGACAATAAACACCCTTCTGTAAGTGGCAAACGTATACAATTCTGAAAACCTATGCAGGTTTAGTAAATTTACATCAGCGTAAGCTTCTTTCAGATTGCCATTGGAAATGCTATTAAAAAATGGATTAATTCATTTTGTAATTAGCTCTAAATACATGCCTCCTTTTAGCTTTGCTAATAATTATTTAAAATTAATGATGTTATGCATATTTTTCAATGCACTCAAAACAAGAAAAAAGTGTATTTTTTCACATCCCACAAGTCAAAGAAAGGAAAAACTGTCACTTTTACTAGTAACTCGAGAGCAAGATATAACACTACTGCATACAGAAACAGCTTACTTCTGCTAATGACATATTCCTTGGGTAATTTTCAAAACAACCAAGCTATGTTACCTTTGTGATATATTTAAAAGAACTAATTTCATGATAACAGAAAGGGACCTTTATTTAACAGAAGGCAAAAATACAGACTTCCTCATTAAGTATGAATTAATATCGCTTCTTGCACAGAAAAGACACCATCTTGACAACTAATATAAGCTGAAAGCTGAGGCCAAACAGAATGTGTAAGGAAAGATTAGACAGGGCATTGACTCAATTCATCTGAGAGGGAGGAGTTCCTGAGTTCCTGTGCTCATTTCTTCATCCATTGCAACTGATTATTAAGAACTTTTATTTTGTTTCAGTCCACAAAGATAGGGAGATCAGCACAATTTTTTCTTAATTGATAAGACAATTCAAGTTCAATGAAAACAAACATGAAGAGATAACACAGAAACGTCCTTAAATGACAGGAACCAGGAAAATTATGTGCCATCTACTGCAGGCTAATGCACAAGACTTAAACCAGGGTATCTGTCTCTTTAGAGGCCAGACTTTGGGGTTCACCTCTCCTCTACCAAGCATTCTTGATGGCCTCTGGTTTACTGTTTCATCAGGTGACTTTTAAAAAAACCTTGCAGGTAAACATCATTACCATAAGCAATTGAGATGACCAAAAAGAATCCATGCCTTTATTATACATATGTAGCTAAAGTTGCAGTATAACCAAATACGTAACATCTATTTAAATGGTTACCTAAGCAAAGATTTTTTTTACCATGATCATTACCGCACACAAGCTGAAAAGTTGTGACAAAAAAAAAAAAATCATCACTTTAAGCTCAGTAGGATTTACAAAAGAAAAGAAATTTGAAGTTCCCAATAAATCTATGGTCAAAAGATGTACTACAATATCTTGCCCACAACTAGCGAGGGAGAGAAGAGGGAAATCAATTTAAGCACTACACAGAATTTATTTTAGTAACACTTTTCAGCCTTATTAAAGAAAGTAATAATCCAGAACTAATATATCAAGATCCATAGGGAATCACACTTCACAAGTTTTAAATGAGATGCCATTTTCTAATTAACCCAAAAGAGGAAGTACCAAGCAAACAGCAGTTAAAAATTACATCTTGTTTTAAGTAGACTCCCTGTAAAACAATAATGCCAGAAAGTTCATGAGTCATGCTTATGCTTTCCTAAATTTTCCTTTTAAAAACGTTATTTACACTCACAGTCTAGAAGTCAAGTAACAGCATCCCTAAGAAGTGTTGCTAACCTATTGATAAACAAGAAACAGACATCCTTCAAAATTACTTAAATCAACTGCTTAAAACAAACTGCCACATCCTAAGTGGTGGGAACAAAATTTATTTTCAGTGCTAAATCAGACATCTGTTTTGGTGCACAGACGCTATCATGTAAGCTAAACTCAGTCCCCCGTGAAGATGGTATTACTGTTCAAAGTATATTCACAACTCTAGTGTTATTAGTTTGTTAACAGTTTCAGTTATAAATGAATGTAGAGTTAGGATTCTGAATAGCAAAAGACCTGATGAGCTATGTCAATGAAGTGCAAATTAGGATATCCAGAAAAGACAACAGGCAGATCTACAAGAATTTGAAAAGTTTTACTTTCAACTCCTTACCATTACTTCAGAGGTAAGATGCATCAGGCTTTCAGCTATTTCAGAGCATTGGGAAGAGTCCATAATGAATTCCCCTCTTGTGTCACCAACTATTAGCTCTGGCCACCGGGGTCCCTCATTTTTCTTAATTAGAGAAATTTCCAAACTAAAATGCAAATAGAAGACACAGAGTAGTACATGAAAACAGTGCATCCATTTCTCAGATCAGTCAAAAAGCTCTAAAAGGAGATTTGAGCACTTCTCCTCTCCAAACTGAATTAATAATGAAAATCATATAACAGAAACCATTAGCATTCAATTTATAAAATAAACTATTCTAATGGAAAATATTCTGAAGAAAAACAGACCAAGGACACGTGGTTTCTAAAAGCCTAAGAACAAAGAGAATGTATTCATGTAAGTGTCCTCAGAGTTTTCAATGTAAAAGCAGTTTCCCCTGAAGCAGTCTTATTAAAATATTTTAAATACTGTAGGAGATCACTTGTAAAGAAATCTATTCAAAGAGTGACAGAATTTTACTACAGAGGTTTATTTGAAACCTAAGTAGTATTTAATAGGGCTACTTAAGTGTGCGCTACCTTTATATAACATCTAGGACAAAAATATTTGTATTTTATAGACCTCAGAAATACTAAAACAGTTAATTATCTAGATTGTATACCTAAAATCATATCTCAGAAGAGATAAGATTTCTCTAACCTGTACTTAAGACAACCTGGTATAACCATTAGGAATAACTAAATAAATAGAAAACAAGAGACTTAGCCCGATGCACCAACACAGCAATTCCATTTAATTACTGCATTAGACCAACACATGGATATAACGATAAAACACGAGTTAGTTTTATTATATTCACTTCTTAGATACACTTATAGGGTCTACAATGACAGTCTTTTACCTGACAGAACAGGAAAACCTTCTAAGTTACTAACTACTGCATCATAGCAATAACTATTCGGTGAACTCTAAATCTGTTTCTGAAGCAGTTCCATTGGTATTACAAATAGCATACTTTTACAGAAGATATTTGGAGCAAGTTTTAGACTTTTAATCAACAGATTTAAAGTGGTACTGCAGTACCAACATTAAGAACCGAGTGTAACTTATTACATTTAAATGTGTAATTACTATTTCCCATTAAAATAGAAACCTGAGATTCATGAAATATTGCTCACTTGATTAATAAAAAAATTTAGTTACTCAGCTGAGTTATTTTTCACTATGATATCTAATAATCAACAACTGAAAATCACATTTTAGTATATAGTATTAGTGTAATCTATATACAAATATTAGTCCCTTTATTTCATTATTTTGGAGAATAACTATCTTTTACAGTTAACCTTTTGGGAAAAAGCCAAGATTTTTGATGAGGGAAACCAAGGGAAAATCATAGAATCATAGAATATCTCAAGTTGGAAGGGACCATAAGGACCATTGAGTCCAACTCCCTGCTTTTCGCAGGACTACCTAAAACTAAACCATATGACTATCAAAAGAAATTGAAAAACATTTTAACTGAGAATGTCTTGCAGAAAATGTCAAGCTAATTTTTTTTTTTATAATCAAATCTCACAAGGTATATACATCTATATACTTCACATAGAAGTTCAAACAATGCATTACTGAAAAATATTGACATCAAGCTTGCCTAAGCACCCAGAAGTCAGTATTATCTCTTTTTTCACTTTGTATTTTAAACTATTATAATGGCAAGAATAACTATTGCCATATATATTACATACAAAGCAATATGCAAAACTATCATAAGAGACAATATCTCAAATGTGTAACGCTCTGCTCCCCAATTTCCACACTTGGGGAATGATAGTGAAAATGTATGTATTTAAAAGTTGTAATCTGAAACTGTAGTGACTTTCTATTTTTCACTGAGTCTTCTCAAAAACCCTCCTTAAATGGCCATATTTTCCACAACATTATCGTTGGGAACACTACTGTGACATTGAAAGAAATTTGTATTCTCCCTACTTACTGCATGCTCGTTCACGTTTATAGGATTAAAGTTTGTGCATCTCAAAACCTCTCAGAGGAAACAAAATTGGAAACTGCAGGAAACTCTGTGGACCAAAAATGCCCAATGGAAACCCAAAGACAGATCCGAACTACACAAAAAGTTTCAGGTTTTTCTTTTTCATATCATAAGCTTTACATATGCAGAAATAACTTCTTGAACTGGGACTCAGACAGAAAACTGAAACGCATACACTCTCATCAAACAAGTATTAGATACTCTACCTGGTAAAAAATAAAGTGCAGTTTTCCTATTGTATGATTACCTTTATTACAATATATAGCATTCAGAATAACTAAACTGTAAAACCAGTAATAAATCTACAGCAAAAAGGGAAAAAAACCACCAAAGGAACACTGATTATAAAACAAAGGTAAGAGACTGAAAGATTCTTTTACAAAGTTGTAACACTGAAATTCAAATCTTGAACTGCTAGAGTCAAAAACAAGATTTCCAAGAAATATGCATGGTAAAAGGGATAAGTTCTCTTCAGAAGAAATCACTAACTACAGCACAATCATATTTTATTGCCAGATGCACAGCAAGAACCATTTCTACACTACTAGATTATTAGAAATTTCTTTCAACACCTGTACATTTTTGCTCAGAGCAAGTATTTGGTGACTGTCAATCAAAGAAAGCCCAAAAAGTAAAAAAGTCAATAACTAAGAACTCAAAGGTTTTAATTAGTAAGTTTAGTTTATGGAAATGCAAAAGGGACTGTAAAGCAAGTAGCAAATACTGTTATCTGGTATTTATATTTTTCAGAACCCATAGTGCTTCAAAGTAAACTACATCGGGTATTAATGATTGGTATTAGAAAACAAGAGGCCAAGCAGAGAACAACAGAAGACATTTCAAAATGCTTTAAGGCAGAGTTTTTCTTAACCAAAGAAATTCTTGATCCTTAAATCTAGTAAATAGATTTAAGCATTTCTGTTGCACTTATGTACTGGCTTTGGCTGGGATAGAGTTAATTTTCTTCATAGTACCTGGTGTGATGCTATGTTTTGGATTTGGTTTTGATATGGATAAAAGACAAATATGCTTAGGGATACAGGCAAGTTTATATTTTGCTAAATTTATGTCCTTTATCACAGAATATTTGCAAAACTTTCCCGGTGAGAAAAATTAATTTTTATCTTATTTAAAGGAAATACCTCTATTTCCATAGAAACAACTCCTTTCTTCTTATATTTTTTCACATGATGACACCATATACGGAAATTACTCTTTAAGCAACCATTTAACCAAACCTGCTTGTTTCAAGAAATAGTGGCTCATTACTTTATCCTAGGAGAGAGCAAAAGCAGTAAATGTCCAATTATGTATAATATACTGACAGACCTCATTGCTTTTCTTATACTTGTTGGAAGATCCAAGACGAATTCCGTCATGAACCTCATCCGAACAATGACACTTGAAACAGTTTTACTTACTGTCTCATTTCCTTACATTCCCCCCCCCCATCAGCCTGTATCCTTCTTCCCCATTCTTTATCTTATGTTTAAATACTTTCTTTGGTTCTGGACTTAGCCTATGGTTCTGCATTTACAGAATGATCAACACAAGCTGCTTCCAGTCTGCAACCAGTGTTACATGTCACAGAGCTTGTGACAGACTAAACCCAAGGGGTGGAATGTGACTTACTAAAAAAACCCCTACAATGGAAGACCTCTGATGGAGATGGGCAAGGGGATGTGCCCACAAAGCTCAGGAAATGAAGCAAAGAAGCTGACCTTACCTCATCACAAAGGGTGGCCTTTGTTTTAGATAAACAGCTATCAATAGTTGAGTGGATCAACTGGTTGTGTAAATGTTTTTCCTTGAGTTCATTAAAAGAGTGTGAATATCTCCCTGAGTTAGCCAGACAGGCATGGGGTGGAATGAATATGTGGCTCAGCCCAGGCAGAGTATAAAAACTAGACAACTAACAAAAGGATTTGGAAGAGAGCAATGGGCTGGAGCTGGCTTCAACCCACGTATTCCTTCCCGGCAAGTGGGGATGCTCAGTGTTGTGACAGTGAGCATATTATAGAGACTGGTAATGGGAATCACGTTGGTATTGTGACTAAACTGTGTATTGCAATTGCTATATTTTGCTAAGCGTAACTTGCATTTGTATTGAGTTTTCAGTGTATTTTGTATCACTCTGCTAAATTAGAAATCCCGTATAACATCAACTGTCTTCAAATAAGCAAATTTGATTATTACACCCTCCATGCGTGGAATATCTAAAAGAACCTGGTCAGGGAGTATTGGACTCTGACAGAGCAACTCGTAACAGCTGCAGCTCATAGTCTTATTTTGGTTGAAGTGAACAAACCAGCACAAATACCTTCTATATCCAAATATCTTCTACATCTTAAAAGGAGTACTAGAGGTAGCCAGTTAAAAAAAGATTAACTTTTCATCCTGTAGCCCACTACTGCAAATATGGCCTCTAACAAGTTTAAGAAAAAAAAAATTAAACTTCACAAGTTTAATACTGTAAAAGACACTGGAAAAAAAACTGATTTAAGTTCATTTTTATTTAAGTATGGACATTCCTATTACTCTGAACTCCTTTTGTGATTACGCATTAATTATAATAGCTGTGATATTAACTAGGGCTACAATAACTACCAAATGTATAGATGGCTAGCACTGGTTAGAATACTTTACCTGTAGTGAAGAAATATTTGGGTGCCTAGATTCACAGATATTAGAAAGAGTACTTGAAGAGCTTGGACAACTCTATCTTGCAATAAGACTATATATATCAATATCTGATAGCTGTGGACTTACACACAAATCCCTACTTGAACATTTAAGAGACTAATATGAGACTTCTAAATAATGAAACACACCTCTAGGTTAAATAAAAAATGTGCTGAGTTAAAGAATGTAAAATGTATGAACTTTCCAAAGTTCAGAAGTATGATCACAAAGCTCTTAGAGCAGAAAATGTTTAGTCCATTCCAGACTTTCAAACCCACCTCCCTCAGGCAAACAAACAGAAACCCACCAGTGCAATTGACAAGAGAAGCTATAAAAATTCCAAGTTACTTTTACAGGTAATATGGGCTTAGGGTAGAAAGAAGAACAAGATCATTGAAGTTTGGATCAACTACTTTTTTGTAATGCACATACTGCATTTCATTCATCACGACTTAAGTCTTACTTTGAACCACTTAGATGGTGCTTCAACTCTAGCTGTCCTGACCAGGCAGCACAAGGAGAAGTACAACTGCCAAAGACGAGCAAAGACTTTCAATCCCTCTTGTAAGTGGAAGGATGAAGAGGAGTATGTTTAGCAGTATTTAAGCATTCAACAGCTCCCTCAGTTCATGTCCTACAAGGTAGGACAAAATGGTGCATATAAGTGTTCACTGCACCTGTTAACTGCAAAGAAAGTGGCTTGTAACATAGCTTTTACCTTCAAGTCTCAAACAGAAAACTCAGAAGGCTACATTTCCAAATATATAGGGATTTCACACTCCCTTTTACATGTGCAGAAACACATGTGGAAATAAATCTGAATACTTGTGTCACCTTCCAGATATGAAACATTTTTATTGATGCAAATGCAAATGTTGTAGACAATTTGCACCCACAAAAAAACCCTAAAACAATGGTTGAGCACGTCTTGTCACTGAGATCAGATTAGGGCCCTGAAGGGCCCTCCGGAGGCTCTACTAATAATAGAGAGTCTAAGTAGAAAGCAAAATTTGATGTCCAAAATTAGGTTGCAATTCTCTATGAGAGAACTAAGATTCTAGAAGTAACAGGTTTTGAAATAAAAAGTAAATTTTACTATGGTTTAGGGAACTCTGAATTCTTTTTTTTTTCTCCTCTCCATTCTTTGGTGTATTTATTTCAGAAAGAAAGAGACAACTAAAATTTACTTCTCAAATAAAACCATGAACATTTCTATTTGAGGTCTACAGCAGATTCACGCAGATTAATTTTATATCATATACATAATGTATAATTGTCCTAGTTTTGGCTAGGATAGAGTTAATTTTCCTCCTAGTAGTTGGTATAGTGCTGTGTTTTGGATTTAGTATGAGAATAATGTTGGTAACACACTGATGTTTTAGTTGTTGCTAAGTAATATTTACACTAGTCAAGGACTTTTCAGCTTCCCATGCACTGCCAGGTGCACAAGAAGCTGGGAGGGAGCACAGCCAGGACAGCTGACCCAACTGGCCAATGGGGTATTCCATATCATATGACTTCATGCTCAGCATATGAAGCTAGGGGAAGAAGGAAGGGAGGGACGTTCGGAGTGATGGCGTTTGTCTTCCCAAGTAACTGTTAGACGTGATGGAGCCCTGCTGTCCTGGAGATGGCTGAACACCTGCCTGCCGATGGGAAGCAGTAACTGAATTCCTTGTTTTGCTTTGCTTGCGTGCATGCAGCTTTTGCTTTACCTATTTAACTGTCTTTATCTCAAACCAAGAGTTTGCTCACTTTTACTCTTCCGATTCTCCCCCCCGTCCCACCGGTGGGGAGTGAGCAAGCAACTGTGTGGGGCTTAGTTTCTGGCTGGGGTTAAACCACAACAACAATGGATTAGGAAAATATAATAAGGAATTTATAAGTCAAACCTGAAGAATTTCTGTTACATTATTACCAAAAAAACGTCTGTTTGTGGAAAGCGGAAGTAGAAGAGAAATTATTAACACAAACAACAGGGTAAAAGTCAGGCTGATCAATCCTAAAATTTAGTGGAAAAAAAATTGTTGAACCAATTAAGTTTACTTTGCTTACAAAGCTATTTTTAACATTTTGATAGCTATTTTTTTTCCTGGCTATTTGGAAAAAATAAAGTTTTTCTTTAGTACTTCAAAATATTACTGAATTTACTTACTGAATTTATCACTGAAGTTTTATAACTATATGATACACCGTCTTTATGAAAATCATTTAACAGTTTACCTATTTACTTTTCACTGTGATCAATTAGAAGTGAATGGACAAGATTATTCTCAAAGAGAATAAAAAAAAACAGGCAGTCATACAGACAGGTAGTCATACAGACATGCATGGATTAATCTCCAGTAGCTCATATCACCAAATATTGTTTTAGAAAGGCAATTGACAGCATTAGAACAGGACATTAACTCTGGCTGCCAATAAACACAGGCAAAGCATGTGAAAATAGTGTGAGGAGGTTAACATTATGAGCATCAACGTAGTCTAATGTTGCAAAGAACTCTGCTTCACAGCTCAGTAGTAGAAACTCTTAATTTCTTGGTCTGATACAGGTATAGCTGTCAGTACAGACAGTTATACATAATGTCTTTTTTCCTGAAACAAAAGAATTTATGATTTTGGAAAGGCTGTTCTATGTTGTTGTGGAAAATAGCTGGTCATGTAGCTTATAAACAAGTAACTGTAAGAGGAGGGGATTGCTTTCACAATTAGCTAAAGAAACAGTATTATGAGACAGCAAAAGCCAGTGAACTATTTTCAGCAGAGGAGACAGATTCTTACAAGGAGGGATGCAGAGTGTAGCATTAAATGAGTCCGTTCCCAGAGGGGCCAGAAGTCAGAGATACGGTATACACTTTGAAATCAATTCCTATCAATAGGAAAATTAAAAACCATATACAACACCTTTTGTTCTCTCTAATTATCCATGTGCAGCTTTCGTGGTCCACAGATGAATAGAGTTTTCCTTCCATCAAAGGAGGCTGGTCTTTCAGCGTAACACATATGTTATCAGGAGAAAAGCGTACTTTTATGTCATCCTTAGTAACGTCTTGAGGAATGTGAACTGTTATTGTCACATCGTCTTCAGTCTGCTGCCAGTAATAGAGAGGGTCTACAATTGGAAACATGCAGAAAAATACAAACTAGATTACAAATGCTGTCCTGGATTCCACAATATGCAATGCTGGGAGATATGGAATAGAAGTTTGTGGAAGAGTGGAAATTAACTTTCACTCTGAACAATTTACATAAAATATATTCTGATTATGAAATGGAGAAACATTTTTTTAGCAATCAAGTTCATTTGTGTCCCTCATCTGGAAAGCAATTTATATTCATGTCTATACTCAAATATGCCGATAGCATTATACAATGGGCATTAACTATTACTCTAAGTTTATTGTAGCATAAAAAATTGACAGCCAAAATGTACTTAAATACACTGAAACATTAATGATTAATAATTTGGTTGAATAGACATCAGGGACAGTGGTATTGACAAGCTACTGGATGCTCAGAAGAATATGCCATTCAGAGATGTGAACATTTTTTTCTTACCTGTTTTGCCAGAAGCTACACTGACTATTCAACAGAAATGATTTAAGAAGATCAAGTAGTCTTCATCTGCCTCAGCTGATGGAGATGAAATAAAACTGCCTGCCCAGAGGTAATGCTTGACTTTTGCTCCTGGGTCTAGAATCTGCCTGATGTCTATCTTGATTATTAAACTGCTACAAGAAGTGGCCTTTTAAGAGAAATGTTTATACAAAAGGAAGGCTATGACAGCATGATTGGGTAGTGCTCCGTTGGTCACAGAAAACACAAATACAGATGCATTCATTTTCTAAAGAGCAATCTTGTACATGTTACCTTTGTATTTAGAGGAAAAGTAAAGTATGGATAGACCCTTTGGAAGCTCTCAAGTTGTCACAACACAATACAAGATTCAGTTGATCTAAGCTTCATGTCAGCAACTGTGACTCTAGAAGGACTCTTCCACTGTTGCCCCTTACCACAAGTTTCCTGTTTGCAATAGATCAGTCACAGGTGCTACAAATACACTTCTCAGAAACTATTAATATCTGAGATATGATAGCCTTCAAAATTCTAAAATTTGACACAGATTGTATCTGATAGTAAAAGTCTTAATTTATAAGAAAACTGCATGACACCAAAAAAGTAGCTTAGACTTCCCCTCTCCCTGGTCTTCAAGACAGCCTTCTCATAAGCTGTCAAAAATGTGCAGAGGAGACTATGAAAGAAAAAATTAAAAACCAAAATACCAATGTGCAACATAACCGCCTTAATATTTCTTTATCTGTTTTGTAAAATCTTACAGAGTTCTATTGCTGGCACATCTTSTTTCATTATCTGATATCTATTATGCCTGCAATTTTATATAACCATGCAACTAAAATTCTAGCCTACATTAGGTTTAGCAAAAGACAAATTGTCTCTTAAAGAGATATTAGACTTCCCTCTAAACTAGGAGTTCAGGTGTCAGTACTTTCTCTACCATTAGATTTTTGTGCCATGAGAAGTTTTCTAAAGGTACTGCTGCAAACAGTACTCCACACTTTACAGATTTCTGCGCTTTGGCAACACCATACGTGCACATACATGCATGAAATGAGCTATCCTAAGAGCCATATAGTGCTCTTTACTGTGTTTCCTTAATCACACCTAGCACACAACTCAAGAAGCTCTTAAAATCCTTAAAACATTGAACTAGCTAATTCAGTGACAACTGCATAGACATTGCGTTATGGTGCTCAGTGTACCGAACTCCTCCTTTGCCTCAAGATTTATATGTACAGACTATTCCTAATACAATTACATGTACAATGTCATAGTTATCACAATGTATACATTCCAGAAAATTGGATCTTTTTGTACTGTTTCCCAAACACATTTTTGCATCATTGACAAAGATTGTGCTAGTATCATTCAGTTAGGACTGGTTCATTAACCAACATCTCATATTCAGAAGCAAAAATAAAATCTGAAACAGTAAAATATAACTACATAAACATATATATTACAGAGCTCAGTGATATTTAAGATAAAACAACTTTATTAATAGGGTTTTTACATACCTAATTTTGTTTTGATCTCATAGAAAAAGAATTATGGATGCCTTTTGTTGAGGTTTATTATTTTTTCTGAACTGCTTTACCACTGGAGAAAAGATAATCTCTTACAGGATTCTCATTCTTTACAAAGAAACACTTCTGGTTTATTTATTTTTTTTTTAATTTAGAAAGGCAGGAGTAAATTACATATCAGAGAGCTTTCTCATGAACAACTATTTGGGGGAGTCAATGGGTGCCACACTGCCCTCTCTCATCTAGGAAGAGTGGCTTCTTAATTTGAGTACTTCAGCCAGATGCCTAAATTTAGGTGCTAACTTAGCAATTCAACTGCTAGCAAATACTTATTATAGTTCTGGTTGCAAAATATCCTTTTCCTTAGGATAACAAAATTCTTTTAAGTGTCTCCTATCCAAAAAAGCTTCTCATATAGGTTTATGCACAATACAACTTCGCAGGGTGAAAAGAAAAAAAAGCCAATCTGTCCTTAAAAATAAATAAATAAATCTGGAAGACAGATATTAAGACAAACATTTACTGCTAGACTTTCCGAGCAGATGCTAAACTGACAAGCTATTTTCTAAGCCAAAAGCGAGAGTGGCCTATCATAATCTGCCAGATAAGTCTTACCTTTCTTTTCATTTGTTGCTTTTGCATCGTCATTTTCTTCTAATTTGTCGTCTTCATCTTGCATAAATTTGAATGGTTTGTAGGAAACAATCATTAGACCATCCCCACTTGGCTCTATTGCTGCATAATGGGGGACTGATTTTCCTTGTAAAACTCTCCTTTTAAATATTTCATATCTATGATCACCTATATAATAAAAAAAAAAAAATCTTAGCGGCAATATTTTTGTAGAAGACAAATTATTATATGAGAATCTCATTACACTTAAAAATACTAAGCAATCCTACCAGTTATAACACAGTACCGTAGTTTGAAAAGAAATTTCACAGAATTATGTTTTCCAATGAGTTTGTTAAATATATAGACCCTAAAAATTAATCTAACATTAATTGCCCCTTTTTCTTATGATGGCTTTGTTGATCACAGCTAGCCCAGCAATTCACAGAACCACTCACAGCTTCTCTACAAACAAGTTTTCCAAATATTTTTTGAGCTGCTGTAAAAACTTGAGAAGCAATAAAATAGCTAGTGGTAACACTTTATTCACAATGGAAAATGCCCATCTTCCTCAACTTTTGTAAAACACTGCCCTTTAAAAGGGAGGTCCCAGAGGTTAGCTGCTGGTGTCAAGAACCATGCCATTCCTACTGTGCTCCCAAACACATGAGAACTGACCACTCAAAACACCAGTAAGGTGACAGGTTTAGGACAACGTTTGTTCTTTTTCCATTAGAATCTTACTGCTCAGAGAGTCCTCAGTAATTGATCCACTTCTGAGTAATAACAGATTGTACAAATGGATTTTTAGCAAAAAACTAACAACTTGATAAAATTCTCACAGGTGATAAAATTATCCATGGGAATTGTTCAGTCTTTCACATTTATGCTTCACCTCTTCATTAAGAGAAATCACTGCACTTGTAACTACAACTGTACTTGAAAGAAACTGGGAACTCATTAGCAGAGACATTAGACAAGACCAGATTATGATGGTAAAAATCATCTATACCACTCTAGTACTTCAATATGTGTTCCTGTTTGACCTTGTTAAGCTTAGAGAAACAAAGTCACAGAACAATACAGGTAACTGATAAGCTAGGTATAATTTAGGTCCTATCAATTGGTTATCTTGTTTGCTAAGCAAGAAGTGGAGTAAAGAGTAATAATCAGACTRTAATGTAATTCTGGTACTTAGTGGTGTTAACTAAAGTCCCTTCCTTTTCCCTAGAAAGTTTGATCGGGGGTGTGTGTGTGTGTGTGTATTAATTGAAGAGATTCAACCATTCTAATTAGAGACTGAGCAAAAGATCTATATAATCAGAAGACTCTAGGCAGCAGGGTAATCTGCTTTAAAAATTAACAAACCACCTCGGCTTAAACACATGACCAAAAAGAGCATGTCTTTGTTGTAGTGGGAAGTTAGCCACTCATTGAATGAGCTGCTATTTAACTGACCGAATTTAACTGTGCACTGAAACATATCAAATTTGCTTGCACATCTCTCTTAACAGCATTTGCTCACTTATTAAAAGGCTCTACAACCTCACAGCTTGTCATTGTGTGACCAAACCTTTTGTAGAGTATTTTCAGTCAGTCCTCAACACTTTTAGATTTTTTAAGTCTTTATGATCTTTTTGGTAAGTTTATACTACATGACTTTTCTTGTAAAGAAGGTCAGAAGCAAGCTAAGCATGTAACATTTTCTGAGCCTAATAAAGCACCATGGTGGTTCTTAATTTCAAGCTTTTACAGTGAAAATTCCTAAAACATTGGTTAACTAAAGAAAACAACAAACTTTGAAAGGGTATACCTTTGTCACAACCCTCTGAAGTACCACACAAAGTCTGAACAGACCTAACCCCTGCTTCCATTCAGATTTATTTTCATGCTGCCATTTTTTGTACTTTAGTAATACAATAGTGGTAGGTGTGATCGCTTTGTCTAGCCAACCAGACACGGCAGAGATTCTCACAGTTGTTGGTGTCAAGAGACATAACTATGTTTTAAGGATTTGCTTTGATGAAACATAGATTTTGGTCATTTGAGAAATGGTTTGTTGATTAACTACTTATTTTTACTACAATCTGATTTGATAAACTGTACCCACAGACAGAGTTTCAAGAAAAGTTAAGCATAGCAATTGCCTACTGATGAAAGAGGATGTGAAGTATTGTCATTCCTCAAAACAGCTTTTATCTTCAAGACTGGTTCATACATCACTCTGATTTGCAAGATGTTTATTTAAAAGAAATCAAAACTTATTTATCTCTTCATAATTAAAGTTTGCTTTGAATCTTGTTATTTAGAACTCTGCTGACTGTAATTATAAAAATTTAGTCTGGTCCTTGGAAACGCTCAAGAACTGGCAAGATTTTTGGAAAGATTTTTAAACCCACTTTTATGGAAAAAGTTTCATTCCATGAACATTTGTTTTAAGCTACAAAAAACATACTGTAAAAAAGGATTTGTTTATGAAAATATACAGTTTATAAAATATGACAAAAATTTGTGTTAGTGCTCTCTTTAAGCAATGGTCTTCAGTTCTAGACTGGCAGTATTACTGATTTAATTTTTCTTACAAGATATAACCAGTAATGTTCAGAGGTTTCTTTCTCTGGTTGAGCTGGCCACAAAAGCATAAGGCCATCTCACGTGGCTTTATGGCTCTCTTAGAAATATTTCTATCACCCAAGGTTTCAACGGCAGACAACGTGAATAAAGCCACTCGTTCTCCTATCTTACTCCTATCTTACATTACTATGTATGTAAGAGACCGAGGAACATTTGGATAGTAACATTGCAGTATGCAATCAACTGCTTTAGTTCAAGTAGTTAAAGATCTTGTTTCTATCAGTATCAAAATGATACTTTTGGAAGATAATGAATGAGACCATACCACAGTCTTCCCAAAAAGGTAAGTTAATTTAATCAACACATCTTTGAATCAGACGTTGAAGCATGGGGTCTTGTATCCTTTGGTCATATTGAACAGATAAATTACCCTTTGCCAAACTTTATTAGGTTAATACGTTAATTAACAGGTATTAATACACTAACTAATATGTTGGTCTAAAATTAACTGAATAACTTCATACTCTATTGTAGGAAAACCTAAAATATGCAGTATTTACTTTTATGCTACAGTTCTTATATTTATCTCATACTAATTCCAATCCCACAACACTGTCAATCAGAGGCTAAAAAACCAACAAAAAAACCAAAACATAACCAAACAAAAACCTATATCCAGCTGTGCAACATTTTGAAAAGTATAACAGACATTAGTTAGAAATAGTTCTGTATAACCTCGATTTTACAAGATCAAGCTATACAGGAATTGCATTTCATGTCACAAACTAAAGTTCTATCTTGTTTTCTAACTACATTAACCATACACATATAAAACTTTATTTCTTCCTGTCTTCCAAATGTTTGTCAGAATTTAAATCTACAACCGATAACTTGATCTCAAAATGTAAGAAAAAATTACCTATGTAAAATCCAAGCTGAAGTTTTGGGGAAAGGGAAAAGCAGAACTTGAGGAACAATCAACTTCTAAGACAAAAGAATAAAAGCATGATTTTTTTTTTTTTAAACATTACTCACCAGTAATACAAATGTGAAACACTTACCCTCTTTGCTTATCTCTGCAATTGTAACCCATTCCAAGGTAATATGAAATCCACTTCCTTTTGTGTCCGATTCATCTTTTTCTACCCTAAGCAGCAGCACAGCTACTGAATGCGTATCAGATTTTACAAATGAAACACTGTGTACTATAGTAAATGGACTTCCTAGTTCTTCATTAAACACAATCTAGAAGACAAAATTGTAGTAAAAAGCCAGCCAGTTAAAACTGGAAGTCTTGCTCTTTCTCAGAAAGCAGTGAAAGGCTTCAGTGAATGTCAAATGAGTTAAAGTTTGCTTCCCACAAACCTCTCTGCCAATATGAATCCATGAATGTCATAAATTTCTGGTTCCTCCCTCCCTGGCTATCAAGCCACTGTTCTGAAATGCTTTTCATTATTATTGTTTATACTACAAAATCACTGTGAAGGCCCATTACACAAAGCAGATAGATCCACAAAACTGTCTGCATTATGGCTGTTTACTACTACAATAAGTAGAGATACAACAACTGATGAACAGAACAGGATCCATAAACATAGCATATCAACTGGGGAAAATAGTCTCACACTCAAGATGAAAATATAGGCATTTCACCAAGGCCCTCAGTATTTCTCTAGACACCCCAACATCCTGAAAAATCTTTGTAGACCTTGACATGTGCAAACAAGAAGATAAAAAGGTCCAGTGCATTGCTGCCAGTGTTTAATCATCATCCACTACTGAGGGGAGAGGAGCTCTCTCTATTTGGCTATATCTTTACAAAGAGATTCAATTTTCCTTCTCTATAAAGTTTTATGAAGCAGAGTAAGAAACAAAAAACTACAACTAAATGAAGGAGTATAATATTTACATTTAGGAGGAGCTAGAGTTAGAAATTTTTGAATTTTTATGTATACAGTTTGGAAAAGTCCACCATATTACTGTCATATTGAAAGGCTGTCATGGTTTAACTCCAGCCAGCAACTAAGCCCCACACAGCCACTTGCTCACTCCCCCCTACAGTGAGATGGGGGAGAGAATCAGAAGAGTAAAAGTGAGAAAACGTGTGGGTTGAGATAAAGACAGTTTAATAGGTAAAGCAAAAGCCGCACACGCAAGCAAAGCAAAACAAGGAATTCATTCACCGCTTCCCATCAGCCGGCAGGTGTTCAGCCATCTCCAGGAAAGCAGGGCTCCATCACGTCTAACAGTTACTTGGGAAGATAAATGCCATAACCCTGAACTTCCCTCCTTTCTTCTTCTTCCCCCAGCTTTAAATTCCATACCATATGACATCATGGTCAGCATATCCCTTTGGTCAGTTGGGGTCAGCTGTCCCAGCTGTGTCCCCTCCCAATGTCTTGTGCACCCCCAGCCTACTCACTGGTGGGGTGGGGTGAGAAGCAGCAAAGGCCTTGACTCTGTGTAAGCACTGCTCAGCAGTAACTAAAACATCCCTGTGTTATCAACACTGTTTTCAGCATAAATCTAAAACACAGCCCCATACTAGCTACTATGAAGAAAATTAACTCTACCCCAGCCAAAACCAGCACAAAGGCTAATAAGCACCATTGTAAACATGAAATAATTTCATACAGAAGGACTGCACTTCTTGTAGCTTGAGACATTTAGCAGTTCGTATCTATAGCTGGAAGTTTTAATCCTAGAAACTATGTATTTCAGCTTTTCTTAAAAAAGTACTCATTCAGCAAAAACCCTAAGAAGATAAAAACAAAATGAATCCAAACAGCAGAAAAGAAGAAGAAATAAAACATTATTTATTTGCTAAAACATTAACACATGAAAACGAAAGAATAAATGACAAGGAATTCAAGCTGCAGTGGCTGAATGAGTCTAGGCTCAATCCAGCTGTTGTTACTGAAACCTGGTAAGGTTTGAGGATTTATGGGGTTGGGATGTTAACATCACTATAAACCACTTGGTACTCTAAATACTCAAAAAGTGAATTTAAATGGTGACAGAACCTCAACATATAAATCTCATGGTTTTGTTACACTGACAACTCCAACTTACTATAACTTATTCTCACAGAGAAGAGAATAAAAACCAGCTGGTATTAGCAACCATCTAAGGAACAGGAGGACCAATTTCCTAGTTACTGAACTCTCAAAAAATGTAGGGGAAGGAGCTAATCAATCATGCTGAAATCTTCCACTTCAGGACATATACCTGAGTTCCTGCCAATACTAAAACCTCCTTGATTGCTTAGGAAACTGCTCTCTAATAAACAAAATAGATGCAAAATGTGGGAGCTTTATACCAGATTCGTCTTTCATGAATAAAGAGGAACCAACCACAGACCATGAGACTCAATAGAAATGTAACTTAATTATATTTGTTGTGCCTGAGTAGGATAACCAATAGCATTATTAGTGTAGTAAGATCACTTCTATATGGATACAAAAAATGCTACTTATCCAGACGCTTTTTAATCACAAGAAATATAAAAGCATACTGCAGTTACAACCAAGAATTTTAAGTAAAAATATTAAGTGCCAATCATTTATTTTCCAGAGCTAAGTGCACAGGATGAAGATTTTCCCTACCAGAGAGGTGGGAATAATATTGCTTACATTATACCTGCTCTGCAGGTAACCCTCAGGGTTACTTATCAAAGCTTTTTAATCAGCAGTTTTGTTTTATTCTAGTCTCTGTAGATGCATTTTTAAGATGAGGCAAATTAAATGGTGAATATTTCAAGCACAATTACATCCGCACAGACAAACATCACATAAACCAGAAATCTCCTAATTTAAAATGAAAGTAGCTTTTAGCTTGGTTGACAATAATTTCAGACTCTTTAAAAATATATATATATTATTCCACAGGCCAACTGAAATAACAAATAAAAGATGGGGGGAGGGGGGAAATCCTAGACAGACACATATGAATAGGGAAGGGAAAAGAGAAATGTTTTTTAGAAAAAGTTCCACTAGACAAGCACTTAGCCACCTGTTTAGAAACACTCACTTTTACTTAGACTATTCTACGGTCAAAAGGCTGTACCCTTTCAAACACTTGAATTTTAGATATTTTGTGCATAAAGAAGTCATTAATTTAGTCATTGGTATAAAAAAATCAATTATTTTTATACTTGAGCACAATCCTGTATCAGTGATACAGAGTTATGATTTAAAGCTTAATTCTTCACAACATTACATATGTGCAATTCTCATAAGAAACGCAAGAATAAGAATTATTTGGTAGTTGCACATTTCTTAAATATGTTATTACACAACTTACCTCCCACTTTTCAGATGCACTGTTTCCACGCTTGCCTGATTTAATTAAATACAGTCTTCCTGTACCATCAGAAAGGGTAACCCATGTGGAAGATGAGAAGTGTATTGAGGCACAAAGGCGATTATCATAAGCTGTCAAGTCTGTAGGTAGCCTGAAAACTTCTCTTGGTTTTTGTAGAGCAGTGTCCTGTAAGCAAATAACCACACACTAAGACTTTGTGAAGTATTTATCAATTTCAGTAAATATTACAGACACATTAAGAATAACAAATCCCAGCAGCAATTCACCAGTTTCTTTGTGCAGTTGAGCATATTTGGAAAAAAATGGGTAGGAAGCATCGTTCCCATACATGTGGAAAAGGTGGTGGAATTTCATCATTGCATTGGTTTCTATTTACTGAAAACATGAGTGTTCTATAATTGATATTTCAGCACTCAATTTTCTCCTCCCATTTTACAGCACTAATTACATTCTGCATTAAAAAAGGCTTTTCACTTCTTTCCCCCTAGCATTCCCATAAAATTAATCACTTACCTCAAATAATTCTAGTCCCAGTAAAAATGTGGAGACTTTAAAAGAAATGAAAGCCACAGAATTGTACTCAAACTAGTTCATAAAAACTCACTTCTAAATTAAAAAGAATTCTAGCCTATTCTCTTACACAACTGGTATGTTCAAGCTGATATATCACTTCTCAGCCTTACTAGAGTAGTTACTTTATTCAGTAAGTTAGAGAAGTAACAATTGTGATTAGCTAGCAAAGAAAAGGTGTACTAATTCATATTATATTTGCAAATAACTTTTCCATCACATTATGATTATACTACGCATCAGGATAAATTTATTTAGCATACTGTATCAGTGGCACACTGCAATTTTTTGTTTTTAAGCCAAACTACAAGCATAGTTTCTGAGCATGAATAAACAGAGACACTATAGTGAACAAAGTGCACAGATGATACAATTCTCCAGTGAACAACAGATACATGGATTTTTTAAAAATGATACATATCACTAAATTTAAAAAAAACAAAACAGAAAAAWTCAGTATTTCTTGCTGTATAAACTTTACACAAATCAGCCTGACCGAATAATATTGCAAAATGAATGTTATATTACCAATTTCTTCTATATTTCTATTATTGTTCTCAGAACTCCTGCTTTAGTTCAGTGTTGCGTTCTTCATTTCCTACTAATTCTAACAGAAGAAACTGCTTTCGTGCTGTAAACTGGATTTCCAACTGTTGTCATTAAGTACAAAGGCACATCTTCCAGGATATCTTTTAGGGATTATTCTTTATCTTATGCCTTCACTCTTACATACAGCCCTTTCTTTGCTGAATAAGGCTTTGTAACTCTCTGCTCATTATTTGGCTTGCAGAATGCCAGCAACACCACTGCCTGCTTAGGACTACGATTTACCTCCCTTTTGTGAGTTGAAGTAATCTCTGAATATCCAAGAGGCTTGTTAGAAAAAAAAACCTGACCACATCTTTATTATTTGAAAAGAACTTGGCATCACAGTTTAAAAAATGGTCAGGACATGCTTCATCAGCAATACAGCTTGATCAGCTACTTAGTAAGCAGATCAGGCTGCAGCATTAAGAGCACAAACAAAATATTCTTACAGAAAAACATAATATGCAGACTGGAGATTCAGCTACATCACAGTCACATCTCTACTTTAATCTTTCAAATAACTGAAATAGAACTTAATTGCTTGAAGTTTTTCAACTGAACTAAGTAGTTGCTAAATAAAACGGCCTGGCAGTCTGTCACAAGTGGGGTCCTTCAGAGATTGATACCAGGCCCCATGCTGTTCAACACCTTCATAAATTACCTGGATGATGGGATTGAAAGCACCATCACCACATTTGCTGATGACACTACACTAGGTGATGAGGTAGACATGTCACAAGGGAAAGCTATCTTGCACAGAGACCCAGATAGTCTGGAAGAGTCGGGTAGCAAGAACATTGCGAAGTTAAACAAAGACAAGTGCAAGGTCCTGCACCTGGGAAGGAATAACCAAAGAGCCCAGTACCAGCTAGGATCTGTGTGGCTGGGGAGCAGCTTTGCTGAAAGGGACCTGGGGGTCCCAAGCTGAGCACAAGTCAGCAGTGTGCCGCTGCAGCAACAAAGGCAAATCGGATCCTGGGCTGCATCTGCAGGAGCATTACTAGCACAGATAGAGATGTGATCATCCCACTCTACTCATCGCCTGTCAGGCCGCATCTGGAGTACTGTGTCCAGTTCTGGTCCCCTCAACTGAAAAAAGACATGGTCAGACTGGAAAGGGTCTAAGGGAAGGCCATGAAAATGATCAAAAGGCTGGAGAACCTGCCCTATGGGAGAAGACTGAAGGAGTTAGGTCTTGTCTCCCTGCAGAAGATTCAGGGGGGACCTCATCACAGTATTCCAGTACTTAAAGGACAGCTACAAAGACGACGGAGGCTCTTCCTTCACAAGAAGTCACATAGGGAAGACAAGGGGCAACGGGTAAAAGTTGCACCAGGAGAGGTTTCATCTCGACATAATTTTTTTTACAGTGAGAACACTCTATATTGGAACAACCTCCCCAAGGACATGGTAGAGTCCCCATCACTGGAGGTTTTCAAGATGCACCTGGACAGAGAGCTAGATAATCTCATCTAGGCTCCTCTTCCCATGGAAGTTTGGACCATATGATCTTTTGAGGTCCCTTCCAACCTGGGGTGTTCTATGATTCTAAAACAAATGGTGGACACTAACAATATGATTTAAAAAGAAGAAGAAAAAAAGTATTCACCACCTTGCCGCCCCTCGAATACTGTGTTCAGTTTTGGGCCCCTCACTACAAGAAGGACATTGAGGTGCTGGAGCATGTCCAGAGAAGGGCAACAAAGCCGGTGAAGGGTCTGGAGCACAAGTCTTATGAGAAGCGGCTGAGGGAACTGGGGTTGTTTAGCCTGGAGAAGAGGAGGCTGAGGGGAGACCTTATTGCTCTCTACAACTACCTGAAAGGAGGCTGTAGCCAGGTGGGTGTTGGTCTCTTCTCCCAAGTAACAAGCGATAGGACAAGAGGAAATGGCCTCAAGTTGCGCCAGGGGAGGTTTAGATTGGATATTAGGAAAAATTTCTTCCCCGAAAGGGTTGTCAAGCATTGGAACAGGCTGCCCAGGGAAGTGGTGGAATCACCATCACTGGAGGCATTCAAAAAATGTGTAGATGTGGCACTTCAGGACATGGTTTAGTGGGCATGGTGGTGTTGGGTTGATGGTTGGACTTGATGATCTTAGAGGCCTTTTCCAACCTTAATGATTCTATGACCTACAATTATTTTAGAAACTCCATAAATCAGAAAACTCTACTTAACAATAAGGAAATTCTTCCCTTGTTACTAAAAATCAGCATTAGTGTCACTAAAATGAAAAGATATTTAAGTAGAAATACATTTTTGAAAACAGAAAAACAGAATTTGAAAGAAAAACATTACAGGAACAGTTTTGAAGATATTTACAAGTATGTAAACACAAACAAACAGAAGCATATTTTTCTACTGAAAACCTAGCGGAGGGAGGGAAACAAGTATTTATCTATAATGTGCCACACAAAGTGCACTCTCTTACTTCAGTAAGGATAGGCATGAGACTAAGAAACAGCAGTGAAAAAGTATCAGATTAAAACGGTGTCTCATTACAGGTCCTGGAATTTCAGTCACAAATTATTATAAAATTTTCTAAGCATCTCCGGTCCCTCTATCTTCACTCAAGCAATGGACAGCTTGTGAGGGGCAATCATCTATATACATATCTACTTCTAGTAAAAGAAGCTCACTCATTCTGATCTATGAAATAAGGCAGTCAAAAATACACATACAAAGCACTACCTTTAAGAGTTCTTTGCACTTGTGCACGTGTATTCAATACAGAAAGAGCACATTTGTGCATGCAAAGCATGCCGTGGCCTCATTTGTTGAGAATCCTGTATTTGAGGGGATTTAAAATCCTTCATATTTTCCAGATGTTATTAAAAACACATGTGCATTTAAAACATGTTCGAAGGTAAGCAAGATAAATTGGATTTGGGTAAGTACCATTTTCATAAGCAGCAGCAAAAAAGACCAGATGACAAACAGACAGCCTGCTTGCCTTTTGGGCCTACTTGAATTCGTATTAGAGATTACTGTGTACTACAAAAAGTCACAAGGGCTATTATGAAACCTGCAATGGAAAAGATGCAAATTTGATTTTTAATTATTGGAAGCATTCAGGGTCACTTTGTAGATTCAGTTGCATCACTATGCACCTTGAACTATTCCACTATTTATAACACATTCAGGAGGGGAGAATGAAAGAATTAAAACCAAAAAAAATCAAACCAACCCACAATCCAAACAAAACAAACAAAAATCCCGCAAACACCAGATACAAAGAATTTTGGCTTCCTCATCTTTCACTTAATTTTAAGGTTTCACTGAAAGGCAGTATTTTCTACAATAAGTGTGTTCCATTGTAACTAGCAAGTTGCATGACTACTGTGTCTAGGGGAAAAAAAAAATAATCAAAATCCCATGCATCTTATCATGGAAAGAAGTAACCTCAGCCCTGCTAACAGTGATTTACAGGGCTATATTATGTAACATTACAGAAGACCACACTTTTGTCAGCCTTCAAGTGAATTTTAACAGTAAGCTTCATATAGTTTTGGATGTAATTTAAAAAAAAAAAAAATTATCAGCTATCAAGCATTTATAATTTATACTTCTAAAGCCTACATCAGATTTATCAGCACTGAGCAGGAATGTCAGGACTCAACACATCTTCTGCAAAAAGTGAAAAAAAAATTTCATTACACATTACAAAGCCTCCTTCTCAACAGGCAAGAAAGGAAATGCTCTTATTCACAACTTTTCTGTTCACTAATTTACCATTAGGCATTTATTAGAACAGTCTCTAATCTCAGTCCGACGATGAAAAGGATGGACTTACTTGAAGCTGAAACAAAACCTGTCCTCAAAATCCTTCTGTGTCAGATTTGTTTTTTGACTTACTGTTTCTCTGTTTACCAGCTGGTTAACAGAGGTTAATAATAACTCCCTACTTCAGAAGTATGAGGGGATGCTGAGCTACTACAGGCATGTTTTGTACTAGTAAGAACTGGCTAAAACAACTATAGTCATTTTAACAGAAGTCAGATTTATTTGCTGTAATTAGGTTTAAATGGCAGCAACACAGCTTCTTTAAGAAAAAACTAGACGCAGCTTCTCGTCAGACCCAGTTCTTCATCTCCCTTCACTTCTCTACCAAGATTCGTCCTTTGTTTAACTATTTTTCACTCCCAAGTCTCTCTCTCATCTCTTCCACTGGCCTTTAATTCTAGCTCTGCCTACTTCTATACTTCTTGACAGCGTACTCTGCTTCCTTTTGGTCTCTGTAATTCTGATAGTCTATTCCAGATTTCATCTGGGTATGTTCACTGTTACAACAATCCCTTTCAGCAGCTCATTTGCCTCACCTGCCTATGGCACTGACCTTGATTTTGAGCCTTTTAAGCAGCCCAGGTTTCAAATTTGTATAGAAATTCTGAGCAAACGGTTCCTACACAGGGAAAGTTGGGCAGACCAAGCCAGGGTACACTCTAGTTGCTCAGGATAAGGAGCCAGTGTGCAGGTACAAGAGGTAAAATGTAAAATGCAAGCTTAAAAATTCCCTCTGTTCCTGACTCCCCTGCGCCAGGATCCATTTAAGTAAGCATGCCTTAGCTTACAGAGTTAAGTAGTGAAATTTTTCTTAGGTTCTTTGGCATGCCTGTAAGATTTAAATTTTTTAAGTTGTATTAAGAAATTGTTTGTTCCAAAGTCACAAACAGTTTGTCATACTGTATAAACAAGCGATATATCATAAGAGATTTAAAATAAGGATGAATTTTCCAAGGAAAAGACAGAGAATGAGAAAAGAAAAAACATACCAAAAGAGAAAGGAAAAAATAAAAGCTATAAGTTATATAGCAATTTCAACAAAGGAGCCGTAACAAATACAAAACTTTGTTTTTATGAAAAATTAAAATATCTAGGCATTGGACACATCTCTCTGAGCAGAAATGTCCACACCGAACATTCTGAATAATGAAGAGCCAAGTATTTGAAACCCTGATACAGAAGTCTAAAAGATTTTGTTGTTCTTCACTTTATCTGCTTCCTTATTCTGACTTGTTTCAAACAGCATTCTCACGTTGTTTCTGGTGCCACTAACAGTGGTTCTGAATTTAAGTTAACAGAAAGTTATGGAAACACCATTCCACAGCTAATTCTTACTGGAATTCAGAAAGATGAAAATATAGATACCATTAAGGATTTTAATTAAGTGTGAAAAAAGTTACAGTTGCCATAATTTCTCAATTCTACTATTTGAATATAAAAAGAAACAGTAGTTTTTGCAAGAAGAGCTGAAGGTCAAGAAATCAAGTCCAAGTATTTAACTACTGGAGAAGAAAATTTTGAATTATTTTCCAAATATATTCCACTATTACAAGCATCAAGCAATTAAAGTCAAGTCAGATGCAAAAAACCCCACAACCCCCAAAAAACCCTAACTTAGTAATCCCGTCACTACACTACCCACTGGGTCTTTAAAACAAAGTATCGATGCTGGCTTATACAGTGAAAGAAATCTGATAGCTGCAATAGAAGAATGTTCAAGCTTTTATACAGTATTTCCAATGAACAATAGGGTAACAACTTTCTCAACCTCGTATTAAAAAAACACACTTGAATACCCATCCATCGACTTAGAAAAACTGCTCACGTTGATCACTTTTCTTTTTCAATTATGTTTGATTTTGAGCAAGTGGCAAGGTATTATCTATACTTTTTGCCTTCACAGATGACATCTTTTTAAACACCTGAGTTGCAAGGATAATTAGTGATTTATGGATAACTAACACACCGCCATACTGGAATCAAAGTTGCAACAGAAATAGGAAGCAGAACTAGAAATAATTAAGTGTTAAAAAGCCTATGTGTTCTTTCACTTTGGATTTAGGATAAGCAGGTTAACCTGTTTCATCTTCTGTCTTAAAGATGACTCACATTAATTTTAATTGTGGCCGTTGCTAACTTGTAAACTATACTTGGCTGAAAACAACATTATTTGTAATATACATTTGACTAATATACGGCCAGGCACATTTGTAATGAGACACCTTGTTGATGTTTCTGAATACACATTCCTTTTTATACATATGCAAACAGCATATGCATATTTTATACATATGCAAAAATCCTTTGCAAAACAGCACTGTATTGCGTATTAGGACACAAGATGGCGGCTATTTATTTCACAGCCCGCTGGAACCAAAACTCATGACAAGATATTAACCAAGTGCCATTTTCTTGAAGATTCCAATGGACCCACCGGCCCTAGGAAAGATATTTATTATTTCTATTTACTGCATATAAAAATGCAAATTACTGCCTGTTGTAAAATCCTTTATCTAGTTTATCTGCTAAGAAAGAAATTTACACACTTTAGGGCCCCCCAAATGAAGGAATGCATTGGGTGTCTGTGCCGTGCTGGCAGTGGGGGCCTGCAGGGTGGGCTCTCTGAGGAGAGGCCAGGGCTGCCCCGTGCCGGACACAGCCGCTTCCAGCCGGCTCCAACGGACTCACCACAGGGCACAGCTGAGCCTGTCAGCCAAGATGGTGGTGCGGAGCAGAGGTTCGCCTGCAGCCCTTGGAGAAGACCAGGGGGAAGCAGGTTGTCCTCCTGCAGCCTACGGAGGACCACAGTGGGGCAGATAACCACACTGCAGCCCACGGAAAGCCCACGCCAGAGCAAGCTCCTGGCAGGAGCTTTATGTGGCTTTTTTTCCCCATCATCCCACTCTATTTTTAATTGGCAATAAATTAAATTAATTTCCCCCAAGTCGAGTCTGTTTTGCCTGTGACAGTAATCAGTAAGTGATCTTCCTGTTTTTATCTCAACCCACAAGCTTTTCTGTCTTATTTTCTCCCTGTCCTGTTGAGGAGGGGGAGTGAGAGAGCATCTGGGTGGGTGTCTGGCAGCCAGCCAAGGTTAACCAACCACAAGGAAAAAACACAAAAAATGAGACTGTGACAAGCCACTGTTCACAGAAGGCTTTCCCTGACAAGCTTCTTTCTTTTAAACGTTCCTACTGGGAATCCAGATGATCTCAAAAGATTTGGAAGAAGTCCCAGAAGATTATTCTGTCTCAGCAAGAGTCTGCCAAAGGCTCCAACTGCCTATATGTTCTACGAAAAGTAAAGGAACTATTTTGCAGCTCCAGTTCTCAAGCCTGCCATCCTCTGGAAACCTGTATTTCCTGGAAAATCTAGAACTACCATTTCAGGACTTCTCTCACCTTAGCCCTGGCCTAGTAATTTCCACTCCCAGAACCTTGCACAGAGTAGGCCACACTCTCTCAAAAATCACGCATCATCCTGTGTTTTCTTTTGTCCCCCAGGGTTACAAGTGAAATTCCTTGGTAGCATGACGATGGATATTTTCCTTTCCAAACATGAAAATTACATGTAGTCAGTTATAGCAATGTAATAAATTTAGGCCAGTACTCTGTGGACTGCAGAGTACTGTGTTCTGTGGAGTCTAGAGATATTTATGAAGAGTCTCCATAAACTTTAAACATCTCAGCAGTATACAATCACTCTGAATCATTTGATTAACAAAAGGTTAAAGACTTTCTCCTCCAGCCAACTCATTTAAAGTTTCCTTCTATTTCCTCGCACAGTCTAATTAATCTTATGTCAACCAACATGATTCCAGAAGTCAGATTACAGTAACTGGAAGAAGCTGCCACACCAAAATACATGAATGAAACAGGAACAGCTATAGAATGGAGGAAAGTATTAGTATGTGACGCATTTTGTATTTTCTAGAATTATATTAATCTCATAGCAGAATCCAACTGACTTGTTATACAAAATTAACATTGTTTTATGTAAAAATCAAACAGCAGCCCTGAATCATTTACTACCAGAGCAAATCTTGTTATGAGAATGGAGTATCTACATGTTATTACCTTTCTCAATAAAAAATGTTAACCAAATAACTGGTTATGAATGAAGCATTGCTATTTAAATTAGTTAACAACTGGATACAATAACAGACTTTTTTTTTTCCTTCTGCATAGATGAACATTTAAGAAGCTATACTTGATGAGTCAAAAGGATTGAGTTAAAGTCATGAAAACAAAAAATCCTACTTTGTGGTGAAAAACTGTAAGCATATATGTATTGCTCAACAGGAGCAATTGTCAGAGATATAATCTTACTCTAAATTACACATTCAAAGCTAAGAAGACATTGTGATAGCTGCAAAATCACCGCCAGCAATGCAGTCCTCTATTCCTTAATGACCAAGCACTACAACTGCATGTACCAGAAACACAGTGTCCACAGAGCCACGTCATTTCCCCTCCAGAATGATGAATGACTTTATAATGGAAACTAGTGTATCCATGCAGTAAAATGGCTCAAAAGAAGTAGAAAGTTTGACTACTTAAGAACATCAGTATAAAAGCAGAGAACTGTCATGTTTTTCAGACTTGGTCTAGCTTGCTTACTTCAAATTTGCACAGGACCACCAGCATCTTTTTGCCCCCAGTGAGTGATGCCCAGATTAACCTATTAGCATATAAAGGCTTGCATTTCCAAATCTAATGCATACAGCTTCTTTCTCTCCTTGTATCTACAATGACTGGATTTTCAAATTAGCAAACGTTTAGACAAACATCAAGTACTGTAGGGGAGAAACAGCACGCAACTGGAAATAAAGTGTCTACTCTTTTCTTCAGCTTGTCACCATATGTCTATCTTCCCCAGAATGGAAGCAGATGCAATACTGTTTCGATACTAATGCAAAACTATTAATGAAAACATGTTAGAAACCTCACTTAAAATCCTTTCATCCTTCCTGTTGAACAGCATTTTTGTTAATCTACCTGTCTTCCTGGCAATAGCTTCCCCAAGTTTTTGCATTCAAATCCTCCTTGCCATATTTTCTCTCTTATCTACCCCCTACCTTTTCAAATTCAGTAGTTTTTTAAAAAAGTTTATTCTTACCAGAGTCACTGACAGATTCATAACCCTTCCAAACTGATCAACATAGTAGACATTATCCTGGTACCAGGAATCAAGGTGAAGATAATTATACATGCCAAAAGCACGCATGTGATCGAGGGTATATTGATCATCATGAAGTTTCACTTCTGCTACAGCTGCAGGAAAAAAAAAAAAAAGACTGTTTTAACAATTATTTATTTATTTATAATTTAATAATTTAAAGTTCAAACTAATAATTTAAAAATAATTCTTCCACCCTTAGTCCATAGGTCTGGTTTATTTGAAGAAAAATACATTATGTATATATAGTTTAAAATTTTACCATAAACTTGGAAAGCAGGTCATCCACACTGAAGGCCACTGCAGTCATTCACTGTGATCATGTAATAACTATTACCATTTATAATGGCCCATACTGTCTCTTCTCAACATGTGTTGAGATCAAATTTGTCAATAACCCTCACAAGACAAAACACACAAACAACAACTAAATAAAACTTACTTTTAAGTCTGCTTGGGAAGAACAGGAATCGTTCCTGATATGTACATGGTAGTACAGTAAGGGAAGAAAATTCTGCTCCACGGTAACTCCAAGAAAACAACAGCCAAAAGAAATATCCCATCTAACTACATGGATTTCATAGTCCTAAATTCTGAACCAAGCTATCAACATTTGCAAGGCAAAATATTAAAACAGTACAAAGCAGAATTAGTACATGGTCATTACTAAAGAAACTATGTTCCTACCACTCCCACTGAGGTTGAAAGCTTCAGAAATGTCCAAGATACCATCAAAATTTCAGACTAACTGAAAGAGGCTGCAAAGAATGGCTGTTCACTATAATGGTACCTTCTTCAAGGCAAGAAGCATGCTACTTAGTCATCCACTTCAGCAAGATTTTTCCAAATAGAAAACCTCTCCTCAGCTATCAGTAATCAGTAATCATAAGGGTTATCTTTCTAAGACTAACCAAGTTTTTATTTAAACTAGCTGCAGCTCTTTCTTCCTATTCCATATCTATACGGAGATCAAGCAGCTGTAGTCCCAACATCTCAAAATACAGAAAATCCTCAAGTTTTAGCAAAGACATTAGCAGAGGTCTAGTCCATCCTTCTGCAAATAGTCTCAGACAGACTGGAACTCCAGTTCACTCTCCAGTACAGTCATCCCAGGATCCTTAGCTTACCTGCAGGAAGTTTGCCTCAAACTTCACACCACAAGCAAACTCCTTTAGAAAGTTCTAAGTAAACTCTGTCAGCACATGATGATTAGCCTTCAAATGCAGAGTACAGGGAAATCACCTCAAGGCTAATCCTTCTCATAGCAAGTTTAGTTCCTACTCATTCAGCTTCCACCTTCTTCTCTTTTCTGCTCAGAAACATAGCGAAGCTATTTCGAGTATTTCACTTCCATCTACCCCTGTAAGAGGGACCATTCGCAGCTCTATGCAGCAGTCCTCCTCTTAGATTTCTTACACTCTTCTTTAGCATCTACTTACAACCTACTGAAGAAGCAGCAGTTTATGCTACTCTGTCAGAACACCAGTTACTGCAAACAGTAGTTCATTTGACAGTGCAATGAGTGCCACTGCATAGCTATCACAATACCATCAATCAGATAGTCACTAGATGGCTCAGAACTGACCCCATTAGAGATACTGGCTATTAACATAAAAGTGGCAATAGGAAACTATGCAAGATTATACTGTCTGATTAAAAAATGCAGTCATATTATACAAAATGCTTGCAAAATGACAGTATAATTAGCAATTAGTCTCCTAATCACTGTTGATATTTGCAAACCCACAGCATTAATTCCACCCAGCTCAAATCATTATTCATATTCACCACACAGGAGGGATTTCCGTACCTCTGCAATTAATAAATTACAGTTCCCCAAGCCATGGCCCTTCAAAAAAAGCTAGAATATCAACAAAGGAGTGAGAAGAAAATACACCTGTCATAATGGGAAAGCCTGTTACCCATTCCAATTTCTACTTTAACTAATTAGACTATTTTACAGTAAATTACACTGTAAAAGATATTAGAAGGATGTGTTGTGAAAACATGTTTTAAAGCTGTTTGTACAATCAAGCTTTATCACAGAGATATCTTTCCCAACACGACAAGAGATGATGTGAATATTCTGTAAACAATTAAAGACAAATCAAATAGAATCTAGGATAATTATTTTCAGTGAAACCAAGCACATGCCATCTACTTCCTGTATAGCTACATTAACTGATTTTCTGAAAGTAGAATACCCATGCAGAAGCACATAAAGCTTTTTCAGCACAGAAAACCTAAAATTGTCTTATTTTGTAAAGCTTCCCTTCTCCACTTCTCCTCCCGCCAACCCCCTAGATGCTTCGTAAAGCAAATGTATAAACTTTAAAGAAAATTCTTGGAACAATATACTATTGATTAGCTAATTGTAAGGTGATAAGCTTTACAAAAGCTGGAAAAACATAACTACATTCTCTGTCCTTGAGTTTTTCAGCCTGTAGACCTGACAAGCTCTGAATAATAAGGGGTCAGGAATAGGAGATTCAAATCCCTTGCATAATTGCAACATGCAACTAATACTTCATAAACAGAAGTCAGAAACTGTACAATTTGTAGGCAATTATAACCCCGGAAATCAAACAAATATGTGCTGTACTGTCATGAAACACTTCAAATAAGGCTATCAACTGCTTGCAGAATGTATCCTGTATATACACCTCTCTCCTCAACCAACTGAAACCCATTCTGTGATTAAGTGAAATCTGTGCACAAAGGCCATCTGCTATCACATACCATGTGCTCAGACAGTTTATAGGAGATTTTACACTAGGATGAAGTTCATTCCTTCCTTTCTACAGCCTTCCAGGTTCAAGTTTTCTTGATGGTCCTTGGAAAAATGAGGGGAAAACCAGCAGAGCTGAGTGCAAAAAAATGAAGGACAAAAGAGAGAAGAAATGAAGACTTTTTAAACAGTAAATTCAGAAAAAGAGAAGTTAATATAAAGGGAAAAGAAGAAATAGTTCAATTAGATCATCATCTTATTCAGTCACATAGTTTTGGGGGTTTTTGTTTGGTTGTTTGGTCAGGATTTTTAGCTGATTTTTGTGGTGGGTTTCTTTGTTGTTTTGGGGTTGTTTTCTTGGTGGGTTTTTTTGGGTTTTTTTGGTTTTTTATTTTATTTTTTTTTTTTGAGTCACAGTCTAATTCACTAGCTTCAACATTTTGGGTTCAATTAACAAGCAGCAGTTAATGACAGCTATATTCAACAGAACAATACATGGTCTCCTTCAAGTTTCTGATAAATAAATCTGCACCACTACAGAGCAGGAACATTCATACCCTGTCACACCAGAAAAGAGAGCAAATATACAGAATGCGTAAATTAAATCTCAGCTTTCAATATTACTTCCCAACAACCATAGTTAGAAAATTATGCCACTTTTCTAGAATTATATTTATCTCCAGTTCCACGCTTAAAAAAGTAATTTGACTCAAAATATTTCAAAGATAATTGAGCAAAGATTTTCACTCACACCACCTTTACTTAAAAGCAAAAGCACTAAACACAAAACAACTCATAAGAATCAACATAAGGAGTAAGATGTCCCTAACCTAACTGGATCTTACTATAATTATTACTCTGCACTGCAAAAAAAAAAATCTTTTCTGAATGAAAAGCACTATCAAGGGACTTATACTTTAAATGAATAGTAAAGTCTTACATATGCCATCAAACACTATAAAGCAGAACTGGAAAAAAAAAGTGGAGGAAAAAGGGTGAGAACTCCCCTAACACACACATTCTTAGATGTTTTACCGAATATATCAAAACAACTATACAGTACCAGAAAATTTGTAAAATAATTATATCAACATATTATTTTGGGACATTGAATGCTGTATGCTTGTATGTCATACTTTGTTTTGCAATGCCACCCAGTGGAAGCAATTTAGTATTTCATATACACTTATCTACTAGTGGAAGATGTTACACGAATGTATTTTCTAGTATCAGCATTCAAAGATCTTTCTAACCCTGCATTAATTCTTTTTCTTTTAATATTGACAAACATGTTTTTACTGTTAATGGCAGCATCATTTAATTGCTGTTGTTGAGTAAAAAGACACGGCTTGTTTATTCTACTGCAGCCTGTTAACAGACTAAACACAAAAATTTACTGTTTAATAAACACATAGCTTGCTGAAAACAAGCACTGGCTGACAGATACCACGTAATGAAGTATTTTTGCCTGATCAAATTACTTAAACAGGTGTGAAAAGTAAATGGGATCTATCATGCACTAAATTGAACAAATAAACTGAACAAGATCCAAAAACTAGCAAGGCATTTGTTAAAGTATCACTATAGCAATGCCTTGATTTAGAAGCTCACTTGTGCCAGCTGCAAGAACCGTTTTCTTTAACAATAGTTACAAGGCAGAATTTGCCTCTACATTATCTTTTTCTTTCACAAGAAATTAAAGTACAACCCAAGAACAGATACACATATGCCTGAGACCTAAACCTAGATTTATGAACTACAGCTGTAAATGTCTGAAAAAGCCACGGCTCACAGTTTCTTAGTATTTCCCATTCATTACTTTAAAGACTTTTTCCTATATTTAATTTTTCAAATGGAAATGAAAATGCAAACGGAGATCTCTATAAATGTTTGAAACATACCAGTGCCCCTTTGGCTCCATAAAAAGATACAAATGCATGTTTTCCATGTAGCATTACTAATGGGCGACTACTTTTCACTGAAGTACAGTGAATGGGCAACTACTTTTCACTGAAGCACAGACCTAGTCTAAACAGGCTACAAATATGGCAGTCATTAACACAATTTTTCAAGAAAAGTGATAAAAAACCATAAATGCACGTGATCAAAAGAATGCATTCTCTGCATATTCTCCTGGCTTGCAACAGGAGCTCCATGTTAGAGTTTACTCCATTCATTACATGAATGTTTACTATGCCTTTCAGATGTTATTATATCCAAAAGCATACACTACATCATATATGTAATGGTTCTGCCAAATAGACAAGATAGAGAGGAAAAGCATGATTTGAACGAATTCCAGACCTCTGGGGAAAGAAAAAAAAAAAGTAATCAAGTTACATCTGACCAGTGGAAGTCAAGAGCAAGGTTCTCATTCCTTTAGAAATGTCATGCATCTTAGACATGCTCCTTGTTGGAGCCTTTGTACATTAATCTTCCAGATTCTACTACCACATTTTTGCACACAGTTGTGAATAAATCACAAATTAGTCATGCTGACAGTGTTCCTAAACATTTGACATTTTTTCAGCTATTGTACTTTACTCACTCCCACTTTGAGGAAATAAAATCAAACTCTTTGCTCAGTGACAAACATTAATTTAACAATCCACAAACTACCAAGTTCTTCATCACACTCCTGAGACTTTTAATCTGCTCACAATTGTGTGGGAAACCAGAAGTCCTTGCCCTTCTCACACAGTATTAATTTCTTCTCCCATGCAGTAATTTGAAAAAGCCATGGCCTACACACCATCCATGGTCTCTACAACTCATCCCATTATTCTTGCGCAACATAAGAGTCAAGTTATGGAAGGATGCCCTCAATCTAACACATTTGTAGGCCACTGACACCAGGAAATACAAAGGTCAGGTACAGAACATCTCTACTGTGAGAAAACTGCCTTGAAGTAAGCAGAAGAAAATCAGCAAGGAGAGTGAACCAGCTGTATGGCCTCAGAGCAGGCTGAAATATGGACAAACAAAACATCTAGAAGACAGATCTAGGTTTGGTCTATATTTCAGGCTACTGATTAAAAAAAAACAAACCAACAAACAAAAAAAACAACAAAAAAAAGGCTTTTCACTCTCCAGTGGACCGATATCTGTATATATACACACACGTAGAACAGAGTAAGTGACTTGGTATTAATGATTTAGTAGGACAGCCAAATAAATTGGACTGAAATGAGTCAGGGTCTTTGTGCTGTGGGAAGTGGAGAAAGAAAAGAACATAGGCACACATACCCATCTTCTATCACACAAGTTACTGTAACTATTATGTAAAATATCTGAATGGACAAGAACTGACTAGATCCATCTGTCCATCAGCAACTCCATCATTCAGATATTTTAATGAAAATCTGTAATCCTCATCTATGTAGAACAGGTGCACAACTGACTATCCAAGAACCGCATAGCTTGTTTGACCATAAGCAGAACATCAAATAAAGGACAAACTAAGAGACTGTACCTTTGCTATGCTAATTGTTGCCATCTTTGACAAGGCTGTAGTACGCTCCTAATATATACACTCACTTACATTTGGACTGTCTTTTACAAGGTGTCAATCTTACAGTAAAAATGTTGAACTATGTAAACAAAAATGTTTCTCTCATTAAATTTTCCAGTTCTACCATAGAAACATATACAGCATCACCTAACTCATTCACTCATCCTTCAATACACAAGTCACATACAACTTCCACCGTACTGCTGACAATTCACCACGGCAAACATACCTTTCTGTTCCACTATTAATACAATGTATTCAACATAAAACTGAAGTAACACATTACAGGTAACTCTAACTATACAGGTAGACGGTATATTGTTCAGTAAATACATAGAGGCAGAGATCACTCCACCCAAATTGCATATTACTGTCCTAGTTTTATAAAAAAGGAAACTAATTTGTCCACCTTACAAAACACCTAAATTTCACAAATCAATAAAGCTATAATGCTGAGAGATTTCAGGGGGCATGGCTAAGGTTGTAGGCATGCACCCAACRTGACTTTGTGTTAATGTTGTTCTCAGTGAATTGAGAACTCAGTGAAATCATCCATTAATGGACCAGTACCTCAAATGCTAATGATTAACAGAAAAAGCAGAACATGGAATGAATAGCTCGAAGACCCACCTCTGAACTGTGGGCAGAGTAAGAAGGAAAAGTTAATTCGCTGAAGTTTGTAGAAGATACTCATTTCATACATAGTTCTCTAAATCACATGTATTCACTTCAGACACCATCACTTTTAACTACCTCAGCTGGTCATCCGGCCCTACCACACGGGCACAAGCCAAGGCCAGATTTAGCGCACAGATTTTCTTACCCATTTAGAAACTAAGTTCAAACTCACAGCGGCAGACAGTTGTAAGACGATGATTTCACAACAGTCAGAGACCTTGG
>JASVER010000004.1:7592367-7722290 GCA_030449065.1 Oceanodroma leucorhoa | reverse complement strand
GGGGGGGGTGAGGGGGCAATGACAACATTGCATCTAATTATAACGAGAAAAATCGAGAAACGAAACGCTGAGTCTCCTAATCGCCCGCCGTTCCCGACAGCGGACAGGCGCGCAGGCCTCCCGGCAAGGCGGGCCGGGCTTTGCCCACCTCAGGGCACGCTTGCCCCGAGGGCCGCTGGGCCGGGCAGCACCGCAAGAGAACGGAGGGAAACGCCGACGGCTCCCGTACCCTCCCCCGCTGCCCAAGGGGCGGCCAGGCCGCAGGGCGAAGGGGAGGCCCGGCGGGCGCACCCCCCCCCCGGACCCAGCCCCGCTGCTCACCCGCGTCGAGCCCCAGCTGGTAGCAGGCCAGCGGCTCCAGGGACAGCTTGTAGCCCTCGAACTTGGGGTCCAAGAGCAGGCGCTTGGCCTGCAGCGAGCAGTGGGCGGCGCCCGCCATGCCGCGCCGACGGGGAAAACTTCGGGCAGAGGCAGCAACTCGGCGGCCCCTCAGTCGACGCGCGGGAGCCGCCGCGGAGCACCACGGGAAGGGCCGCGCTGGCGTCCGGCAGCGGCGGGGCATGCTGGGAGCGGTAGTGCAGGCCCGAGCGCGGCCGTGAGCCCTGGGGCACGCCGGGAGCTGTAGTCGCTGAGCTGGCGGCACTTTCCCAGACTACGTCTCCCGGCGGCGCCCGCGCGCGAGGGGAGGGCGGGGCAGGAGGCGGGTCGGGCGTCCGGGAGGGGGAGGTGGCTCCGCCTCCTGCCGCTGGGGACTGGCGGCGCCGCGGCGGGGTGAGCCGGGGCCGGGGCCGGGGCCGGGGTCGGGGCCTGGGCCTGCCGGCGCCTTTCCCTGCGCCCGCTTCCTCCCTCCGGCCGCGGCGGGGGAGCCGCTGGGTGGGCCGGGCGGGTGAGGCGAGGCGCCGGGCGGGTGAGGGAGGGCCGCGCCCGGTGAGGGAGGGCCGCGCCCGCGCAAGCGGCCCGGCGGCGTGCCGGCCCCCCGGCGGTAGGGCAGCCGGGTGGACGACGTTCCGGTGCTGCTGCTGCAGAGCCGGTCACGGGCCGGTGTCCGGGCATGAACCGCAGGGACGTGTAAATGGGCATGGCGCTGCGTGTAACTCTGTGCAAGTGACTTTTCTTTTTGTTGTGTTAGCGACGCCAGTATGTGTCAGAACTCTCTTATGGTCTGTGTAGGTTTGCGAAAACCCTAAATTTCCAAAATGAATAAAGACGCCCAGATGAGAGCAACCATTAACCAAAAGCTAATAGAAACAGGAGAGCGAGAACGGTAAGTAGGCTTCCTCCTCCGTGCCAGTAAAAGGCTTTAAATATTATCAAACATGAACTATACCTAGAAGTAAAGATTAAGTGACATTAACTCTTAAATTCTTCAAATGTCTGCATGTGAAAGTCTTATGTATTATATAAAGCTATATTAAAAATATTTTTGCCTTTTGAACAGTTTTGTTTTAGTTTTACACTTGAAAATAGAAGCTGGGAAAATAAAGGATGGGGTGGTTAGCTTATGAACTCTAAAGCTTTTTCTTATTCTGGTATATTGTGTTGGAAAGCTCTTCATTCATATCAAAATCACCACTAAATGCAATTTGTTACAGTTAAATCTTGTTATTTCCTGATAAAGAGAATGAGACAAAACTTTCCTTTTTGCTTTTTTCTTGTGTTCCTATCTCTTCTTTTGTTAGGGAAAGAAATATATAGTGGAACACATAAAACAGCACTTGTGCAAGTTGTTGTAGAGATCCCAACAAAGGCAAACAAGTAAATTATGCAATGTAGCGTGGCAGCTAGTTTTGTTGTCTCTTCAGTCTGTTCTATTTGCATTGTATTTACATATCAGTAGTGTACTTATGACATTTCCCTCCTCATCATTTCACTGTATTTGTAACACCATGCACCAAAAGCTCTATTTCCCTCATTTTCCAAGGGCTGTGTGAGAAGGAGTCTTCTTCCTAGGTCATCGCATAGCCCTGTACCTAGTGTAACCTTTTGTAGACTGACATGGTGTCGGTGCTCTACTTCTTTCCTGGTTGTGATCATCCCCTTGGAGACTGCACAGAGCTTCAGCAGAGCAAGCAATTTCTGGAAATTATATTGGGACCTATTTTACTCTAATTAAAGAGTAAGAAGAGTTTTGACTGGATGTCAAAAGCTGTATTATAAACAAGCTTTATCAGAGTTGTACTATGATCAGAGACAGAACACTCAGATTTCTTGAATTAAGAAATATCCAGAAGCAGTGAATTTCACCTGTATTGTTACTCTGCTTTTCGTCGTCAGTTCATCTGCCCTCTACACAGTTCACTGAGTAAAATGGATGAGACCTACGCAATTCAGCCTCTTGCTGCAATCCTTTCATTCATAAAAACAGAGTTTTGCTAAAATTATTTAGGATGCTAGCTGCTGGAATAAAGGATGAAGATATTAAAGCTTCTTTTATCATATCTTTCATTTTCCCTTCTTCTGTTTTTCAGCACTAATTTTCACTTTTTTAGCCAGCTTTCAATATTCTCTTTTGATATATGGAGTACATGTATCATTGCAGCAGATTGTCGTGTGTCTTCTCTGCTTAATGCCTGAATCCTTGCTGCTTATGCTTATAATTGCTAACCACGCTTAGGAAGATAAGATACACGATCCCTTCATCTTCACCCAACATGAGGTAAAGTGTAACCGGGGAGAGAAACCTGCAGTTGAAGACTGCAGAATTCTTCTTTCAGAAGGGAGGGGGCAAGATTTTATTTATTTCAAAGGCCTGGTTTCAGGTGAAATATTCTAACTTTGAAAGTTAGCATACATTTGCTAACAGAGTAGACTCGGGCGGTTCAAGTGATTTAAGGGCTTCTACCTCTTTTCTGTGACTGCAACATCAACGCTGCCTGAAGAAATACTAYGAATTAGCTCCTCAGACGCCGACTCCTCATAGTCCAACATGGTAAACTGAAATTGGTACTCACTCGGGTTAGGATTCACATGCTGTTCAGCCATTTCTGCTGCTGGTATGGGAGTTCTGCTATAAGGAGTAGTTGTAAGCTTAACTTTCACACTGAAGCATATTTAAGCTGTCAGGAATGTTTGCTGTTCCTAACAAGTTTGTATATTGTCTTAACAGCCTTAAAGAGTTGCTGAGAGCCAAATTAATTGAATGCGGCTGGAAGGATCAGTTGAAGGCACACTGCAAAGGTAACGGTGGTCAAATAACTAATATCCTTTGTAATCAACTGAGGTTCGAGCCAAATAAAAGTCCCAGATGAAAGTTTTACTGCCTAACAGTCAATTTAAATGAGACTTGGGCAAGAGGACAAGAGGAAAGTATCCCTGGCAGTTGGTTTTGCATGCAAGAAAGCATCTTGCCATCTTGGCAAAAAATCTTGAAAATTCTCTGATCTGAAACTTCTGATTAAAGTATTGGAATTGGTTCCTGTCGTGGTTTAAGGCCAGCTGGCAACTAAGCCCCACACAGCCGCTCGCTCACTCTCCCCCGGGTGGGACGGGGGAGAGAATCGGAAGGGTAAAAGTGAGAAAACTCGTGGGTTGAGATAAAGACAGTTTAATAGGGAAAGCAAAAGCCGCGCACGCAAGCAAAGCAAAACAAGGAATTCCTTCACTACTTCCCATGGGCAGGCAGGTGGTCAGCCATCTCCAGGAAAGCAGGGCTCCATCACGCGTAACGGTTACTTGGGAAGACAAGCGCCATCACTCCAAATGTCCCCCACTTCCTTCTTCTTCCCCCAGCCTTATATGCTGAGCATGACATCATATGGTATGGAATACCCCATTGGCCAGCTGGCCTAGCTGTCCTGGCTATGCTCCCTCCCAGCTTCTTGTGCACCTGACAGAGCATGTGAGCTGAAAAGTCCTTGAGAAGTAGCCTACCTAGCAACAACTAAAAACATTAGTGTGTTATCAACATTCTTCTTATACTAAATCCAAAACATAGCACTATACCAACTACTAGAAAGAAAATTAATTCTATCCTGGCCAAAACCAGGACAGTTCCCTAAATATTCATGATGATACAGCTTTTTGTTTTGAGAGAGATTACTTCCTTACCATAGGAGAATAAAAACCGAGATAAAGGAAAACGGAGCAAATAGTGGTACGCAACTTAGAAACTTTCGAGAACTTTGTTGTCTGCATATGGGAGAGAAGGAAGTGCATTTGTACTCATTCTGAATACAATTCTTGAAAATAAGGTCATCTACTTAGATGAGAGAAAACAAGCAGATGAGCCTCTAAATACCCAAAACTTTAGTTTTGAGTTAAGTATTTAGTATTACTACAATTTACTGACTTGTAAATTGTATGAAACTGTTATAAATAGTATTTAAGCATCCAGGAATATTACCGCATGGTGAAATATCCTTAAAGTAAACAACAAATCCCTTGAGCTTTCGCTTTAATTGTTATTTGGTCTGTTGTGCCCAGCAACTCAACATTCCATTACAAAGTTTTTCTTTGTGTAGGGCTGACTGTGTTAAATTGTTTTCGTAGGCGGATTTGCAGAGAAGGGTGAAATGATTCATGCCTGCAGTTGCCTACATGATGCCACTGCCAGAGATTACCCATTTCAATAGTACAGATAGCAAAAGGGATGCTTACCTGCCTTCTCAACTATGCACTTTATACTCTGCTATAGTAAAGTTATGTAAAGTTGTTTGGTTTACATTAGTATTTTGAACTAACTGCAGCTGCTGAGAATGCAAATAGAAGTTCAGTCGTCCCTGTTAAGGGCCTAATAACCTCCAATAGAAAGGACAGAGAAGGATTTTTGGGGTTTGGAGTTTTTGTTGTTGGTTTTGTTATTTTGTTAGGGTATGGAGTTTTTTTTTTGGTAGCTTGTTCTAGAGCCTCTTGCCATTGTGTCTTAGGGCCAGCAATTGAGCAATCCAGGATTAATTTCTACAGGGAATTCAGCCAAGAAAACAGTTTACAAATAGTCCATGTGATGTCAGTTCACAAAGCATATTTAGTGTCTTGGGGACAATCAGTCCTATGTACTGACATGTAGTTTTGTCATGTTTAGATGAAATATTTTAGTTTTTTGCTGCTGAATTGAGGTTTCTTCTCAGCATTGAATTCTGCATTTTTCAGTAGTCTTCAAGGCACTATAAGTAGACAGTTTGTTTAATTACTGGTATGTAATAATCATAGAGTATATCTTAACCATAGCTTTTATTTGCTGTAGATTAATACCTTTCTTTCAGATAAGCTTTTTTACTTTGCTGAAATATATAGAGAGATGTGGTTTAAACCAGTTGGGAAGAGTAGTTAAGTATTTACTGTCTCTGTGCTCTCCCTTGTTGTATGTTCCAAATTCTTTTTCCACTTGCATCTCTTTCTCATTATTATGTAAATAATGTGTTTGAAGAGGTAAGTGGACCAACTTGTGAACTGCTGCAACACTCCAGTAATATGCACATCTGGTGATGCTCAGATAAGCTTAAAGTTGGTAATGTTTGATTTTAAAATGTGAGCTGATCAAGATGCATCAGTAGTGACAAGTCGCCATCCTTAAAGCTATGGTATGAATGGGAGACTAAATCCACTGTACAATGCTGCGCAGGTACTGAGTTAATAACCTACATTTAGGTCACAAGCTACTTCATATTCTCTGATGACCTATGCATGCAGGTTTTGTCTCTTAGTCATTGGCACAGGTTTTGTCTTCTAATGAATGGATTAAAAGACTTAAAAGTATCTGTCTTGGTCTTCCCCAGATGTCATTAAAGAAAAAGGATTAGAGCACGTTACTGTTGATGATTTGGTGGCAGAAATCACTCCCAAAGGCAGAGGTAAGAAAATGCAAACATGGATGTGGTAGTACATCAATAAACATACCTATCTGTCTTTCATTAATATTTTGAAAGCAGCACTATGAACTTGCTTGTGTTGGATTCAAGGAAAAATGTTAATAGCGTCAAGGAAAAATGTTAATAGCTTGATATTAAATACAAATAAAACATGAATTTGTATTGTGTAACAGCCATTCAAAATCTGTAATGAGCTGTGTATGTAGACTACTTTTGCAGGTTGCATTATTTAGTCACGAGCCTGTATTCATCTTTATAATTGACGTAATGGTCCCAAGAAAACTTGGGGTATGAGGCAGAGATGTTGTAAAATTCCAATTCTTTTTAAAATGGAAAATCTGAGCTAACAGTACTAGTGTAATGGGAAGTGGGACAAGGAAAGGACATAGCATACAGATACAGAAAAATGGAATCTCTTAAGGAAATGCTGCAGTCGTCTTTATATAGTTCTTCTTGGTCTCTCTAATAGAGTTTGGTGTTAGTGGGAGAAACTTCATTAAAACAGGCCTTCAAAATAACTTGCTGAAGACCCTTACTCTGAGGTCATGGCTGAGATTATTTTTTTTGTCTTAAATTTGTGAAGAAAAAAGTAGGAACTAGTTTCTGATGATTATATCCTGTTTACTGTTGAATAATCCTTTCCCTCAAACTTTCCAATTTTCTTGACTATGGCTAGGCAAAAAACTACCAATAACACCAGTGTTCTCAATAGACTTTAATTTTATGCTGTTTTAAAGGTGAGAAATATAGATGTGCTATATGAAAATCAAGTAGCTTCAGTTACTTTAGGTATTAACAGAATTGCAAGAACAAACAAAGAATAGAAATAGCTGCTGTAAAAGGTTGGTATTAGCGTGTTTTCCATTTTGTCTTTTTTACTTCTTGCTTTCTTATTTGTGTTTCAGCCTTGGTACCAGACAGTGTAAAGAAAGAACTCTTGCAAAGAATAAGAACTTTCCTTGCCCAGCATGCCAGTCTTTAACTTTGACATTCATCTGGGATACAGTGTTTCTGTTTCTGTATTATGTCAATCATGTCAGGATTGGAATGCAGTTTCCATACTTACAGATGGAAAATCATTATTTTTTTTTTGTATGATGAGTTGAAGTTTCTTTGCACTGCATCGATTTCTTAAACTTGGTGTTATTTTAATAAAAAATTCTGTGGACTTACGGTTCTAAGGCTTTTCTCTCTATCAGTGCACTGTAATATGGTGTCACCTATTCCAGTTTTTAATAATCCATAATTTTATACGGTTGTGCAGACTTGCTTAGATTTTCAAAAAAGAAGCGTGATTCACAAGTATGTTAACTAGAAATGCAGAAGGGGAAAAAAGTCTGTGGAAAATGGGATATGACATGCTACTGAGCATATCCTTTCTAATTTTCCCTAAGTAGCTGGACAGCATGAAGAAGCTAAGACTACGTGACACTGTTGGTGGCATTTCTCTCAGTGGTACTTTGCTAGAGTGGTTTGAAGTCTCTGACTTGTGTTGCAAATATTCACTCATTCATAGGAGGATGAATTGGTCAAACAAAAAAGGCAGTCGAATCTTTCATCAGTAATTCTCTCTTCACATTTACTTTAATCAAAAAGAGTCACTATTCTGATCTACAACAACTACTGTTTTCTAGCTTTGCCCATATTACTGGTAATTTTTAGTTATGTGGCTCTTCGGGGCCTTTTGAAATTTAAATGTGATACAGTAATTTGCCAACATAAGTGTTTTAAGATGATACATTTTAAATTCTCGTATCTGGAGCTGCAACATCAGCCAGGTCTATAAATAGCTGCGAAACTAAAGTTGATGAATAGAGAGAATCAGGAAGGGGGCTTYGAAGTGAGAACATTTAATTTTTGCCAGCTTCAATTTGAGGTAAGTGTCTAATAGACTATGAAGTGGAGGAGAAGCATAAGCAGGAGCTGAATAAGCAATTAGATACTGTTGTGACTCGACTACTATGAAAAATTACTTGACTCGACATAAATCTTAATCCTCCTAATTAGAAGAATACTCTAAAAACTGTCGCATAGTGTGGAGCTGTTCTTCACTACCTGTTTAGAAAGTCGTGCCTGCGTGCCAGTGGATTCGTGTCTCGTTCCCATCCTCGCTGTGAGCTCTTACCCGAGGAGCCGCTCGGGGGCACCCGCGCCTCACGCGTGGGGAGGGCGGTGGCTGCTCCCCCTCTGCTCTCCAACCCGGCTCTCGGCTTTAGGGAAGAAAAATAACGCGCTCTGCTGCAGAGCGAAGCGCTTATTCCCACGCTGCGTGCTCACTGGGAAGTCGGGCAGCCGGGGCTGTGGCTCAGCTGAGCTAGTCACCTGCACAGGGCTGGGATGAAATGGCAGCAGCAGGGCCATCAGTGCCAACTTCCCCACTCAGACTGTGAATTGGGGAACAGACATGAGAGAAGAGTCTAGCAATAGGCGAAGGTGAAGTCTGGCACTAGACAAAAGTCAATGTAAACTGAGCAATACCGACACTCAATGGGACGAGATGTAACCGGTCACGAACACCTTTTGTCTACACAAGACCAAGTTCCTGCTGAGACTGGAACATTGCAGGAGCCAGGATCAGGGGTCTGCTGCAGTACGCAGATATTCCTTTGAGGGCCTGTGCTGTACTGTTTTAAATCTATCTTCATGTCAGTTTGAGCATCCTTGCTGTATGTCATTGTCTCTACACTTTTAAACAATGGTGGATGTCAGAAAGAAGAAAATTCCTTCTTCCACTTAAAAGTCCATCTTGTTTTTTAAAAAGTTTATTTGCATTGAGTATGTTAATTCAATGTTTGATTGTAACTTCATTTGCAATGAGTATGTTCTGTTTGAATTGCATATATGTATATTTATTCTGAGCCCTTCATTCTAGACTTGATTTACCCAGTGCTAGTAACTGATGGAGTACAGAATGCTTCTTCACACAATCTGGCAGAATATACCCTAGCTGAGTGCATGTTTATATGGCAAGGCTGTAAAATACTCTCCGTACTCTTTTGTTCTTAGAGGTCTTTGTTGATATTCTTCGACATTTTGCACGTGACTTTAGAAGTCTTTGCTTGATGAATGGCTACAGTGTGTCATGGGCACATAATAACTTGCTCCAGAGCTTCTACTTGATTGCCTTCACTGTGGTGGGAGAGGGCCAGACTTAAGGTATTCCTACACCGAATTGTGGAAGGCTTGTTGTCTGATTAGTAAACATTTGAGATTCCATCTAGAACATGACAGTTGAAGTGCAGTTGCTGTAAGTGTGGTGTAGTTCTCCTCTGTAAGCAGTTCATGCTTGGCACACAGTAAAGACCGAACGCTGTATGAATTTTCAGAAAGTTGTGCTGACCAATCTGAAGTTAAAGGCTTGACAAATAGCTCTTTCACATGCTTCCAAAAACAAGTTGTAAAATTCTGCCCAGACTGGCTTAAAATGCAAGAGCATTCAGAGATCCAGAAGGAAGAGGAGAGAGTGACTGCCTTCCAGACACACCAGCGGCTCCCATCCTAGGGTAACACAGGCTGCTCTGTGATGCAAACAGCCCAACGCCGCATGTTCCCGCAGTGAGTTCTGTAATCACACCAGTGCAGCCTCCATTCAGTAGCTAGGCAAAAAGCATGTTTGACAACATGTGCAGATCCAAATTACCCTGGAGAGGACTGGTCAGAGATATCTTGATGGATCTTCTAAGAATTAAGTTAAATTTGGGGTGATATCAGCAATGGGAGATGGTTTCCTGAGGAATAAATAGGTCCCCTTAGTGGCCTCATATTTTTAAATACAGGTTTTATTCTCAAATGCACAGGGTGGCTTTGTTTTGCAAACTGTTCTCTGCATAATCTCAGTTTCTACTTTTTTGGTTGAGTACTGAAAACAATCGGTAACATTCAGGATTCAGCCAGAATATTATTGTCCTGTTGAGGTTTTTTTCGCACACTGAAATATAAGATGATCTGTGCTGTTAAAAGTTCCATACCTATAGCATATACAGACAGACAGATGCATTAACTACTTTGTCTTGAAAATTTCAGCATTTTCAATGTCATGAAATGCATCCATTCCTTACAAAGACAGACAGTACCCAGAACTAGTTAGCCAAGAAGTGACAATTTAGGATTGATGTGAATTACCTCAGCTGTGGGCATATACTCCTTTCAGATGGCAGCCCTAAATATACACTCTAGGAGCTGATTCAGCTAGGTCTTTTTGTAGGCAAGCCTGTAAAAAAAAAAAATCCGTTTGTAAATTGACATCGAAATAATGGGTCAGATAACAGCTAGAGTAAATTGGTAAAGCTCTGGATGTGCACGAATCCAAATTCTATGTGACAGTGAATTGAATAGTCCTACTGATGTCAATGAAAGACCAATAGAAAAAAGTTAACTTAGCCTCTCCCTTAGTCAGGCCCTGAGGGGTCTGAAATACACAATGAACTGAAACTGGTTAGATTCTAATTTGTTTGATAATTATTTCCCCATGAATACTTCTCCCCATTGACATAGTCCAGTCAAAAAATGTTATAAAACAGTAACATCACCAAGAAATTCTGCTGAGATGTAAAACTTACACTCATATCTTAGATAGAACTTATTCATTTTGCTACCGCAGGTTTTTCAATTTTTTTTCTATTCTTTTTTTCCCATTCTTCATTCTTGTTTACTGCCATAACGTTTCAATATGGCACTTTATCACTTGGAGAACATGTATGTCTGAAGTCTGTTTAAATCCAGCAAGAGTCCACCAGTGCTATTAAAAAACTATTGCTGCTTCTCAGTTCTTCTCTCTGAAGGGTCCTTTGGGGTGATAGCTCTGCACTACTTAGCCCATGTCCTCGTCTTTTTTTTTCACATAATGGAATATGTTTAATTGTAGTGATTGTGGCACGCTGGTAGTTTGGCTTTAACTTACTTAGTGATTGAGTTTTCACTGGAGCAATGAAAAATACCCAATGCTTTTACCTGCTGGCTTTCTTTACATTTCTAAATATTTGCACCTGAAATCAGAATTGTGTTCCATTTGGCCTGTTTTTCTCAGATATTCAGTTTCTAAAAGAAACAGCTGTGGCTGCAGAGCCAAATTTGTAATGACTGGAGCCCAAAATGAGGAAAAATAAATTTCTTCCCTCATAAATAATTTATACTTCACCACTTTAGTGTAATGAATAGGTTAATCAGCATTCTGCTTGGAATGAGAAAAGGCCTAATCTCGCTTTAGTGTACTTCACATTGTCATGGTTTAACCCCAGCCAGCAACTAAGCCCCACACAGCCACTCACTCACTCCTCCCCGGTGGGATGGGGGAGAGAATCAGGAGAGTAAAAGTGAGAAAACTCGTGGGTTGAGATAAAGGCAGTTTAATAGGGAAAGCAAAAGCCGCGCACACAAGCAAAGCAAAACAAGGAATTCATTCACCGCTTCCCATGGGCAGGCAGGTGTTCAGCCATCTCCAGGAAAGCAGGGCTCCATCACGCCTAACCGTTACTTGGGAAGACAAATGCCATCACTCCGAACGTCCTCCCCTTCCTTCTTCTTCCCCCAGCTTTACATGCTGAGCATGACGTCATATGGTATGGGATATCTCTTTGGTCAGTTGGGGTCAGCTGTCCCAGCCGTGTCCCCTCCCAACTCCTTGTACACCCCAAGCCTACTCGCTGGTGGGGTGGTGTGAGAAGCAGAAAAGGCCTTGACTCTGTGTAAGCACTGCTCAGCAATAACGAAAACATCCCTGTATTATCAACACTGTTTTCAGGACAAATCCCAAACATAGCCCCGTACTAGCTACTATGGAAAAAAATTAACTCTATCCCAGCCAAAACACATTCACCATAGTGCTTTCCATCTGAACAGTATTATTCTTAAAAATGTTCTTTACGCTTACCTTATAACTAGTGATTTAGTAGCAGATCATAAAAAATATCCCTCCAAGAAATCCCTGCTGATTTCTGTTTGTTGGAGTTACTAGGAAAGAGGTTATCTGTTCTTTCAAACATTGATCCTGAGGTAAAGTATCAAGTTGCTGCTGATAAAATCTGCGTCTGGCAGCCTGTGGGTGAATACTGACAAGAGCAGAGCAACCTGGTCTTTTCTGTTGGCCGGCTCCGTTAAACTCTCTGTGTACAAAGTCAGTGCAGTGTTGAGTTTTCACATCTAGTGCAGAGGGCAAAAGCAACGCTTAATTCCCTGGAAAGCAATGACACTGGAAATCATAGTGAAAAACTCATCTGCTTCCGTGGGATCTTTGAATACATATGAACAGAGATGAGCATAACACTGATCTTAGCTTTGGATACTGCATTGGTGAGACTGACACTCATGATGTACGAGACACAATTTTGAAAGGAAGAAGGAAAAAATGGAGTACGGAAGGAGAAAAAGCAATTATTGAGGGCTAGCACTGCTAGTTAAGCTTTAAAAATCTCCCCATGTTATTGGAAAGAAAGCTGATTGATAGAAAATATAGTTGTGATGTATCAGAACCGCCTCAGGGAGAAAATAGGAAACAAAGGACACTTTAGCAGAGAAAGGCATAAAGAGTAGATGGAAATAGAAGTTAGACAAACTCAAATTTAAAACAAGATGGTATTTGTAAAAGTACAGCTGCTTGATCAGTGGAACAAACTATGAAGAAATATGGTGGATCCTTCATTTTTCAATGCTTTCCTGAGTACAAGATGCCTTTCTGGAAGAGCTGCTTTAGTTCAGACTTTCTGGAAATGCAGTACTCGCCTATGAGTGTTCCCCAGAGCTGGCAGCAACAGCTCAGTTTCCTCCAGCTGAGAAAGGAAAACCAGAATAAATACTCTGTGTTTATACTTCTGCTCCCTTGCAAAAGAAACAGAGGCATCCCCAAAAATGTAAGGTCCAGAGCAGTTCACTGATTTGTATAAATGTCCTCTGCTTTTTAACTACTCTGTTCTGGAAAAGCTGAGCGGCATCTTAAATGCTATTTTCTAACACTTTCCAAGGTGAACCTTTTTTTGAAGTTTCCATAAAGAGAAATGCTGCTTTAGTTGAACACAAGCAGAAGTTGTTAGCCCCARTACAGGTGTAATTGCGTGGAAAGCAATGCCCTCGGAATCTACGATGGAAGTGGCAGTAGCCATTAAGCATTACAAAATCTTCTTTTGTAACTTGGACTGAAAAATGCTCCTATCTAGATAATGTTTGTTAAATTTTTCATGCGCATTTCATTCTAAGTTTCTGCCCAAATCCTGGATCAGTTTGCTAATATTTGAGTAGTTCAGATTACATTTCAAAATATCTGTTGACATAGTTTTTGCAAGGAGGTGTTTCATCAAATAGTCAATGGATGGAAGAGAACTGTTTTTCTTCTGTTGAATAAAGATCAGAGAGAGAACTATCTATGCCTGGTTTCTGCCTACTGACTGCTGAAATGATAAACACAAGAAAGGCTGTGCATGTAAGTCAAGCAAGATTACTTAATGGCTACATACTACAGGATGGAAAGGAAGATTTTCTATTTAGTAATGAAATGATAAATTAGTTGTATAAAGAATAGGTCCCATTATCCTCTCTCTAATTTGCAGTTGAAGAATATGAGGATTATAAAGCATAAGCTTTCTTCCCATATAAAAAAGCTAGGGAATTAATTTTTTTTCTGACAATTCTAATACTATTTTCTAGTTTAGTTTATGCACCTGTTTCATCTATTAAAATCAGTAACGACTGAGAGCCAATATGGATTGCAATCACTTATAATACATTTTAAGTGGAATTTAAGCACCGATATTTACATTCGCTGTCTAAAAGCTGCTCAACTGCAACCAAATGGCAGTTACAGAAGTTCTTAAGTATTGTAACTGTAGATACATTTATTGATGCAAAGTTAAGTCTATTCACAGTCCTGTCTCTGTACATGCTGGAGTTGCCCTGTTGTCTGCAGCTAAAGGTATACAGAAATACCCAGCTGGCACCTAAATGAAACTGGGACCCAGGAGCTGGAACAGAATGCTTTAATCCCCGTGAGATCCAAATCCCAAGCACACCTTGCACTTATTGAGGAGATTTACTTCCTGCCGAAGTGCTGCAGCAGGCATTGCTTTCTTTAGGATGTGGCTGAATGAAGAGGAAATAATTGGGATAACTTGCATATAGAGCCTAATAGTTAAATCACACAGTCAAGATGTAAATAGCTGGTAGATTCATTTAGGAAAGAGAAGAGATGGGTTGGTCACCTCCTTCCCGACCTTCCAAAATGTAAGTAATCCCTCACTTTAAATCTTCTGCCTCCTGGGAGAATGGCCTTACGTCTTTTCTGTCATGAGTCATGGGGGGAAGCAGAACTCCAATATTTCTGTTCACTTGTGCTATTGTGAAAAAAGTAATAATTGAGAGAGCAAAAGGAAGCCTGGCTCTGTAGCCTCTTGGTTAGCTCACCCGCCTGGCAGGGGCAGAGAAAACTGGGTTCTGGTACCTACTCCCAGCATCAATTCTGTATATTAACCCATCATCATTAAATACAGAAACACCCTAGGAAGGAAGAGCCAATGCCACCAGCAGAGAGAAGAACCCAGGATCATCTCTCCAGGAAATTTCTCAGCATCAGGCTAAAGTCACACATTCTTTATCACCTCTAAGTTCTTTACAGCACTGAACAAATCAACCAGCCCCTTCCAACCTGAGGTGGGTAGTCCTCTAGGCTGACGGGGGGTTCTGCCCCCCAAGAACATCCCGTCAGCTGGCCAGGCTCCAGTGTGAAGGTCAGTGCCTCGCAGAGAGATGATAGAGGAGAGAGAACCCCTGGATCATTCTCAGGGGAGCAAAGAAAATTGCTCAGTCCAGCAGAAGGTCAAACCTCTGCAGTCTGCTCGGAGCTCAGAGAGACCTAGGCAGTCACTGCTGCTCTTTGGCCTCTCTTGGCCACTGCTTCCAAAAAAATTGCTTTGGGTGTGTGCCTTTTCACAGTTTCGAATATGAGTTTTTATATATTATATGCTTGTTAAAAGTCAGTTTGTTGAATTTTCCTACAAATCCTCACCAAGATCACTGGTCTGGAAATTTCCTCTACAAGGCATATCAAGCCTTAATGTGCATGAGGGAAGGAATTTAAGGTATGCTGGCAGAGGCAGCGAGAGTAGAGCTTCAGCCTGGAAGACCTTTAGAGAGAAAAGAGGCTTTCATGACTACTTGCCTACTTACTTGGGAAACGGGACAGATTTTCATACACACTACGATACACATTTGCCTAAACTTACGCAAACTCTTTGGGCAATACTTAATTTTGCCAAAAATAGGTGCTTAGGAATACTACAAAGAAATGGAAAATGTATCTAACGATGGAACTGCCCCCTCTCATCTAGAGTTTCAAGACAGCTAATGATGAAATTTCAAAGAGCAGAATATGAATTTGTAGCAGCAGTACAGAAATTGACTTCTGAATTTTATAGTAAAACCCTGCAATTTTTCTGTGGTTGAAACTATAAAAACTCTACTTTGACCAGAATCAAACACTTGTCGAGGGTAAAATCTTTTCTGCAAATCTAAAACTCGCGTTACTGCACAATTCAACAGGACTGTAACTGAGGAAAGGTACCCTTAGATAAAAAAGCTATTCATAGCTTTAACAAATGACTGAACAGTGAGAGAGCACACAAGTAAATGAAGCACATATACTGTAGGAAGGAGAATTCATATTGAAAGAGAGACTGTATCCCTTTTATAGACAGAATGAAGTTATTAAGTAGAAACATGAACGTATCAGGATGGCATCTACCCAGTGGCTGTGGAACAATCAACCATGAAGTGATRGAAATTGCTTCAGACGTAAAGAAGTGACACTGGCAAACTTGCAAATTGTCAGGTGATGTGATTGATATGTTTAATCCTTAATATCTGTAAGAGAAAAGAAAAGCATTAATTTAAAAAAATGTAGTTCCCTAACTTTATTAGTTTGTTTTATTATTAGCAGTACTACATTTGATGTGGCAATGAAATATCTAAGATTTAAGAAGATCTCTTTGGGAAAACTAGCTGATCCAAAGGAATCCAAGTTAAAAACTTAACAGCTAAGGGTTAACGACATTTTTGAACAGAGAAGTATTTATCCCTGCAAACATTTATTTTAGAAATTAAGTTCTGTTTATATTATTCCTAGATTTGAAGTTGCATAATTATGTTTTTATGAAGACAGTTATTCTTCATTAGCAGTCCACCAATTTCTGGGATTTTTTCCCATTAATGCAACAGCCACATACAGGTCTGTTGTGCATTTAGGGGGATAGCACGGGTGAGCCACTCTGGCAGTTTTTATATTAAGTGTGGGTGTTTATATGCATATTTTAAAATGTTTCATTCTCACTGTGGCATATTCCTTATTGAGTATATAGACTGTAATGCCAAAACCTGAATGTGTTCTCAAAGCAAATCATAGAATCATTAAGGTTGGAAAAGACCTTTAAGATCATCGAGTCCAACCATCAACCCAGCACCCATGCCCACTAAACCATGTCCCGAACCGCCACATCCACATGCTTTTTGAACACCTCCAGTGATGGTGCAGTTTTGCTTTTATGTGTGAATGCAGATGAAGATTATTTTCCAGTTTCTGCTTTAGACAGAAAGCTATACTGAAAGGTGTAACTCTTTGCTACACAAATGGTTTTGAAATGGTGCTGAAAATTAAAACCAGCATGGCATATACTGAGTTCCTCTTATTGAATGCAGGTTCTGCAGGCATAAGGGTGTCAATCCCCACCTGAGCAATACTGTAGGAGTGCTGCCCTTCAGCTTGACCACAGCTGTGCCCTGACTCGCTATGGACTCTTTTGATTCTGGACCAGTAGCCTGACTCCCTTGCTTGTCCTTGGATCTGCCTCATCACCAGAAACCTGCCTGACAGTCTGGACTCCGAGCTGCCCCCAGCCTGCCCTGCTTGGGTCCTGGCTGGCGAGGCCCCTGCCCCGAGTTGGAGAAAATGCAGTTACAGTGTGTGTCAGGACATAGGAAGAGGGAAACGAAGGAACCCTATATGATACCAGTGCCTCCCCACAAGAGCCATCCTCCTAGCATCCACCTCCTCACTGCCTGAACTAGCAGTACAGAAAACAGCAGCTAGCAGGTTAGCTCTACTGACAGAACAGGAAATCTTTAAGGGAAAATATTTAAAGAGAGCAGAAAGAACTGGGTGATATGGTTTGGAGTTGAAGGGACTTGGTCTCAGTGCCTTCTTAGAAGTTGAGTAGGCCTCCCAGTGAGAAGGGGCCAAAGCCTCCCTTTACCTCATCTACTGAGTCTGTCGAATGTAATGCAACTGGAGGCATACACAGAGCTCTGGAAAATGTTACATTAGATTACTTAACAAATTCCTTCTTCCCTTTTCTGCACATCAGCAGTGAATGAATACACTGTACCCAGACACCAGCCAGTTAACATGCACAAGCACTTTTTGAAGCATCTGGGTAAACAGAGATACTGGCAAGACCCACTGCCAGCAGAGCCTACACCCTGTCAGTAGCTACTTCAGCAGATTTTTTTTCAGTAGCTTCCAAATTTACAGCTCAGGATCTAGCCAACGACATAGGAATACCTTTACAACCACCTATGCAGCACCTTGATAACATTAAAGACCCAACGCTTTCTTATCACAGCTTCCCGAAATGGCAAAGACCTGGCTCAACCCCCTCCTGGGGCCAGGCGGCCGCTGTGGCGAGGCGCAGCCGCAGGGAGCGGGGAGCAGCCCGCCTCGCAGGGCCGCCTTCGCCAGGCGCGGTGTGGGCCGCGGGCAGGAAAGAGGCTGGCGGGGGCGGGCCGCGGGGCAGCCCGGGTGCCGAGCGCTGTCCCCACAAAGAGGCCACGTCGGCCCGCCACGGCCCGGCCCGCCGCCTCGGCAGCTGTTGGCTCAGCAGCTCTTGGCCCAACGGCCCAGGGCGGGAGCCGCGTGCACAGGCGCGAGCGCCGGTTGGCGGCGCGAGGGGAAGAGGCGCGGCCGGAAGGGGCGAGCCCGTCTCCCGGGTGACAGGAGGCCGAGATGGCGGCGCGGGAGGCGGCGGCGCAGTGACGCGCGCCCGGCTTTGAATGAGGGGCGGCCGGCAAGGGCGGAGGCTGCGGGAGCGGCCGGCTCGGCCCCTGGCGCCCCGCGCCCCCCGGAGCGCCCTCCCCCGCGGGGCAGGTGAGCAGGGGGGCCGCTTCCTTCGCCGCCGGGTGCCCGCTTCCGCCTCGGCGCGGCTGGGCAGAGGGCCCGGCCTCGGTGCCTTCCCGCCGCGGGGCCGGCCGTCGCGGCTCTCCCTCAGTAGCGCCCCCGCCCCGTTCCCCGCCGTGCTCGGGACGCCCCGGCCCCGGGGCGGCGTGGCCGCCGCCGCATCTGCGCCCCGCCGGCCCTCGCCCAGCGGCGGGCCTGCTCGGCCGCCTCCGGGGTGCGAGAGGCCTGCGGCCGCCCCGTGTCCCTGCCCGGCTGGTCCGGGCCCCTTCTGGGGCGGAGGGGGGGGAATCTCACGGGCTGGGGACAACGTGAAGTGGCTGACGAGTAGGTAGGCAGCGTTTAGGGACTGGGAGGTTTGGCACCCTGTGGAAGAGGAGGGGCGAGGGGGAGCACGTCCTGTCAGAGCTGGGGGGGTTAAGCTTTTTTTGGTGTTTCTAGGGACTCTGTGGGACTGCACTGCATGGGGTTATCTAGCCTGAAATTTTTCTTTGTTCATGCTGACTGACTGCATAAAAGTTAACGTGAAAGTTGCTTAGTACATCCTTAAAGACTTAAGAATCTCTAACAGGTCATGGAAAACTGAAGTGCTACCATCTGGCTTTAGTGCTGCCTCTAATAACACTCGAACCTGGGCTGTTCTGTAGAATGGTGGGGCACTATTTCATGGTTGTGAATTCACAATGTAAGTGCCTCAGTTGCACATCTAATGAAAAATAGTCTAGGTTGCTGCTTTATAGTCCCTCTGAATACTCTAGTAATATGGACATGCCCTGTAGAGATTTCTTTAAGCCATCTTGTACAGTATGTCTTGTAGTGTATCTTGATTGTAAATAGCTGGTGCTTGTCGAGACAGCAGATGTTGCAAGATGATTTGTGGTAGTAACAGTGAGAGTGTGTTAATTTGTCATCTCTGGCTTTCCATATAGATACAGATAACTTAAGTCCAGGATGACTAATAAGGACTGGAACAGAACTGGGGTCTCTCAAACTCCGGTTCTGTGTCTGAGAACTTCTCAGGTGTTGTGAAGTTGGTTACATGACTTAGTGCATTATGTCAAAGACTTTTTGCAAATGTGAAAGAAGTTGTAGTGCAGTATCACAGGATTGCATGACTTCAATCTTTGTTCTGTATGCTGGTTTTCAGAAGGCAGTAGCATATATAGATAAGGAATTGTCAAAGAATGACTGTGCTTAGTCAGTGGATGTAAACTTTCTATTTTAACTCGTGTTGCCTTGAAAAATAGAGCTTATTCTAATTCAGAACAGAAAGCTTCGAGAGTTCACATTAACAAGATTGGAACTATATTTAGTTTTTTTGAGAGGAAGGGATGAGATGAGGTGGTGTTACTATAGAAGTTTTATGGCTCTGGGAGTAGCAAGTTGAAAAAAAAAGTTGAAACTCCATATATTGTATAACAGTGTTGGGTGTCTAGGAATAACTTAGGAATCGCCAGCATGCACCAATTTTTACTGCCTTTAGCTAGAGAGACAAACATTCCTTCTTGAATTTTGATATCTTCTGCAGCTCCTGATAGTCATGAAATCTCTTCTTGGATTTGAGCTCCTTGGATGACTTAGCTCACTCCCATAAATCATAGGCAGAGTAGTCTTCTCTCCCAGCTACCTCACAACTGCCTAGCTAGGGTGCTTTCACTGAAAATGCGAGCATTAGTGTTGAAACTACAGTGCCTGTTACGGACATCCCCTGACCACCTACGTATAGTTAGATAGAGGAGATGCCTCCGAATCTTCCCTTTGGATTCTGCTTCTCTCTCTAATGCCATAGTAGCATGGCTTCAAGGTTCAGTCATGCTGCCATTTAATCTATCCATTTATCAGACTCAGTGGTAAAGACATTGACCTGGGAAGTTTTTTCCTCCTCCTGCAGTGTTCCCAATATGATGTTTCTATATAAAGTGATCAAAAAAACCCCAACCGAACAAAAAACAAACACAGAAATCAACCAGGAAGAGGGGAATGGAACATCCTCATTAGGCTACTGAATCATGGTTGCTCTCTTTGAAATTCAGGAGATGCTGGTTGTGTCTTTCAGTACCTGACTGAATGCTGTTCCTGAATTTTTATGTTGTCTTTTAAAAAAGTACAGAATGTCTTTGTACATCTTGTAGCATACGTGATTTGGAGGAGGGTTTGCGTGCTTGAAAACAAACAGTTTTTTTAACTCTATCTACTAATCTTCGTAAGATTCCATCTCTCTATAAACCTACTTGGGCATCTTCAGATTTGATGTGACCACTGTACTTCTGTAAAATTTCATACAAAATAAACTTCTAAGAAATCCTATCCTTGCCACTCAAACTTTGGACTAATCATATGGTACTTGCTAGGTTTTTATCAGCTGTTCTAGTGAAAACATACAGGTTCAGTGGTGCTTTTGTGGAGTTTTGGTGCTGACACATGGAAGCACCCAAGGCCATGTTAGTCTTTCGTACTAGGAAATGGACTTCTCATTTTGCTTTAGGAGAGTGAGGCTTGTTTTGTGGCTACTCAATATGTAGTTGGCGGGGAACTCTTCAGTTTCAGACAAGTTATTTTTAGTCTTGATTTAGACGCCATCCTTTGGCTATTTAGCTAGCTGTGTTTAATGTAAGTTAAAGTCACTTTTTCCAAGGTGTCTTCATTTATTATTCCAGAGTCACAGATGAGCTGATGTGAAAGAAAATGTGATCAATTCACAAAGCACTGTAATTCAAGGCAGAAATTCCATTCCGAAGATTGTGATATCTAAAGAAAACTACACAGTACAAATCTGTCAGCATTGTAGAGGAACAGAGGAGAGCAGGATGAGTGCTTTATAGTACGAGTTCTTTGACATCTTTTTCAGTGTCAGTAGGAGATGAGTTCACTAGGAGAAAACAAGTCTCTAAAGCAATTTTAGTGCCACAAAGTGACTTTATTTTAGAATTGGCTCTGTCGCTTGAAATATTGTTTGAGTGGTGTTTGTGTGTGCAGTTAGGTATGAAAGAGGAAGTGCTTCTCCAGATGACAACGTGCTCATTGTACAGTGATGGCCAGTGAGAGTCTTGCTTATTGCATCACAGTTGACTAACTCAGCTGGACTATGTGTGCCATTTGCTGGCTGCTGTCAGTGAAGTCAGAGGTGCTGGGAGTTCTAACATGGCCACTGCTGCAAGCTGAAAGCAATGTAAAAACGTTTCAGTTCAGTAAACTTCGGAACTTTCACTCCCTTCACTATATTTCCTTTATGGATCCATAAAATGTTTTTGGCGATAAGTTGCCTCATTCTTCTGACTTGGCTCTAATGTGTTTAACATCTTGCTGCTGTCGTGCTTTAGTCTCTTCTGTGCTCATCTTCCATGTGAACAACTGCTGTGACTTTTTACCAATAGAAGGCAGTATGAGCTACGCAAGTCAAACTCCAGCTAAATTTGGTGTCTGTTACAAAATTGTTGCATTGACTGCTAGRATTAAATTAATTAGGATTCATGTCCTGATTTATTTACTTATTTATATCTGTTGTAACGGAACTTAAAAGTTCAGTTGACAGTAAGTCTGATAAATGTAATACATTAGAAGCAATCTCAGTAATGGGAGAAGGAAAGCTCTATCCCATTTTACGAACGGAAAGCTGGGGCATGAGGGATGATATGCACAAAGGTGTATCAGGCTGACAGACAACTCTCATCAGATTATCTGATTTCTAGTCCAGTTTTTTTTGCCTCCATCTGTTAAGAAATGTTCTAGGATTCTTGCTGGAGCACTGCCACTTTGTGTTATGTCTCTGTGCCGTCCTGTATCATAGTCGGCTACTGATACAATTGTAGTTCCTTTTGGGATTGATTATCAGGGAAAGGCTTAAGAGAAGAAAAGGAAGAAAGAAGGTTGTGGTCCTGACATTTATCATTACACTGTTCAGTATTTGTTCCCATTCATGAGATAAGAAAGATACATGGCTGTGCTTCTTTCCAGTGTTTGAGGAAGATGGATAACAAGAAAAGAATGAACACTTTGTTTCCCTTAACAAGTTTAGGGTAATGGTATCAGGTGAATTAAGTTTGCAGTGAACTCGGGAAATATTAAGGTTCAGAATATAAAATTATTTCCCTTTGAGAAAATTAATTAATTAACTTAAAACCAAAACCAAACCAAAACAACAAACAAACAAACAAAAAACTAACCACGAAAAAAAGTTCCAAAAGGCACCAAACAAAACTCAAAACCTTTAACTTACCTTTAACTTTTCATTTTGAGTAGTGCTCTCATTGGAGCAACAATGCAAATGCTTCAAATGCTGTTTCAGACACTGGGGAGAATGCTTGACTTGTCCTAATCTTGAGCCAATAATTGGTTCAAGATTCTATTTTAAACAGCTTTTAGCATATTGCTAAAATTAATGCATATATGCTGCTTCATATCTGTTGTGGTTTAACCTGGCAGGCAGCTAAACACCACATGGCTGCTCGCTCACTCCCCCCTCCAGCGGGATGGGGGAGACAATTGGGGAAAAAAAAGTAAATTTCATGGATTGAGATAAAGACCGTTTAACAGGACAGAAAAGGRAGGGAAAATAATAATAACAATAATAATAATGATGATGATAGAAAAATATACAAAACAAATGATAAACAATGCAATTGCTCACCACCCACTGAACAATGCTCAGCCAGTTCCCGAGCAGCGGTCCCCACTCTGGCCGACTGGCACCCRTTTATATATTGAGCATGACATCACATGGTACGGAATATCCCTTTGGCCAGTTTGGGTCAGCTGTCCTGGTTGTGCCCCCTCGCAGCTTCTTGCTGGCAGGGCATGAGAAGCTGAAAAGTCCTTGACCAGTGTAAGCACTACTTAGCAACAACTAAAACATCAGTGTGTTATCAACATTCTTCTCATGCTAAATCCAAAACGCAGCATTATACCAGCTACTAGGAAGAAAATTAACTCTCCCAGCTGAAACCAGGACMAGCAGTATAAAAACTAGATACACTGATGAAAGTGCTTTTTAAAGGTGGAGGATTGCTAATATTACTATGGCTAGCTGATAGCATATTGTCGCCAAAACTCTGGTTGTGCATCTGACAATCTGTAGTGTACAGAGCTTAACTTAATTGGGAAGACTACAATCAAAGTTCAGAGAAGAGGCAGGCAAAACAGTACTTACTGTCTTGAAGGGAGCAGCATTGCCACAGTTGAAGTGAAATGCGGCTCTAACACAAATACATTATGTGATTGTGTGTGTGTGTCTCATCATAACTCTGAAGTTTTTGAATGACACATAGAAAGTGGAGAGAGACAAGTTACCTGATTGTTATGGGGAATGATGGGAGCTATTGAACCCTGCCAAACAGGCGTACTGGTGGTATTGGAAGCGTAGTCACTCACATATAGGAATGACCTGGGAAAAATAGATTAACTTCTGGTGTCTGACTCTTGTTAGCAGTGGACTTCACAAGCTTGCAAGCCAGACTTCTTGTGGATTCTGTTTTTTTTAGTTGTTTAACTTTATATTGGGAAGTCAATACAGTATACAATTCGATATGTTAAAAAAAAATGGAGATTAGGTGAAAAACTGGGGTCGTATATGTACATATATATATGTACACATACATATGTGTATATATATGTATGTGACACATGTGAATGTTGTTTTGGTTTTAGTTTTGTACTTGACTAATAAACTTCCCAGCCCTTTGAACTTAGGCACAAATAATACCAAGTCTGCAGTTGTTTCTGAGTAATGGTTGCTTCCTAAAACCACCTTTTCAATCAATAGTTTGTTCTTTAATTTAGGATCTGTTTTGCCTGTCCAGTGTGGCAGTTAGGTAGGCTAAACAGTGGGGAAAATGGCTTTACTTGTTCTAATGTTGAGTACTTTTCTACTCCTTCCCTCCTGCCCCCCAAGCCGATAGAAGAGTGAATTCTGATAGAGAAGAGTGGAGTGAGCTTCTAAACAAGGTTCCTTTCAGAAAAGACGTACCTTTATTCTCATTTCAGCAGTTCACCCACTCTTCATACCTCAAATCCCAGGTAGATAGCTTCTAGCTGCCTCTTCTAAAAGTAACGATTTATTTCACCAATTCAGGATTAGTCTGCAATAATTTCTACCTTTAGAATAGAGAACTGTCCATCTAGTTGCTATCCACTGTTTTTTTACTAACTTCCACTGTTTCTGCATCCTTCAAATTCTTGACTGATGCATTCTTCTGTCATCTAGCTATTGTCAAAACTGCTCATTCCAGAAGGTAAGGAAGTGCTTGAGAACAATACGAAATTATAGTCCTGATTTTAAAAGCTAAATATGTTGGATGGTGTCTGCTGTTCTTGTTTCTTTGTGGGAAGTTTGACTGTTCCCTATCCTGTTAGATGAAAAGCTCATTTAATACCCATTCTTGTCTAAGGTTCTCTACATTTTTAAGTCTCCCATGAAATGAGATTAAGACCATGCTAGTGTTAAAGTAGAGGTGAAATGTGTCCTATGAGGCCTTTCTCCTGAGGTACAGCTTGGTAGTGTGGTCTGTAATTTGGCGGTTACTTATTGACTTAAGCCTTCCATTTTACAGTAAAGGGGCCTGTTTGTTTAATAGCCACCCTGTATGATTTTTTCAGTAGCAGAAATTCCTTATCTGGACTGTATGTGAAGCAATATTTCCAGTACTATATTACTACAGTGTTTAATACTAGTTACGTTATCTAGCAAATGAGCACCAATAAAAAAATAAACCTAAGCTCCATGAAGCTCACAAATCCCATTATGTACTTTCTAATAAAATCCTCAGGGCAGTATTGGAGCAGCCTACCTAATGATCCACCTTCCTGACTCTTCCTAACTTAAAGCCTGGAATATAAAAAGTGATTTAAATGCCATAGCATATTTGAAATCAAGCTGTCCTTCCATGGAATACTCATGGCCTGAGGAAAATGTCACAGGGCTGCCTTCTCTTCTCACCAGGAGGTATGTTAAACTTACAACAGAAAATGTTGTTACAAGTGTAGATGTATATAATGAAAAGCTATCTGTGAAGCCTAACGTCTTCTTTTTTACTCTGAAATGTTCACCTGTAGAAGAGAGAAAAGGGATCTTTGAATTACAGCAGATTATTTTGACTCAGTCTGTACCTATTTGAGGGGATCTTCTGGGATAATGTGGTATACTGAGTATAAATTCAAATTGACACTGAAAAATAGCTGCCAATGTAAGTGGCTTCAGCCAAAGATCAGTTTTTTCTTGGCTGGGTTTGCTAGCATGATCTAGTCTGGCATAGGAATATTGCTAGATCTAGGGATTAACTGGTGCTGTAGTGCACACAGGATGAAGAGTCTTTCTTTGCTGATGATTTTTCAGTGACACTGGTTCTAAAATAAACAATGTTTGTGCTCATCGTACATTTCCATCAAAATGGAAACTAAATTTGAATGGCCAATTTTGGGTTTTGACTTAATAACTAAATTTATCATTTGTATATGCAAGACTTGCTCAAGCAAGTGTGACCTTGTTACTGATGATTATTCTGTTCTCCTTGCATTGCTGGTGTTCAGTGCCATTGTTAGTGTCTAAAACAGATCAGCTGCAGATTGGTCACTGCAATTGATTGCCCGTACTTCCCCTTTAAAAGTATCTTTAACTATGACTTTACTTATGATCATGTGCTGTTTCTTTAAGGGCTGTATACATTAGGTACTTTCATTACTGGGTTGATGGTTGGACTCGATGATCTTAGAGGTCTTTTCCAACCTTAATGATTCTATGATTCTATGATTAGTGGAATGTCCTGATAGTAGGCAGGTAGCGTCTTTGCTCCAGGTACCTCCTCTCTTTTCTTGCATTAATATAGTTTCACAGAATGCTCCTTGCATATGAGCAACTAAGGGAATTGGCTTTAAAAACTATTGCAAAGACGTATAATACTCTACATCTAACTTTTTTTCTTTTGCAGGAAGTGTTTCTCACCATGGCCATAACACAGTTTCGGCTCTTTAAAATCTGTACTTGCCTGGCAGCAGTGCTTTCTTTCATTAAAAAGTTAATATGCAGGTAAACATCTCTTATTTAATTTGGTTACCTTTTCTTTTTTTAATTACAGGTTCTTACACTTCTTTCCTTCACGCAACACCCACCCACCACTTCTCCTAGTTCTGATTTTACTGATTACAAAACAATCAAGACAGATAAAAACTAAGTCAAATTTAATCTGCATATTCTTTCAGAGTTCAAAAGTCTGTGTAGTGCAGCTGTGAGTGTATTTTGTGGTAAGGTGGCTCTAATGAGGAGTGTTTTCTAAACAGCTATGACAGGTTTTAAAATTGCCTTTTAAAACTATCCTGTGCCAAACTTGAAGAAAATTTGTTCTCCACATCTCTAGAAGTATTTGGCAAGTGACATTTTGGTTTTTTAAGAGGTTCAGTTAATGGCAGCATCCACCCAGTCCTCAGTCAGTAGGCTTTCATTATAAATGTGATTCTCATCATGCTTTGTTAAGAAGCAGTTGCCTGAGACTTCAGATTGTTCTGCCTATTGAAGATACTTTCAGAAGTTTGGAGGACAGTGATTAAAGTTCAAGGGGACTGGTGTGTGTGTGTTTGTTTGTTTGTTTTGTTTAAATGAACATGACTTATTTTTGCTTACTCTTGTAAGTCATACTTAGTATTCTTTTGAGTTGTAGACCCATGAACGCATCCATGTAGTACCTAGAAGCATTCAAAAAACCCTCAAGAGTTATGGTTATATAATAGTAGAGTTCAGTAGTACAGTAGCAGAGTACCTGAGGTAGATCTTCTCGGCACTGTGCTGTCGTCTGAACTACTGTTGCTTCTTGCCACTCTTGCAGAATGTTGTTTTACGTAAACAAATAGCAACCTAGTGAAATGTATTCTCCTTTTGGGTATGATGACTACTACTTTGCCAGTGAGGTTAAAGCATATGCAGAATATGTGGTAGACAAAAAATAACTTTATTTCCTGTTCACCTTTACTTATTTGAAGAATAAGAGGAAGCTCTCAACTGGTTGGTAAATTCACTACAGATCTAGTGAAGCTTTAAAAAGATACATTTTAATGCTGCATACAACTGTATAGATGTCAACCTTAGTTCTGTGATTGGAACTCCAAATTAAATTAAGACTACTTGCTGTTCAAGTTCTAAAAGAAGTCAAAACACTGAATTGATGATAGCGTCTATATTATGTGGACGCGTCATCTCTCCCTAAGTGTTAAGGTAGCTTTTATAAGCAGATAATTGTTTAGTAGGTATAATGACTGTATTTTCCTCTGTTTTTCAACTTTTGAATGAACTAAATCCTTGAAATGAACAGTTGAGGAACTGCTTCAGAGTAAAATGTAGGAGAACTTTTCTTCTGTGAATAACAATTAGTTGAAAGAATGAAAATTTAAAATCTTTCACACAAGCAAGTCAGTGGATCAAATTAGTTCAGTCCGTTAACTACAGATGTTTTTCCTGTTTAATGTCAGCTGCAAAGCACAGCTTGATAAATTTTGTTTTCCTGTAATGCACCCCTGCATATGAGTGTGCCTGATAACCCGCAAATGTGATTTAATTAAACGTGCATTTTAAATCCATGGATATGAGCTAGTACTTATTTAGATTATATAATTTATATTAGTATTTAATTTAAACAAGTGGTTGTAGAGAATGTGCATCTTTCTAGTCAGTGTAAAGCCTATGTATAGTACTAGTTATCTCTTTAGTTAAAACTTTTTTTGATAAACAACAACCTGCCTGAATTCACTGTTTCCAGGAAATAAAAAGTAGAAGTATAAAAAGAGATGAAACTTCATTCTGTTTAAAATCTCTGGTTATCTTCTCCAGCTGAGAAGTCTGGATGCTGCTAATTAGTAAGGAGAAACAAAACCAAGAATTCTTGAGGCATTTGGCATTCAGAGCAGTGATCAATATCTGTCTAATGATGGTTGTGAAGCAACTGTTCCTATAAGCATCTTGTTCCCTTTGTAGAAAACGAAGTGGAGATATGTAGCCTTCCTCAGTGCTGCCCTGTGTAGCATATTCTTTCCATGTTGTATAACAGAAGCTGTTTCCTCCCACCTTCACCCTTGTCAGTGTAGTCATTTTGGCTAGATGAATGTTTGCTATAAGCCATTTGCTGGAGTCTTCTAGATCACATAAATAGGGAAATATATATAATTGCAGAAGTGATGGCTTAAGATAGTATTGAAGATATGTATGTTGTACAGGTCTGAAGGAGGATGTTTCCAGGTTTGGGTTTCCTTTAGAGACATCAACTAAATCTAGTCAGCCAGAACCAGAAGTCTCTAATGTGTTTGAGGGAACAGTGTTTTCACCTTGCTTTACCTCTAAACTGTGTTGCTTTTCAGCTTAAAGGAACAGTTTCTCAAGGGGCTAGAGTTAATTATATAAAGCTTGAAAATTTTATGATAGCACCTGATCTTTCCTAAGGAAGAATCTATTGGGCTTAAAGTAGGAAAAATATATCTAATCACTCACCAGCATGCAGCAGAGGTGGTGTTGCAAGCAATTCAGCTATTCTGAGTTGATGGTAGAATATTCTATAACAGTAAAACTAATGGATACGAACTCCCAATTGTAGTTTCCCAGTTGTATTCTCATCAGTAGTAATAAATGAAACTTAACTTTTCCAAGCTGCATAAGGTCAATTACATGACTGTCTTGCTACAGGAGCTTACATTCCTTGGGGAAAACATCAGTGTGAGCCTGAATTTCATTCTTTTGTGTTGTAAGGTTTTAAAATATAGCGAATGCCAGCTAAGAATATTTTAATTATTATTGTGATCTTTGAACGCTGTCATTAAGTAAATATCTAGGTGGTTTATTTGCAATGCATTAGTGTTTGTCTTCATTTAAAATTATTTGATATGGTTGCTGAAACGCTTTTATTGAAACAGTACTCTTTAAGTAGCAGCATGTATTGAACAGAAGCTGTTGACTTGCATAATCTTGTGCTACCTCTGTTTAGACTTTGAAGGAAAAAGTGCTTTAGAGGGGCTTTCAAAACAAGCAGCTCAGAAAGTGATTTGTTGCAGCTTAACAGCTAAGACAAGTAGAAAGATTTCTGAGCTTACAGTAGAAATGGTTATCTTTGAACAAATGTAGATTGAGTGTTTGCTTCGTAAGCACTGACAATCTAAAAATTATAACTGACTGTACCCAAATAACTGAGTTAATTTGTCCATTTTCATATTTCAAGCAATAGAGTTGCTTCCCCTCTATTTCCACTGCAGTTTGAAAAGTAAATTGCACTTCGAAATTCTTGTGAACACCACTTTAAATTCATGATGAAATTCCTTTGTTAGGCAGACTTTTACTGGCAGTAGTTAATGTTAAGGTAGTTTAAGCACTTAGTGTTTTAGCCATGACTATTTTCAGTAGTGCTGTTCTCAGACTTCCTTTTTGTTTTTTTTAAACTTAGTGCTCATGTTTTCAGAGCTTGGAGGAATCCTACATTTTTCTTTCAGGTCTGGAAGAGGGCGAAAGTTAAGTGGAGACCAAATAACTTTACCAACCACAGTGGATTATTCATCTGTTCCTAAACAGGTAATTGCTTAAGTGGTAGGTGACTTAATCACTCTGTTAAGTGACTATCTATTGTACCAGTCCTACAACAGGTTTGGTATATATCTTAGAAAGATACAGTATTATTATATATGCTATATAATATTAAGTATATATCTTAGGAAGGTATAAGAAGGCAAGTTGTTACTTGCAGATAATATTAACTTGTACCATATACTTCTATTCAGCCAGAAGTAGAGGACTGGTCTTCATGGGATGAAGATGCACCTACCAGTGTGAAGATYGAAGGTGGCAATGGTAATGTGGCTGCTCAGCAAAATCCTTTGGAACAAATGGAACCTGATTATTTCAAAGATATGACACCAACTATAAGAAAAACTCAAAAAGTAGGTATTGCACTTTCTACTATTCTTATGGAGGGTTTTCCTTGCTTTAAAATAGGCTATAAGTAAACGGGCAATTTATAGAAGGTGCTTCTGGTAAAATTAAGCTGTCCTATTGAAATGAGAATAGGTGCTGATGTCTAGTCTAACATGTCCAATTAAAAAAACTGGCTCTGAGATCTTACCAAATGTGATGCTAGTTCATGTTTACATCTTTAGTCTTAATGATATTGGAAACTTATGAAGAATTTCATAGTCTGAAGGCTCTGGGAAGTATAATGTGAGAACCCTCAAGTCACTTTAATTCTGAAAATGGAACCACTGCACTAAGATGCTTGTGCTCATACCTTTCCGTTCCATGTCCTGCTCTACTGAAGTCTGAGGTAGCAGCACTGCTGTTTCAGAAAACAATGGTTACTTGTTTCACTAAGTTATGCTGGGGAGGCTGGAATTAGGGAGCTGATATTTCAAAATAGCTTGCTCTTCAAATACCCATTTTTATTATGGAGACAAGACAGAAGGGCATATCCACAAGAGCATCAACACGGTAAATAAATGCTAATTAAACTGCTGGTAATTGCAAGTTTTGTTTCTATGTGGAAATCTTCCAGCTGGGTGCTTACAGGGCTTTGAGTCAGTTGGAAAACCTTTTTCACAATGAAGGCAGTCAAGCACTGGACCCAGTTACCGGAGAGGTTGTGCAGGCTCCATCTCTGAAAGTTTTCAAGACCCAAGTGGATAAGCCYTGAGTACCTTCATCAGCTGCAGAGCTGGCAGTGCTTTGAGGAGAAGGTTGGATTACAGACCTCCTGAGGCCCCTTCCAATCTTCTTGGGGTCCTATGAACTGGGGATGATACTGGGGTCAGTTTTCTGTATGTTCAGGATCTGTAGTATTCTGTGGACTAAATTCTTCTAAGGATTTTGACCTCCCAAAATCTGGGGGACAGAGGAGGACTGGGGGAGAAGTAGATTTCTCCTTTGTATCTCATAACATTTTTTTGCCTAATAAATTGAGCTTCAGGTACAGAACAAAACCAGAGAAGAATCCATGCTGTTTGAATACTGTGTACTGGGTTTAGTTTAAACGTACCTCTAAGGATGACTGCAGGCACCATAAAAGACGTTCCTGCTAACTTGGCCTTGTAACCGTCCTTAAATACGAATTTGCATTTGTATTTCCACTGAATCTGGGCTCAACATGAACCCCAAGATCTGAGGTGGAATCTACTCGTGTTACCACTTACATCTACAATGTCTGGAAATGGAACTTCAGTCAAATAACAGTCTTTCGTTGCTAAGTAAGATGGTCTAGTCCTGTTTCCTTTCTTGCATTGGTACTAGCACTTGTACAGTCAATGGAACTGTGAATCTACCTCTTTTGAAAGCAGAAAAGACTTAAAGTAGGCTAAACGAAGTAAGTGAGTAAGTTCGTATCGTGAGGTCAAGACAAGTAAGGGTTACATGATCTTAGCAACCATGTTAAATTTTCTAATAAGCCTTTTAGGAGAAGCATTAGCGCATGTTTTTCAGCCAAATTAGTACGGAGCTTTACCAGTTGGTGTGATAGTGAATTACATTTCAACTATTGCAACTTAAATTGTCTGCACAAGTACRCTATTGAAGTAGCTAAGAGAGCTCGTGTTCCAAAGCAGTATAGCTGTGCAGACAGCGCTATCCTCAAGAGTAGTATCTTACAGTGACCTATCGCGGAAGCAGGATTTCTCCAAGTAATATGTCATGTAATTGGTAGCTTATACGAGTACTGGGAGATGTGGCTATTTGATCGGTAATTCTTTGCGCCCTTTCTCTGTCTTGATACAGCCATTGGTTTCCATGTGACTTAAGAAAAAGCTAGTGGGGGGAGGAGGGAGTTCTTGTGTCTTTTGCATTTAGCTTCTCTCACTTACCAGTTCATTTGGCTGTACAGCTTCCAGAACCTGAGCAGGTTTGAGACAGTGCAGTGTTGTGTAGCCGTACCTTCACAGGCACAGAGTTACATGATCACCGAGGAATCTGTGCAGTGCTTCGACTTACCACTTTTCATTCCTTTTTTTGAATATTTTCAGATAGTTATTAAAAAACGAGAGCCTTTAAATTTTGGGATTCCAGAGGGAAACGCAGGATTCTCTAGCAGATTAGCAGCTACACAAGATATTCCTTTTATTCACCAGTCTGTAAGTATGCTCTAAGTATTGATCTTGTATTTGACAGTTAAATGACTGTTCTGTAGGAGAAGGAATAGTCTGCCTAAGGTCTGCATTGTGGGGAGCAAGATGAATAGTTGTGGAATAATGTAAATTGGTTTAAAATTGAGTGTTTGGTTCAAAGCAATGAAGTAGTTAATCTAATTTTAACTAATTTATTCTACTGAGAAACTTAACAGATCAGTGATAAAAAGGTAAGAAGCTTCCAAACACTTGTATAGTCCGTTGCTTTAGAAGATTTGCAAGTATACATTTTTTTGGATTCTACACTGTAAGTTCCTAGCAAAAGAGTAGAAAGCAGGTTTTTTTGGTTTGGTGTGTGGGTGTGGTTTKTTTTTTTTTTTTTCCTTGAAAGCCTCTGGGCTACCTTTGCTTTATTATCTTGGGCACATTTTTACCTTTCTGCTTCTCCATTCCTTTCTGTAAGGATTGTATTCTAACAGTCTTCTAATTTTTGCTCTTTAGCCTTTGGAAAAAATATAGTTACCTAACAGCCTGGCTGTTTAGAGGGAGATGCTCTCTCTCTCTTCCCTTTGCCTTCTTTAACAGTGTTTCTGCTTTGATTAAGATAGCACACAAAAGGGTCTAGGCAGAAAGCGGTACAGAATGGTCATATCACTTCCTTAGACTGTCCATCATGAAAATAAGTCAGGAAGGGACTTCTAGTGAGTAAAAGCAGCACTCAAGTGATGTTGGACACACAAATGTGTTGGTTAGTCCATGACAACTTCCAGAAATCTTTTACACTATCTACTCAATTCATCTGCTCAACTTAGCTTCTCCTTCCTAAAAGTGCATTCCAGTACTTCCTTCCTTCCTTTGTTACCCACCAACAGAATCCAAAAAAACCTCCAACAATTAACTGGAAAAAGTAAGTATTAGAGCAGGGGAAAACACATAGACAGTAAGCTGAGAAGTACTGTCATAGGTCAAATATTTCTGGAAGTCTGAAGCATCAAGGTTAAAAATAAGTGTTTTATATAATTTTTCCATGTGCTTAGAGCTTTTCTTCTTTTGTTTCAGCCTGAACTGGGAGACTTGGATACTTGGCAGGAAAATACTAATGCCTGGGAAGAAGAGGAAGATGCTGCCTGGCAGGCAGAAGAAGTTCTTAGGTAACTGAAAATAATGTAACACCATGTAAGCTTTTACATGTAAAAGAATCAAATACAGGTTGGTTTGTTGTAACACCTTTCTGGTAAGTGCTAAGAATTGTTAAACAAGTCTTACGACAAATGATTTTTATGCATCTAATGTCTATGTAACTGGTACTTGGCAGAATACATTTTGGATCTAATCAGTTTGGTAGATGAGATAGCGAGGGAAATCTGAGAATCACTGGAACATTGGAACAACACATTAACTCTCCTCCAAAAAACCAATAATGCTCCCTCTCCTCTCTCCCCCCCTCAACAATTTATTATGTACAAATAACATGTTCAACTTGATTAAGTAAAATACCACTGAATGTCCTTATAAAAAGGATCATAATCATGTGCTGTAAAGTAAAAATAGTTCAGGATAGAAGGTGAAGTTGTAAGTATGTTCTTGGAATCCCTGTAGGAGCTATGCTTTTCTAGCTAACTTAACTAAACTAGCTGATAAGGCTTGAATGTAAAATCAGTGTCCTGCACAAAGTTAGTGTGAATACTTCATCTGTTCTATTTATGGTTTTTGTTTCCTCTTAAGAACACGCAGAAGGAGTACGAAGGGTAAAGAGATGCAGGTTGAGTTTAAGCTGATCACATGCAATGATTTGAACTGCAGTGACTTATGTTAACCTGTTTCATTTTAAGGTTTTATCAAACTTTAATTGATTGCTACATCATCAGATAACCTGCCTCAGATGGCTCCAGCTTCCTAAACTGCTCTCATTCTACTCAGAAAATCACAAATACATGGCTTCAGTGGGACAATAGTGACTATGAAATAAGAACAAGATATATTCAAAAATCACTCTAGAACTGTGAATCTTTAAAGGAAAAAAAGGTATTTTTTCAAAAAAAAGGATTCTGGTGAACTATTTATTGTAATATTTGCGAAAATTTACTTTTTTCAACCAGTAGAGTAAGACAAGAGGCAAGTCACCAGCACGGTTTTGATGCATTTATGATAGATAATAAATTCAGCCAATTCTAATTCTGTCAGTCTTGCTCTGCAGCAGCTTAACATGTGAGAATAGAGTTGTACTGCAAATATTTTTGTAAACTTAGTCAGATATCTCTATGTGTACATTCTGGTCAATATCTTGGTGGTTTGTTTGTTTTGGTTTTTTTTTTTTTGAACTTCAGTACTGAAACTGTTTCGGGTCTTGTCTTTCACTAATCTATCACGTAAGTACAAGCTTTGTGATACGAATAATGTGCCTTTGGGCTGTTTTTGTTCCAAGGATAGTACCTTTTCCCATAAAGAATATCAATAGGCTTACTAAGATCTTTGATCTCTAAAATGCAATCTACTGGGACTTAATCTATGATGCACAAAGAAAATGAAAGAATGAAAATTTTTTTTTTGGATGGAGAAATGAAATAACTACTTCTGCCAGCTTGAGAGGCCTGATTGTATTTTACTTAACCCTTACCACATTCCTTTACAGATGTTTTTAGGACTATGAAAAAAAGTACTGAAACTTTCCGAAGCAGGGACTTGTCTTATGCAAATTAGCTACTAAAAATAATCTGGTGGGTGCGTATGCCAGCTTATTTCTGGAATGTAAAATGTGTGTAGTGTATATTCCCAGGATGGTCAAAGGTATATTGTCTGCCAATTGTCAGGTTCATGCTCTAGAATACTTAGTAAGAGAGATCTCTTACGTGGGGATAGCAGTGGGGTTTTCCCACAAACTGTTTTTCAAAGTGTCATCTTATTTGGTTGAAGCTGTTCTAAAGATTTCAGCCTGGCATCTTTACTATTGAAAGGCTTCAGCTCAAGTGGTTAATTTTCATAGAATTCCTCCCTGGCCCCACTAAAAAGTATTAAACTTTACTTGTTTTAGAAGGGGTGTGTATGCATCCAAATATTTCAAGTAAATAGAAAGAACACGATCAGAACTGTGACTGCCTGTATTGCATGCTGCTTGGCCAGCTATGAATGGCCACCTCAGTACAACTGATCGTTGTGTAAGCAGTATCCCAGCTGTGTGAAGTAAAACCTTTTTTTTATTCATGACACATCAAATTACAGCGTTTTTCTCTAATTGAGGAAAGTGCTGGCTGATTTTTAGCAAGATTGATAGGAAACACCTTCTGGGTTTACAGTTTATCTTGCAGTAGACATCTGTGGTGTAATTAACATCTGACATTTAACATAAAACTTCAGTACTTGACAAGCCTGGCTCTGTTTTCAACAGACTGTAGTAAGGAAGTGATCTGGAGTCTCTTCTTAATGCTAAAAGACTGCATCTTGGTCTACAAAATGATCTGAAGATTTCAGACTGCTGAATGGGGGGCAAAGTCACCAGAACCCTCCAGCGTGTTAATGCTGACTGTGCTCCAGCAGTGCTCATTGAGAATGAAATAAGTGTGCAGAAAAAGTAAAGATCTCCCTTCTCCAGCTGCGTCTGGGTACCTGTTGGAGCTCACTTAGCATTCAGCAGTGTCTTAGACTGGAATAACTTTTGTGTAGTAATGGAGTGCTGATCAATCATGCAAAAATGGGTTGTGGCTTTCTAAATAGCAGAGAAGACTGTATTCTGTGGCCGCCTTCTAGTGACTTAACGTGTATGTGTAACAGTCGAAATAAGCAAATAAGGTCAAATGCTTCCTGGGATCAAAGCATGCTGAAAGACAGTGCTGAGGAGTAGGCTATTAGCACCTGAGAAGTTCCTGTAGTGTGTGGTTCTTTGTTTTTTTGTTTGGTTTTTTTTTTTCTTCCCCACTCCCCAGCAGTTTCTGGGCTGGGATGCACCGACAGCAGCATCCTGGCCTGTATCAGGAATAGTGTGGCCAGCAGGAGTAGGGAGGTGATCGTGCCCCTGTACTCGGCACTGGTGAGGCCGCACCTCGAATACTGTGTTCAGTTTTGGGCCCCTCACTACAAGAAGGACATTGAGGTGCTGGAGTGTGTCCAGAGAAGGGCAACAAAGCTGGTGAAGGGTCTAGAGAACAGGTCTTATGAGGAGCGGCTGAGGGAGCTGGGGTTGTTTAGCCTGGAGAAGAGGAGGCTGAGGGGAGACCTTATCATTCTCTACAACTACCTGAAAGGAGGCTGTAGAGAGATGGGTGCTGGTCTCTTCTCCCAAGTAACAAGTGATAGGATGAGAGGAAATGGCCTCAAGTTGCGCCAGGGGAGGTTTAGATTGGATATTAGGAAAAATTTCTTCACTGAAAGGGTAGTCAGGCATTGGAACAGGCTGCCCAGGGAAGTGGTGGAGTCACCATCCCTGGAGGCGTTCAAAAAACGTGTGGATGAGGTGCTTCGGGACATGGTTTAGTGGGCATGGGTACTGGGTTGATGGTTGGACTCGATGATCTTAGAGGTCTTTTCCAACCTTAATGACTCTATGATGATTCTATGATTCTATGACATTTTCCAGTCAGTGATGAATCAGCATAGTGGATGATGAACTGGATTTTCAGTTAATTGAAGTTAGTTAGAACTTGGTTTCTGCTGCAAATTGTAGATACCTATTTGCACCTTTAGACTTTCTAATACCAGTGAATTTTTTTTCCCAGTGGGAACAGTTAAGCTAAATACTGGTGCATTTTTAATTGTGTTGAAGTAAAAGACCAAATGGTATGAAATCATTCTTATTACAGTTATTCAGTATGTATACAGTAAATAAAAATATGCTGGAATAAGAACGTCTGCTAACAGTGTTCTGATTATAATTAGTGTTCTGCTAACCAACGAGGGAGGTTTAGGTTTTTTTGGCCATAACTTGTGTTAGGAATGCAAAGCAATGTTGACATCAGGAATTAATACTTTCCTGGTTTAAACAGCTTACATCTTTCCATTCAAACTCTGCTGAATTCCTTGCTTTGGAACCCAGAAAAAGTGAGTCAGATATGGCTGCAGTTCGTCATAGGCTCTTCCTTTATTGAGAAATTATTGAGCCTGAAAGGTAGTAACTTTATGTTGAAAACATGCAGGAAGTTTGGAATAGAGATCAATGTTTTGAATAATGATGAAGTAAAGAGCAGTGGAAATGTAATCACTTTGTGGTCAGCTACTTGTTTATATATTTTTGTGACCTCAGTTCCTCTATTTGAGGTGATGTGAAGGTCTCTTCTCATTTGGGCACAACTGAATTCCAATAAAATGACTCAGCCAGTAGAGGGCATGGAAACCACTTCTCTGTGCAGAGGAGTTCTGTGTCCTGCAGTTTATAAGGGGGAAAAGAAACATGATCTGCTCTGACTTTCCTCCCTTCAGAATTGCACATGAACAGCAGCATTGCTTAACACCTCATGTGGCTTTTTGAAACTCGACTGTGTCTACATGCTGGCTGGTGTACATATATAGCTTCTTCCCTTCTGCATCAGTTCAGAGGTGTGGGGAATGTAAGAAAATCTGCTACTGTAAAGTGGCAAATATTATTACTCTGCATATGGTAGACTGACAGCACTGTCAACTATCTGGCTTTCTGGTGGAATGTAGAATAGCGGGTCGTGATCTCAAAAAAAAAAACCCAAACCAAACAAAAAAAAAAACCAACAAAAAAAAACCCCAAAAACCCAAACAAACAAACAAAAAAACAAACAAACAAAAAACCCACAAACGTTTGGACTTCCATTAACTTGGGAGGTAGATCCTGATGTGAGTGACTGATTTAATTTTTCTACGACAGATACCAGAGCAGCTTAATAGAGTAGGGAAAACTTCTAGCCACTAAATATCAATCAAGGGAAACCATGAAGGTATTTAATAAGTGCAGTCCCTCTCCTGTCCAATACAAAGATAATACGTAGTCTTTGTACCTCAAGTATTTCTAAGTTTTGTGTTTGTCCATAGTTGGAATCTACCAGAGCAGGTTGCTTCAGGTGATGATAGTTTTTAATTCTGTATGTTTTACATACTTAAGTGGATGTGCAGAGGTAATTTAGATATATTGAAAGTTAACTCATTACTGCCTTGTCAATTAGAATTCTTTTTTCTCTTTTAATAAGCAATTCCTTATTCTTACTGAATCTGTGTTAAATTTCACCTTTTCAAGTTAATGAAGCTTCATTTTTATTTTTAAAGTCCTCTTGCAAGCAATTTAGCAAGTTTTTCATATCTAATAAACTGAATCCAAGGCAGGAGTGACCTCCTTACGCCATTCTGTTACTACTTATGCAATACAGGAGAGAGCTGCAATGTGCCACTTGGAGTGTGGGTCCTTGCTGCCCCTGCGCCACTCACTGATGTGTTCTAGCTGAAGTGGGGGAATAGAATGAGTGGATTTTGTGTTGGTTTTTTCCTTCGCTGTAGTCAGCTATGTATTTGTTGAAATTGGAAACCTATTTCTGTAGACAGATTCTTTAAGCTAGCATAGTGATGTCTGGGGTTTTATAGCAGTGATAAGAAATAATGCTAAAAGGATGCACAACTGAAGACTTATTAATTATTTTTTTATTTCCTTAAAGGCTGTTCCTTATATTTGTACTGAACAATAGAGTAGAACACAGACCCTGAACACGTGAAAGGGAATATTAGAAGTTATCATCTCATCTGATCATGAGGAAAATATTTGTAGTACTTGCATTACAAGGGGGATAACTACTGATGCCTCTGCTGATGGAAAGGGGGGACACAAGTGGGTGTTCTAGACAAGTTGAACTGCTTTAGTCTGAATTTGAAAAGGCAATCTTGCTACTCAAAGCATTAGATAGTGGTGGTGTTTGTTGGGTTTTTTTTTTTCCCCTAAATAGCTCTGGGCCTTGTAACTGTTGTATGTTCTCACTGATTCACTTACTCTGAATCTGAGAATTGAATAGCTTTTAGACTAAAATATTTGAACAAATATTACTGCCTAAGACTAGATTAATCTGAAAAAAGGGCTTCAGCACAATAAATGAATAACTGTTCTGAGCCTAACTACAGTAGACTGAAGCTCTGTTTTTATTAGTTATAATAACCTATTTATTGGCAGGAACTTAGGGTATGACTATGCTGAATATGGGATTCCTGTTATTTAGCAATTCATGTTTTCTTTAATTACAGACAACAGAAGATAGCAGAAAGGGAAAAAAGAGCAGCAGAACAACAACGAAAGAAAATGGAGAAAGAGGCCCAAAGGCTAATGAAAAAGGAACAAAACAAAATTGGTGTCAAACTGTCCTAACAGAAACCAGGCATCAATGGCAGTGCCAGTGAAAAAGAGAATTGCAGCTCTACAACGTACATATTGGTATTGATTTAAGTATTTCTAGGACTTCAACACACTGCTTGGTTTCAATGCATTCTTCAGGTCATCTTGGAAGCCAGGATTCTCCCAAAATATCTTGAACTACTCCTACTACTAGGTGGTTCTTCAAGGAGAAAAAACCCACAGAAAATCATGCCTTGATGGAATCATGTTTCCTGCAATAGTTCTATTCCAGCACCCTTCTTTGCAGCAAAAGTGATTGAGCAAGGATGTTGATTGAAAGACACTCTTAATGAACAGCTCAAGCCTGGAGGAAAGAATGTAAATATTCAGTGGTGGGAAATCTACTGTATTGTCTGTGCTTACCTGAAACATGTAATTAAACAGTTTTAAAGAACCCTTTGTGTCCTGCCTGATAAAGAATGTCTGCTTTTGCCTTTTTATGGAAGTATTTATAAATACTTCACAGTTTTCCATGGGGGATCATATTGACCTGTGCAGAAGAAAATTACTTGTTATGGATGACCTGCAACTCTAAAKGTACTCCTGGTAGAGTATGCTATGGCAGAGCACAAGTTACAGCTGAACACTAAAGTGGATTTCTTGTCAGTTTGTCACTTGCAGCTTCCTGTGCTACCATGCCCATTTACAACTCTGCAATGACTACCAGCAGTGGCATCACTACACAACAGTGGTGCGTGCTGCTCCTTTCTTATGCAGGCTGATGTTGTGAACGTAGGGGAGTGATTTAATCACTTACTTGTATTGGTAAATCTGTATTTCTAGCGGAAATTCTTTTACTTCCTACAGTTCGCAAAAAAAATCCTCACACCTTATACTTGTTGCATAGGCAGTATAATCGAAAAAAAGATTGTGTCCTCCTGTTAATAAAGCTAGTGTGAAAATTCTCAGTTCAGTTAACAGCACTTCTCAAATTCCATTTTTGTACATTTACTGTATGTATTTACAGTGGAGTTCCTTTGGGAAAAGCTTGCAAGGTAAATATGCAGTAGAAGACAAGAGTGCTTTAATGAAGAAAAGTTTAATGTCTGGTGGAAGGAAAGGTGTACGGGAGGAGGGGAGTCCCTGTGGTTCTTATGTCCATCTCGGAGCTTCAGTGAATGCATTCTTCATCTTCTCCTGTGTGGATGCTATTATCCCTGAATTCATGGGTTGTATGGATTTCTTATCTTGGGACAGATGAGCACAGACAGCAAATTCTGTGCCTGAGACTTGTTCCCCATGCATACAGGGAACAGTGAAGTTGTAAAAGGATGGGAAGAGGTGGGGGGCTATCTGACTAGATCATCTCTCTAGAAAAATAGAATTTTTAACTAAGTTGTAAGTAGATTCCGATACAAGTTTTGCTTAAAAGATAAGTTAATTGAGAAAGCAAGACAGTAAGACTTACCTTTAATGGCCTTAGTCACGGAGAAAAGTTTTTAAAAATGTTAAGTGTGCTTGTCATATTGCTTAAGATCTTGCACAAGTCAACTGATTTGACAGCAATTTTCAGATATGAAAGAAGTCCTTGAGAAATGTAAAATTGTAAAATACATTTTAGAAGGCAACAGTATGCACTTTTGTGCGTATTTTCTGCACAAGTGTTATGGCTGGAGTAGAATGGATGACTACAGTCTGTGCAGACTGAACGGTGGTTTAGCAAGCAAATCTACTCCTAGTACACACCTCTAAAGTATCTGATGGTGGGTGGAAAATAAGGAGAAAGTCTGAATAAGCTTTAATAACAATCCATGCCTTCCTTCTAACTGCACTGATGAAGCGAGGAGGTACAAGCCATAATTCTTCCACTATTTCTGACACAGGGCAGGGAAAGCTAACATCTATTGCCTATTTAAGGTAAAACCTTTTGGAAGCTACATCTCATCTTTTAAAAAAATCAGTTTAGTGCTTACTATTGCTATTTCTGAGACTGTAAAATAGATGCAAATAAATACTATTTATTAAAAATAACAAAATGGGCTAGCTAATAARAAGTTAGAAACAAAGCCCCTGAATACATCACGAAAGCGCATTTCTTCTTTGAGCCTTCAGCCATTTTAAAAACGGTTAGGTGCTGCCACTTTTTTGCATGTCAGCCCTCCTGCATTGCTTTTCCCTCTCCTGCTGCGTACTGCTTTGGTGTTCTTCCCTCCATCTACCTGCCTGTACTTAAGCACGGCTGCTCTGGAGATCACCCCTATCTCCTCTACCACGTGCTGGCGTAACGCCGGTAAGGAAATGGTGCTCTTGTAGGTAGTATCTTGCATGTTAAAAACCCATCCATTGCTATCTGTTTCATCTTTTTCCTCTCCTGATCTTCTTTCCTCTTTCCTATAGCTTGATTTTTATCCTCAAGAAATGTGAAAACATTTTTGCTAAACCTTTTGTGTAGCTGCTGTTCCATTATTGTCTTTTCCATTGGTTTGAGTTCCTTGAGGCATCTCGTACACCCACTGCGTACGCTTGTTTTCTTTCCCTCTGCTGCTATAGGCTCCTCCTTTTCCCTCTCCACACTTGGCTTGTTGGCTATGTCTTTTTTTTTTTTACTGAAAGCTAGACTTGATTGCCTTCACTGTTATTCTTGACTGTGGAGGATTGACCTGCCAGGATGACTTTCCTTTCCTTGACTGCTATAGTTGTTCATGGTTGCAATGTCCTGTGTTCATCTATCTGAAGGGTTTTGGAGCAAAATGCTCACTCAAAGAAGGCTCACTGTTCTTCTCATGTAGGACATATATAAAACAGTGCTTTCATTTTAGTATGTTTCTAGAGGTTGGGATTTAGGAGAGGTAATTGATTTGAGGGGAAAGGAAGGAGAAATGAGTAAGTTATCAGAAGTTAAGAACAGTCTTGTGAGAGGGTGTACTTAAGAAAGGGTGCAGGTGAATCTCTGGGGAGGTGGGCAGTGCCTATGCCTCAATGTTTTCAGCAGCTGAGGGGCAGGTTGGGTACCCTTAGCCTACATGCTGCTTTTCCTCCTCACCTGCACGCTTTGAGACAAGACAGTGGGGTATGGGTGTGGGTATGAGCATTTTCTAAACTCAGAAAAAAAGGATAGGAGTTTTTATTGTACTGTTTGGAGGCTGATGGTCCTGCCCTAGGTACTCCATACAGCACCGTACCAGTGGGATCCAGGTGAGACATAGCTAAGAATAAAGCCAAATATTAGAGGGAAAAAAATTAAGATGGTATGTCTGTAGCAACAGCCGGCATATCCTCTGTGGCCTGGGGAACAAAAGCCAGTCCCTCAAAAGTCTGGGACGAGCATTTATCATGGCACTTCAGGCCTCTTCCTACAAAGGGCGCCTTGAGCTGTCTACATCCTTGCAGTATGGAGGAGGGAAGGTGGAGGCTTGGAAGTGAGCTGAATTTTGGGTAGAGATCAGAGCAAGGACTTTTATCAGGAGTGTGATGGGAACTCTGACACCTCTTGCTGAGCATAGTTAAATGCCTTATGAGAGCTGAGCGGACAGAAAGATTTTTAAGGGCAGGAAGCAACTTTGGCATTATTCTGGTGTTAGCGCCTTATGTCTTAAACAGCACATTTAAAACCACTGCTGCTAAACACAGCCTGTCCGAAACATGGTTTGAAATTAGGTCAGCCTACGGAAATTTTAAACCTAAGTGTAGGTTTGTGCTGCTTTGTTACCCGCTTGCTGCAAAAGAAACCCGTGTAGTCGCAGGTAAATGTCTCTCCTAGAACTGAAAATTACTTATTCCTCTAAATTATGCTCCATTTCACCACCACTCAAAGTAAAGATCACTTAAACAATAGTGGGTTTAAAAGAGAAATCCAAAATTGTAATAAAGCTGGTAACATCAGGTATAAAATATTGCCCTCTTGGCCTTGAACAGACATACTTTGAAGAAGGAATAAGGCATTTTCTGTAATGTGTTCCAGTCCCAAGAGGAGGTATCTAGGAATGATGAAATTCCATGGTTGTGTAAAATTTAATTAGCGCACACACCCCACCCCCACCCCCCACCCCCACCCCCAACTATTAATTTTGGCCCTTGTGTCCATGTAATTAAAAGAAAAAGCTTTTGAAAGTGACCTTTGGGCAATATGTATTGCAGTAGTGTCACAAGGCAAGCCAGCTGGCCTGCAGGAACCCAAGAAAGCAGGAGAGCATGGAAGAGGAAGTTACCGGCAGAGAAAGGAAGACGCTATCATGGCCATCTTTTTGAACTCTTGGGGACTATCAAATTATCTGTTAGATTTCTCTTCCTTAATTTAACCCTTAATGAACCCTCCTGAATCTTTGCTGCAAACACAAATAGTTCAGAACCCAGGCATCACAGGGACGTGACAGGTCTCTGAGTCGCCTCTGTGAGCATCAGTGTGTATCACCCTCTTCAGTGCTGCAAATGCTCCCCGCATGCTGGCCAATTATTCCTCCTCCTTTGTGGCTTACTAATAACTCCCTTCTTCCAAAAGCTGCAGAGCAATGCATGGCATTGTCTGGCTTCGCTAGGCCTCTTCTGCTCTGGGTTGCACAGGGAAATATTACACTTGCTTTGCTGGAGCGGAAAACAGGAGGCCAGTGAGGTTTAAATGGCCAGAAGTGTTGTTGAAAGCTTGGGTGGAGCCAGACAAACCCCACTGTTGCCCTCTTCTGATTTATGCACAGATCTCAAGTTTTAGACATAGAAAATTCGTGGTTTGATGGTCACAGTGGCATGTCAGTGGGCACACCAAGCCTGCATGACTCTCGGTTGGGTTAAACAAGGCCTTCTGGACTTCTGTTAAATGCCAGGAAGACTGCTACTCTCCTGGCAGTTCAGAAATGAGAAGTTACAAGCTTCTAGAGGATTGCGTTGGGTTAAAGATTAGGTCACTCGCATCTGTTAGTGCAGCGTGGGTGCGGCAGAACGGGTGGCGTGCGTGTCCGCAGACCGGCTGGAGCCTTCTTCTCTGGCTGGGTGCTTACGCTTGGGCTGCACTTAGGTTTTCTCAGTCTAACTCTCCAGGTCCTGATGGTTCCTTATCCCCTGATACAGTGCATCCTCCCACTCTGCCTGTGCCTGACAGCTCAGCTGAGACGGAGTATTTTTTATAGCTTTGCCACAATAAAACACTCACACGTGTTTAAGATTTCTAACATGCTTTACTGAACTTGTGATTATAAAGGTAACTTACAATAAAGCAATTAAATAAACAATAAGTTAAAACACAATACATTTATACATAAATACTATGAAATATCAAAGGGCTCAAATGACTATCAGGTTCCAATACATTAAGACTTTAAAACAACATTAATATTCAAAGTGTATCCTATCCATGCCTATACTTATTGTAACATGTTTCAAGACTCCCAACAACGTACATTTTTGGTTACAGTCCCCGTATACGCACAAGACCAGTGAAATGCTCGAGCAATTGTACGATTGAGAAGAGCACTACACGAGACAGGCACGAACAATGTGCTGGAAGCTGCCTGGGGAATATGGGCTTTACCTCTACATTGAATTGACGCTTCAGACAACACATGGAAAGCGCTAGCATGCTTTCTGGAGTACATGTGGGAACAAGTCTCCATGTCACTTACTTAACCCTGTAGTTTCACAAATGTTTTAGGTTAGCGCTGCTGAAAGAAATAAATACCCCACCTTTCTCTGGCCATTTGCTCCCGTGCGCATCTCGTGCTACTCTTGAGCCAATACAAAGCACTTGTACATTTGCTCAGTGAACCAACCAGGGAAACTGAGCTTAATGCCAGCTCATCAAACACGCACAGAAGAGTGCTAGCTGTAATTCTGCTTCATTTCCCTGGTCACGTTCACTGTGCAGATGCACTGGCACCAGAAAGACACCAGCACAGGGAGAGGGACACAGTGCCTGGGAGCAGGAGGACTATTTCTGTAGGCAGCGGTACTGTTAAAAACACCAATTAAAAACATCTTGTGGAACTACAGGGTTCAGCTTTTTCATTTTGAAACAAGGACCATGTTTTCAAACCAACTTATAGTGCAAATCACATAGTCAAAAGCAAAATTATAGACTCTGCCAGAATATACAATAACTTTTTATAATCTATCATCTCATCCCTCTTTCTCTCTGCCTCAGCCAGTTGGTGCCCAGGGACAGAGTGGACTTTAGGTTTTGATATTGAAGGGTGTACGGCGTAAAGAGTGCAGGGCCACCAGGCAGCAACCACGAAGCAATGCTCCGATATTGTAAATGGGATCTATTCCTCCTCTCTGAGTACTGAAAGCCCACATCATAGTTGGTACAACAGGGGCTGCTACAGCCAGAACATCTCTGAGGAGACTGCTGCTCCAGTATCTCCTCTTTATATCTGTATGAGAGAAAGTATTGACATACCCAAAGGCTTCATCATCATGAGGTTCTGTAAAATCAAGTTCTTTCATGAAACGGTTTTCATTAGCTCCATGCTCCACCTTCCTGCATGGAGACTCCATAGGAGACAAAAGGATGGCAGAGTTTGGATCGCTTGGAGTTAAGTCCACTATGACACCAGAATCACTGATGCTTCCAAGAGACAATTCACTCAATTCCTTCAGTGAAGGTGGGCCTAGAGGACAGGCATCTTGAGCTCTGAAGATGTTTTGAATGAGCTGCTCCACATCTAGGCTATATGGCACCACATCAGTCTGGATGGCCTGTTCCACCATCATATTGCTGCTTTCCTCCTCCTTCTGGGAAGAAGTTAGTTTTTCATTCACAGAAGAACTGGAGGGAGCTGGATCACTCAACTCAGAAGCTGAGGTGGTCAAACTCTGTTCAGATGAATCAGTCTCGTCAGCTGTGTGCTCATTAAGAAGCAGCCCACTATCTGCCACCTTCTCTAGAGCTTGGTCCTCTGCGATGAGGCTGTCTGGCATGGTGGAACACAATGCTAACGGCTTCCCCTCTGAGTCATAAGTGTATTCCAGGCACTGCTCACCCCTGACAAAGCTGTCCTGAGCCATCTCCATGCTCTGGAGCAAAGATTCCAGTTTCTTGTTTTGAATGTTTATGTCCAAGAAACATTTCTGAATTTTTCTGTCTTTCTCTGCCAAGCTGGTCTTCATGGTTTCAATAACCTGCTTGAGTTGTTTAATTTCGCTTTTTGCTTCCTTTAAGGCCAGCTCTGCCTCCACACGAATACACTCTTCTTCAATCCAGTCTTCCCTCATCCGTCCCAGCTGAGCTTTGAGCTCTTCTATTTCTGTTTCCCTGTAGCAAAATAAAAACGTTGTAACACTTCTGCTGACTGTTCAGTTAAAGAGTCAACATGAGGCTCCACCGCACTGGGATGGCTATGCTGCAGAGATGCTCCAAGAAGGATGCAAATTCCTCCACGCACCATTTACTGCCGCCTCTGAGAGAGCTGGCAAAGATGTCAGCCGGCTGCCAAAGATTCCGGCTGATTGCTAACTGGAGTCACCGACCCTGCCACACAGCCAGCAGCCTTGTGGGCTACGCCGTGATCCTGGACATTCTGAGGTGCAAGTGGTGGCTTCTAGGTTAGGTCCAACCACTACGGCGCTTAACACCTCGCCTCCTGCCTCGCCCTGGAGGAACTGAGGAACAGCCGCCTGGATGCGTCCCCCGTGCCTGCCAGCAGCTCGTCACGCACAGCCAGAGCCAGCGCTGGCCTCAGACAGCAGGACAGCTCGGGGCTGCGGGGCCCGGCTTGCTGTGCCCAGCGTGGAGCCAGAGGCTGCTGCTGTGACTTGCAAACGAGTGGGGAGAGAGGGCCCCTGCGCGAGATCCAGCCCTCGCAGATGCAGAGGTTGGGCTACCCTGAGCTGGACCAAGGGGTCCCCGGGACTCTGCCTCGGGGCTCCATTCAAACGTCCCTTTGTGCCCGCTTGGGTTGTGTGTGCTGGAGAGCCAGCTCTCAGGGCGGTTTTAGTAAAAGAAACGACATCTGTTGCTGTGTAATGCACATTGTCACTTCTTTGCTCAGCATCCATACAAAGGGCTATTGTGAAAAAATCAGTATCTAAGTGACAAAAACACAAGCGGGCACACTAGTTTGTGTAAGAGCTTTTCTTTCATTAGGGGAGAAGGGGGACATCTGTAGTCGTATTTCAGTGAGGAAGAACAGGAGACTAAGGCAACACATGCTGGCAGGTGGAAACTGTTTTACGTATAAAAGGCCTCGATCCTAAATCAGACTGGTAAAAAATTATCCTTTAAAAATATTCTATTGGGAAAGTTCAAAAAAGGGAAAAGAGACAGCCATATTCATAACTAAACTGCATGGTAAGTATTCACTGAGTGTGCTACGAAACCTGAAATACCCGAAAACAACCGAATCAGACTGATCATGTTTCTAATTTCTTAATCAACAATTTATGTGGTCAAGAAATGAGTAAAACCATTCAGAATTCCCACCCCTAAATGCTCCTGAATAAATCTTTCTAACTCTGATGTCTGAAGTGAAATATACCTTTCTTTAAGTTTGCTCTCAGATTCCTTCAGCTTTGTTTTCAAATGCCGAACTGTAACTTCCTTCTGCTGCAGAGGAGTCAAATACTGCTCTGGATTTTGTGGCCTAATGCTGTGATTGTCACCACAAGAACCGTATCTCCCTGATCGCCTGAGAAGAAAAAAACCAAACCATCACATAACATCACTCGTACAGTTCTTCAGTCCTGGCAAAAAGAAAAACATCCCATTGACTGATACAAAGCTTGACTCATTTGGGGCTCCTCAGTGTCCACACAAATGACTCCCTCTGGCAAATCAAAGTACTTGAGGAAACGGCTGATTTGTGGCTATAGTGCAAAATGTACTATTTACTGTACTTTGTTTCAGTGCCATTACATCAAATGAGACATTTAACTTTAAAATACCTAGCCGTCTCCTCACCCGAAACGGGTGGTGTGCCCAAGAGCAGGCAGCTGGGCCACTGGCAAGGGCACCCAGCTGTGGGCACGGTCAGGCGAGGTAGCGTACGGACGGAGTTCAGCTCCACACGTCAGTTATGAAGCTGAGCACGCTGAAACCTAGATTCATCCTATCCAGCTTTAGGTGTGTATCTGACATGTTTGGCTGCTGAGTTRCCTGAGAGAGAGGGAAACAGCAGCAGCCTGGTGGCAACTTCTTCTCTGCAATAAGTGTTGCGTGCTCTGGCAGGTGTCTGTTCTCTTTCCCRTACAGGACACTGCACTCCTTAGGGAGGTGCCTAAGGCTGGGCAGGGTGAGTTTTCACCCGAGTGTATAATGTTTTCTGTATTACCCCACCCAACTCCCTCCAAAGCAAAAGGACCCTTAGACGAAAGAACAAGTAAATCCCCATGAGAACTGATGGCATGAAACCACACGAAGGAGCCTGTCTTGGAGTGAAAACCAACTACGAAGGGCTTTGACTAAAAGTAATCTTGAATTTTACAGGGCTGAAACAATAAAGCTTTTACACGGGATGGAGCACCCCGTTGACTGTCAAGCCACAAATATGAGGGGTCACACCTATGCTGAGGAGCAGGGTGACCTGCTCGGCAACTCAGACAGCTGATCCCATGTTACAGTGCAGAGAAGGTAAGTCAGTGCGCTGAACACCGGGATGCTGAAGTAAAGACTTGCCTCATCACTGGGCTGCTGTCACTTCCTTTGTATGAGCCCGAGTTGCTGCTGCTGGCTGAAGAAGCCCTGTAACTCTGATGGATGCTAGCAGGAGTCAGCTGGTTTTTGCACGGTGTTGAAAAAGGGTCCTTTCCACGGGAAGCAGGTGGGCTGGCTCCGGACTTGTAGGATAAGGAACCATTATTCCGACCACAGATGCCACGGCTGGAGAGGAAGCAAAATGGTTAAAGCATATTGGATTATCCTCGTCATGCAACCCATTACGTGTCTTTTTTTACACACAAAGTTGTCTAAACACTAAACCAGACAGATAACTGTGAGTAGCTGGGAAGAAAGGAAGTCTTGAAGTCATCAGCCACTGCATATTCTTTCATTGACTGTGGGGTGCTCAGTCTGAATTCTGTGATCTAGGGAAACCTCGGCCATTTTCATATTTCTCTGTGGATAGCACAGTTCCCAGTGACTCCATCAGATCGTCCACGTTCCCTGAACCTCTGACTCCATTAAGTAATGAGAGGACTGCAGCCTGGACTAGTGCCAAAAGAACCACGTTTCAGCTTTCCCTGGCCAGGCCTGAGGAGAGGTGCCCAACCCYGGAGGCTTGCTGGAAGACTGCTTTCATGCTCCTCAGCAAGCAGCCCGAGGGATCCCAGCGTGCAGTGAAAACAGATTTTGTTTGAGCCACTGTTCTTTTCTGCCTTTGGCATACTGGGTGCTTCAGCTGTCATTGTCAGCGATTCATTTGCTTAGATAGAGTTTGAACCCCACTGAGAGCAGGCTGAAATGGTATTAAAATAGACAAAGGAAAGCACAGCCTTTTCTGTCTTCCTTCCAGTTTCCCTCATACATATCTACCTTTCTTTTTCCACTCTTTATTAAATAATCTGACTGTCAACTGTGTGTGCTTGAAAGCAATTGGTATCTGCACTGCCCGGCAGCTGCCAGAGGGCTGGGGAGCCCTGAGGTCAGCTTCTCGAGGTGCGTTCCTCGCTTCTCAGTTGGTTTCCCTTCCTGCGCTACCACGCTGCTACCTTCATCCTCCCATGGAAGTTGTTCTTCTAAACAGCAGTGAAAGGGCAGGTTTCAAAAAATAAGGAAAATGGCAAATCCAGCCAGCAAAAGAGAAGGCTTCAACATGAAACTTTAAATACCACAGAATTATGAAGCAAAATCTCTTCTTAAAATTGTCTGACTTGGTTTCCTCCCTTCTCTGAAAGTGGAACAGTTTATAAGGAACAGATGGTTGAGTGGCTGCTGCAAACCTTCATCACACTGCTGCGGTTTGGGTGATTTTATAATTATTTTACAATGAAGTGCAGGGCTGTGGTTTGTGACAACATTGAAATGTTTCATAGTCAGTTCAGTCAAACAGTTAAAAAAGAACATATTGCAAAGGAGACATCTCCTTCCACTTTGTACAGCAGCAGCTCTGGTGTGAGGCAGAACTTGCCACAGACTGTGCATAACAGAGCAATGCATTTGAAGGAGCACTATTAAAGAGGACTTCTGTCCAATTAAGTAGGTCAGTATGCTCTAATTTAAAGTTACATTTAAATACACAATAATATATGAAATGATACATAATCTTACTGAAAGTAAGGTGATTTTAGGGTTTCATATTATACTTAGTACTGTTTTTTCCCACAGCCAGTACCTTTACTTGTTAGATTTAACCTAGGGAGTGCTTAAGTAATGTTTATTTTTCTAAGAGTCTCATGATACAGATAGGAAACTGCTCATTAAACATCATTCTGCCGATCTCTGTACGCTGGGGCACACTGCGACCTTGGAGATGTCTGTGTGACTTCAGCATACGGGTATCCCGCTGCTGGTCCCAGCCTGCCTGCCAGCTCTTCCACAAAGGGCAGGAAACCAGTCCTGTCAATTCGAACTCTTTCCTCCTACTCCAAAAAATGTAACCAGCAGGGATTGCGTGGGCAGGGCACAACGTGCGCTGCTCCATCCAAATGCCCCCGTATTCACAAGCTGTCTGGATTTGCACTTCACACATGATAGGGAGAAAATTTACAGAAATCTTTCATGAAAGGTTCATTTAGACAGATGACTATGATTTTTTTTTTTTTATTTGCATGTAGTTTTAGTTCTGTAAAGGTTGGGCAAGGGTGTTTAAGAAAAAAGTGTCAAAGGCAATATTGTCTGCTTCTTCCTACAAAAAATAAGGTCGTGATCTGGAAAGGTACATGCCGAGCTGACAATTTATTACAGAGAGAAAACAATGTGATAAGACCAAAAGGTTAAGGTTAACTGGTTAGAAGTACTGCTGTTAACTAACGTACACACAGTTGTTTCCTCCTCCACTCCAGCCGATGCCTTTTCTGCCTTACCTGATTGTATCTGTGCTGGTTTTGGCTGGGACAGAGTTAATTTTCTTCATAGGAGCTAGTATGGGGCTGTGTTTGGGATTTGTCCTGAAAACAGTGTTGGTAACACAGGGATATTCTCACTACTGCTGAGCAGTGCTTACACAGAGTCAAGGCCTTTTCTGCTCCTCACCCCACCCCACCAGCGAGCAGGCTGGGGGTGCACAAGAAGCTGGGAGGGGACATGGCTGGGACAGCTGACCCCAACTGACCAAAGGGATATTCCACACCGTATGGTGTCATGCTCAGCATATAAAGCTGGGGGAAGAAGAGGGAAGGGAGGACATTTGGAGTGATGGCGCTTGTCTTCCCAAGTAATGGTTATGTGTGATGGAGCCCTGCTTTCCTGGAGATGGCTGAACACCTGCCTGCCGATGGGAAGCAGTAAATGAATTCCTTGTTTTGCTTTGCTGGCGTGCATGGCTTTTGCTTTATCTATTAAAGTGTCTTCATCTCAGCCCACGAGTTTTCTCACTTTTACCCTTCCGATTCTCGCCCCCATCCCACCGGGGGGGAGTGAGCGAGCGGCTGTGTGGGGCTTAGTTGCTGGCTGGGGTTAAACCACGACAACCTCCCAYACTTGTTATGAATAAACAACAAAAAAATACCAGTCAGCTGATCTGGCATATTGACAATTTTTGTGCTTCAAATACAGCAATTTTTTTTTCTTTCTCATATCACAGTTCTCATCAGTGTAAAAGCGCTGCCCGAGAGCTTAACGTTACACAAAATGCTTTAAAACTCACAATAATTGTATGTATTAGCTGCAAGACCTTACATAGTAGTCTATCTTTGCACGAGCAACACTTGCAATATTCAGGAAAAATTGCTTTGCATACTTGCGAGAAAAAGAAGATTTTTTGCTTCCAGCAGCAGACATATGGACTTCAGGCACTGAAATACTGCCCGTGCTGCTTGAAGAGCTAAAATCGGCTTCACTCCCTGGAAAGGAAAAGGGAAGAGTGAAAACATGATGGAAATTATAAATCAAAGACTGTTTTCAAAATAACAATGAATCACAAGCATCCTTCCTTTGTCCGTCCTGTGTGAATTTTAGAAGTTGCATGAATTTTCAAACATGCCTGAGGACAAGCGCTGGATTTGTTCCAGATTTTCAACATTTCTTCAGAACTTGCACTTCAACAAAAATGGACACAAAACCCTCACGCTACAGAAGCCATTTTAGGACTCGGCTAGGAACATTTGTTGTGACAACCTGTTTGCTTTCTCACAGCCTCATTAGATGAATGAGGCTGCTCACGTGGCCTCTTCAGGAGCACAGTAGTTAGGAGCACACAATTGTAACTGGAGATTTCTCTTGTTTCAAACCATATGAAAATACTACTTGCTGGGAGGAAAGCTGCTTCTATTTTGGTTTCTGAGATGATGTACACATACATGTATGTATGTATAAATGTGTGCAGGCTAACAGGGTATATGCATATATACATGTACACATGTATGCAGGTTTTCATGTGGCACAGAAGCATAGTAAGGCAGTTCTAATAGCCTTAAAATAATCCAATAATCACATGTGGCTCTCAAGTGCTTCTCGGGTGCTAAGCCATCTACCTGATTACTGACTTTCTATGGATCACAGCTTTTATTTCCCAAGCTCTGGCATATACAAGGAAAACTGCTCTCATTTTGCTAAGGTCAGTAGTAGGTAGATGTACTAAGAAAGTCTTATCATCTGGAAAAAAAACCACCCTAAAGTTAGGKTTTTTTTCCATCTGACACTCAAATGGCAAATGTCCCAGGCCATATTCAGGTCTCATGCTGCAGAGCCACAATAATGGATGGTGACTTTATCTGAGGGGATGGAAATAACTTTCCAACATCCTTTAAGCAGCCAGTCAGGGGGGAGTATCTCTCACCTGAGAATTTTTGGGTGCTGTCCTACGCACAGACACCCCTGGCCAGCGGCTGCAGACTTACCACAAATCCCATTTTTGCTCTCTTTTCCACGAGGGGGAGATGCAGCTGCAGCTACCATCATCCCCGCCGCGACAGATAAACCTTCAAGTGCACAAYCTCTCTTAAATCCTTCACAGAGCTGATGGTGACGGGCACATCTTGCACCCCTGAATACCTGGGACTGGGAAAAGGCCTTGTCAGAGCCTGCCTTCACAGCCTTAAAGAGGATCAGACACCCAGCAACCATGCTTACCATCTGGCAACTCTTAGCAACCGGCCTTAGGATCAGAAGTGTTCGGATTTAACCCAATACTTTCCCAACCTCACCAGGTCTGAGACCAGCCCCTATTTCTCTGTGCCTCTGGTTCAGCCCAGTCCAGAATATTCCTCAGCCCACTTTCAAAGTGCTCAAAATCAAAGCTTGGCTCTTCAGAAGGGTATCCCAGGGAGCCGGCTTTATCACCTCTAACCAACGCCATACCCAGTACAACACCCCTGATAATCAGACCCAAGTCACCACAGCTGTAACCAGATCAGAACCATGTGCGTGTTTGCAAGGGGAGGGAGGGAGAGCAGCAAAGCTGCTTTGTTTCACAGAGTATTTATATCATGTCTACAGACGCAGATGTCAGTGACTCTCTCCTTGGGGAAGCAAAATGACCGTGGGACATGATGTCCAAAGCTGCAACTGTGTTTTGTTTTGCAAACAAAACACTCCCATCTATGAGACTAAGATACCAAACACTGTCTCGGTATCACGCTACTCCCAAATCTACTTTTCCAAGCAAGTCTTGAACAGGTAAACACATCGCACAGATTTCATACCTCCGGTGTTCAGGCCCCAAAACATTCCTGCCCTTGCAAAACGCCAATAGCTTTCCAAAGCCAAGTCCTGGCTACGGCACAGAGAGCAGGAGCCCTAGCCGAGGCTCATCTCTGGTTAAGTAGACCACATCATAATCAGATCTCGCTATCGAAAGCATTTCGAGGAAGTGAGGCTTAATAATAGACTCTCCCTGACCCGCCTGGCTTGGAGCCCAGTGCTGGGAAGGGCTGCCGAGCTAGGCACTGCCGGTAAGAGCCAGCAGAGCCTGAAGATGCAACCATATTGAAGGCTGAGCTTTCTGAAAGACTGAACTGCATCTGAGACCAGGAACTGTGTCTGCAAAGCACGAATTAACCTTTCTGGCCCCAATTCTGGTAACAGCTACACGCAAGCTTAGCACTGAGACAGGAGACTACTTATGCTTAAAATTAGGCATATGGCTATTTATAGGATCTTCAAGAACATTTTATAAATTAAAGGGTCACTGCTAGTATCTGTTCCAAGTCTGTTAGTTACGCTCAAGCAGCTCTGCGTGTAGCAGAGCTTGACAGCGATGTTACTAGGAGACTTTAAAAAATATTTTCTCCCATTTGGTAGGCATCTCTAAGCAAAATAACATGGCATCTATCCATATAATATCAATTGCAACATATTTGCCTGGGTAAAGGTGACTTCTATCTTACAAATGTCTTAACAAAGAGGAGAAACTCCTTGGCCAGCAGCAATATGGGCAGGAGCTGAACACAGCCTTTCGTCTCTCCTAACGCCGTTCTCCAGGCTGATGGCTCCCCACGGACGCCTGTTGACTATTTTTGTTGCTGTGACAATGTGATTGCAAAAGCTCACACATGTGAGTCCCAGAACAGCCTGCCAATTCAGCGTTAACCATGACAGAGATTGACATTTCTCAAAAACATATTATTTTGTCCTAACTGGCCATAACACTTGTTTTGCCCTGACGTAAGACTTCCTTGCCTAAGGGGACTGTCTTACCCACCCTTTCCTGCAAAAGATGCCACACGTTGAGCCGCCGGCTTCAGCAGTATCTCATTTGAAATTCATTCATACATATTCTTCCATGCTGCAGCCACTCAGCATCACCCCACCAACAGCCTGCCGGCAGGTGAGCCGACTCAGGAATACGCTCTGACGGAAACGCTCGTGCCGCACGTACGGCATCTGATACGGGAGGCCCGTCGCTCCGGCCTCCCCCGCCTGGCAGCGGGCTCCGAGCAGCAGCGCGCCCACGCCAGGGGAGCGGAGCCGGGCACTGCTCTGTGCCATGGGAAGACCGCCGCAAGGACGAGGGGCGCGGGCACAACCCAGGCGGCGGCAGAGAGGGCGGTGATGGTCCGGCAGACGCCCGCGCTCATCTGCGCCGTGGGTCGGGGACCACAGCTCAGGGAGCTAACGCCCACAGCTCAGGGAGCTAACGCCGTCCTGCCGCAGCACTGCCATCCACTGGGAAGCCTCCTACTCATTACTCAAGGGCAAATTCCCCATCCTGCATGTGATGCAATTACGACTTTCAGGGCGGGATTGAGGAGCGGGAGAAAGAGCTGCCTGTGCCAGGGCCGGTCCGCCTCCAGCTGGCACTGCTGCCTGTTTATCCCACTCCTGCGGTGCAGCCATCCCGCCCCCGTTTTGGGTGTAGGAAAGCCCCACCTTTAACTCTGCCCTCTGCACTGCCTCAGCCGCAGTGCAAGGATAATCATAGAATCATAGAATCATTAGGTTGGAAAAGACCTTTAAGATCATCGAGTCCAACCGTAAACCTAACACTGCCAAGTCCACCACTAAAACATGTCCTTAGTGCCACATCTACACGTCTTTTAAGTATCTCCAGGGATGGTGACTCAACCACTTCCCTGGGCAGCCTCTTCCAATGCTTGACAACGCTTTTGGTAAAGAATTTTTCCCTAATTTGCAATCTAAACCTTCCCTGGTGCAACTTCAGGCCATTTCCTCTCGTCCTGTCGCTTGTTACTTGGGAGAAGAGACCAACAACTGACACGGTACAGTGCCCATATCACACACCGCATTCACAGCTTTTACAGGTAGAACAGATTAGGTATATTGGGCCTACCAGGACAGTATGCAAGCACAGAAATACCACGCCATGTATGTATATATGTATATAGAGACAGTACATACATTTCTTACACAGTCACACAATAACCCCACATGCACGCCTGGAGTACGGCATCCCAGTCTGCTATTTCTAGCCACTGCAGATGGTTGGATACCTTGTTGTATGGTCTTCTGGCCTCGATATTAAAATTTTGCTTGCACTTTAGCATTTAATCTTTTTCCTTCTGTGAGAATAAAGCTCAAACTTTCTTGTGTGCATTTTATTGTCCATTTGCTATCTAAATAGTAAGATTAACATATGGATAAAAGGAAAAAGTTCAAGTAAGATCTGTGACAGGATCATTGACAACTGAGCAGCAGAACTGGATTCCCAAAACTCAGGATGCATATGAGCTTATTAAAATTTAGTCTTTTTGTGTAAGTCTTTCCTATTTGCAACTTCACCACTGCTTCACAGCTGCCAAAGTATATAAACCACAGAGCTTGCCTATCTTCTGACTCCATAAACATGACCTCTTTATATATATGTATCACTCTTAATGCTAGGTTTTGCATATAGTCACCCAGTGAAACAGAGCTGTAAATAAAACAGTGCTGACAGAGACAGCTTGTCCTCAAAATGTAAAGCACTTAAATTTGCTGAGCTTCCTTGCCTTCAAAAGCATCCTGTTATATGGCAAAGAGAGACCAAAATATGCATATATGTTCACCACTCCGGTGCAGCACCTAGAGGAATAAGTGGCACGCTGTCTCTGTAGATCGCTCTATTTAGAGACCCCAGGGGAAGAGAGAGGGCCTGACTGCGTAAAAAATTCCAGCAAAGCCATTGGAAGCAGCTGGAAAAGTAGAGAGAATTCAGTTGTAATGCCCACTATTGAAAGGACCTGTATTTTTAAGAGATTTGGTTTAATTTATCTTGAAACCTTTAACTCACAGCTACATCTCTAGTTCCAATCTTTAACAGCATAAGCAGTATATTTCCAGGAAACACTAATGCTGCTTCTTTTCTATTTAATATGAGGTTGTTCCTGCAAGATCATTTTTGTACACCACAAGCAACCTGGGAAAGAAAACCACACTTGCTCACATACACTGACAAATGTAGGAAAAAGAAGCTGCAAAGAAGTGATGAAGTCTTGCTTTAGCATTTCAGGCTTTTCTTCAGATAACAACCTCAAAAATGACCCATTCTGAGRGCAAAGCCTCCTAGTGAGAAATGTACTCGATTCACAGTGTCCAGTCCCTGGCCTTTGACTTATTACGTATCTGACTCACTATTACTATAAGTCAGACTCTTATCTTGGACTTACTGTTATATTTCACACCAAACAGTAACTGGGTAAAAGCAGATATAATCCTGGGAGCAAGAAACAGGACACAGAACTCTTTTCCATGTGGACTGCTCTAATCTTTGGGTGACAGAAGCTGCTCCCACATGCTCTACCTCTGCCCATGTCTCATCGTCTCCACCACCATGAGGTCTAGAGTCAGTGGAGGAAGCTGAGGATGTAGGTCGTGGCAGCTCAGGAACTCTTATGAGAGGTGTGGATTTGAACTCCTTTAGTCTAAGGAGGGCACTGAACTCAGATCTTTTCCCCGAGCTCTGACTGCTCAGCTGCGACACAARACAGGGTGTTAGCACTAGCGCTGGCCATATTTCAAAGGAATGAAACGTGGTGGTTGCCTGCACTCGCAGGGATGGTCTAGCTCCAGTATGGAGGTTCAGAGTGAATCCGAGGCACGCACGTGGGCACACTCGGGACTAMAAGTAGGTGGCTACTTCTGGGAGATGGGCACTCCTCTCTGGCATCTCCTGCGGACTGGTGGAGGTRTGTTCCTGCCTGGCATGCTCTCTGCTCTGAATCTTGGATTGTAGTGCCTAACCATCCCCTCTGATTTTATACGCAGTTTAGTCATCGAGCTCAGATCTGTGAGTTGCGCTCCCAGAATGATGGTGAGAAGCTGGGCACAGCAATGCCTGGCATGGTCAATCCTAAGGGTACCAACAGGCACCCCCTCCCTTACCCCACTGCGCTGGCCGATGAAGCCATCACTCCCCACTCTTCGGTGGACATCCACCTGACTGCTTGCCAGTGCTCCCTCATCAGACAGATCTGTTAATCACGTTTCAGCTGATTGCACAGTGCAGTAACAGCTGGTAACTTGGGCAGCTGGCAAAGATACAGTCAGAGGGGATGTGGAGCAAAACTTTCAGTGTGACTCTCCATAAATTGTTCAAACCTGCTGGGGGAGGAGACTTCCAGCTCAAAAGCAGATGGAAGACTTTGGGGAAGAACTGCAACGCAGATCCTCCTTCCCTGCGTTTGGATCTAAACTCGATTTTACAAATGATCTCAATTCAGACTGCTGGTTGTGTGATCTAAACTAATTATTTATCTTGATTTCTGCTCATTTTGCTTGTTTACTCTTCTTACTTTGGAAGAAGGTTTGTTATCAAATAATCAAAATTTATCTCATTAAGCAGTTTTCTGATGTCATCTAAATACTATAGTTTTGGTAGTAATCTGAACTACATTAATGCAAATGATAAGCACTGCAGATCTCAAAATGAATACAGAATGTGACTTGTGTATGCTGTGAAACCACAATCAGTCAAGCTCTTCTCTAAAAACACAGTCACTACAAACTAATTACTGATATTGGCTGAGAGCCATCATGTATATTCTGCATATCACTATGATCTGGGCTTGTGTTTTTCTTAATTGTTTTAATTCATGGATTTGTAGAGCAGCCACAAGCGGATGCTGGAACAGACAAAGAGCATTGCAAGTTGGGKTTTTTTTTTCTGCTTTATATATCTTAAGGAGATTCTTCATACAGAAATCAGACTGACCTAATTATTTTTTGTGCTGCTATATGCAGTTTGAGCTGTTGTAACAACACCTTAAAAATGGCTCCCATAAATTTTCTCTTCTCAGCCTGAAATGACCTTTGTCAGGGGGAGCATATGTTCATGGAGCAGAAGGGAACAGTCTGGGGAACTTACCTTCCTGTTCAAGCAAAAAGGCTCTGTGGATCAGAGGCAGAAGGATGCTACTTTGCTACACCAACCTGAATAGAAACACTGAGACTGGATGTTCAATAAATACACTGATAGTTGTATAACATGATATTCAACTTGCATATGACAGTTTTATAAAATGTATGTGTAAATCCACCTATGGACAAGTATCTTTTATAAGCGAGCATGTAGTGTCACCTCAGAAGATTTTTCATATACCTGGCAGCACTATTTGGTCTGCTTGAAGGGAAACGGATAGGCTGGTCAGAAGTATTTTTAGGAGCTGGAAAATGTCATCTTTGGCAGGGATGACCTAGCAGTACACAGAAAGGGAGCAATCTCCATCACAGACTGGGAAAACATCCCAGCCCTCCTGTCACGTTGGTGGCAGAAGTTTAACAAAGGGCTCTCAGAGGCCCCTTCAACACATCTCCTAAATCTGGTTCCCATGCGCAAGGAGGAGAGAGGCTGGCTGGTGCACAGCAACGAACTGCGCAGGCACGCGTTCACAGCATATATGCAAATGCATGAAATCACACACTAAACCTGATTCAGCTGAAAGCTTTTGCACAGTCACCCTTAATATAAGACATATGGTTTTCATTATAGTGTGCATAAAACATTTTAAATCAGTTTGACATGTTTTCAACAGGGAAGAGAAAAACACTGGAACGAGAAACATATCTGGGAGGTAACTAACTAAACAACCCTGCAGTCCCAGGATGAAAAGCGAAATTTGTCATGAGCTAATCAAATATTTACTATAATGCACATGTTGAAATGATTACAAAAAACTAATAGAGTTCAAATGTCATCTGTTGAAAAGAACAGTAAAACCCTACCCAGTATATTGATTGGTTGCCTAAACTGTATTTTTTACAGTAATACAGCCAAGGTAGATTTGAGGGCAACGCAAGTTATGACTGCTGTCATTTGCTGCTTTTTTCCCCAATAGCACTCTAATCGTTAAGAAGCACAAATGACAGACGAGAAGCCTGTGCTTTTTCAGCTTATTAATCCTTGCGGGTTTGCGGTCACACCGTATTCTGCCAACTCTAGCAAACAGTCACAGCCTGCCCGGATTTCAAAAGCCAACAGCTTCCTATTACTTACAGAATTTCAGAAGGGAGGAATAGAGACCTGTAGTGAAGTGCCTCAGTGTTGAAGCAAAACAAGGCTTGTAATACTAACAAAATATGAAACAAACTCTGCAGAATTTTCATTTCCTTTAAAGACATTTTATGTAACGGTAAATATAAGATACGCTATTATAAAGTAGGTTTACTATTTTGTTACGTCACATTAAAGGTGATGATACATTTCAAGCTCCTTGGGGAAGCGATGTCCACCTTGCAGTGGCTGGAGGCTGGATTTATGAAAAGTGCCAGGTCCCCAGCTCCTGGGGGGAATTTTGGAAGTGGCGCTCTCCCTATCTGCCAGCTCACTCGGGAAACACCTCCCGTCAGCCTCAGTAAGAAAAGCTTCTCAGCTGTGTGAAACTCTTGTTTCTGGGCAGGCTAGAAGCGGGTCGGCGTTAAAAGTGCTGAAGAGCTCAGTGCCTGGCTCCTGTCTAAAGAGCAGGGTGGCTGATTCACACGACACCAAATACATCAGGGTCCACACAAAAGTGGCCCAAGGAAAGCTCTCTTCTGCTGTCTGCTTTACTGGGGCAGTGATCCACCCGGGATTCGCAGGGCCGCATTTAGCTTTGAACTGGGAGGAGGCTGCACAACATCTCCCCATCACACCACCTGATGGGGACACGCGCTGCAGCCAGCTGTAAGAAGCGGATGAGGAGACGGGGTCCCCATCCTCGCAGCTTATCATACCCCTCTCCAGCTCCCCCATAAATCCACCCCATTTAGGATGGCTGTCCTCATTACTCGCTGCTACATGGGGGAATCCAAACAGGCCTGAATTTCCCACAGCTCCCACCTTCATCAGGAGACCCTACCCAACACCTGCACCCAAAACACCTGAGAAAACTAAGCCCTACAATCTAAAGGTTTGGGCAAAGTTGGGCAACCTCTATCTGGTTGCTCTTCCGGCTGCTGGGTTTTATTTTATGTTTTTTAATTTTGGTTTATTTATTGGAAGAGGGACTAAACGTGTATTTCTCCCTTCTCCTAGGCTCTTCCTGAGCTCAGAATCGTTAACTTCAAGTGAGAACCAAAACAGAGTGATGGCATCTAAAACACTGCTTTGCTTCACCAGGATTTAGGTATCTCGGTACATAAAAGCAAGTAAAATACCACTGCTTAAACAGGCCAAGTGTTCAAAACACCACCGCTGTCTACAAAGACTTGCTTAGTTGTTTATGCAGTAACCACCAACTTACCCAATGTGTTTATACCACGGTGAAATCAAGTAAGAGAGATTTGCATGACTAAAAGACATTCCCTTAGCTTTCCATGCCATACATATAAATACAGATACATAAACATAAGGAATATATAGACATATCCACTCAATACTGCTCAAGAATTATTTAAAATAATCACTCTAAGGAAACAAACACTTTTAGGTATTAGTTTGGTTGCCAGAAAACAAAGTTCAGAGAACACTGAAACTATTTATGATTTGAAGTCAAACACGGCCAGAAAATGCAAAACCAGAATTTTTGCTTTCTGTTTGAAATGATACTTTAATTTTGAAAACTGTCAAATTTCTTTTTTCTTCCAGAAAGGGGGTAAAAACATTAAAAAATCTCCCCAAACATTCTAAATATTTTAGATTGAATATCGTCTTTGTTCAGTCTGAAACAAAGGTTTTCTTTAATGTTTTGATTTCGCAGCAAACCCCCAAATCAGTTATTTGCATAGATCCACGTTGAACATAATAAGATGTCAGACAAAAAAAAGAAATAGGGGATGTAAAGGAAAATAGAAAGGGAAATAATCTATCAATTCTTGAGTAAACATTGCTCAGAAAACAGTTTAAATCCCAGGATTCTCATTAAAAAGGCATTAATAACCTGGAGGAATTCCAAAAAAGGTCAACAATAATGGTAACAGGATTACAGGGCACTGTTTATGAAGGGAGATTAAGAGAATGCAATTTGTGTATTCTAAGATAAAAAGAAATACTGGCAACACTGTTCATTACAGGGAGAAGGAATACAGCTGACAAACTGTAAAAAAAACCATGTAACAGCAACACAGGATTCTGGCTGTGATGCATGTTATTTCATGAAAAATGACTTGAAATAAAAACTCCTGGCTGGTGGGAGTTGTGCATAGTAAAATGTAGCTAGAGTAGGTTCAGAATACTTTAACCAGGGAATCAGAAAGTTATTTTAAACATTGGCATAAATAATACAGATTGTAATTTAAAAGCAGAGCACAAAAAAAAAAATCTCCTAAGGGAAGATTCATAATGGCCTCTTTCGTATGCACAGTATTTCTTTCTGTGGAGGTGAAGTGGGCTGAAAACCACAGAAAACAGCCAGAAGAAGCGGAAAACTCGCTGCAGTAAATACACAAATTGCAAAGCATGTTCTAGCTTGACCCCACACACATTTTTAAAACAAATAGTTAAGAGTGTGCAGTGTGTATAGCATCGGTTTCTCTTTTTTGGCTCATATTCCACTCTGGATTAGCAGAGGAGAGGAAAAAAACCTGCTTGAATATACAGAGATTTTTTTTCGACTAAAGATCACAGCCATTGCCATCTTCCGTACCTGTCTCAACTCTGACCCTAAACCCCAGTGCCCTTCTTATGCCAGGCACTCAGCCACCTTTTCCAGAGGCAGGAGCACATCCCCACGATCCCCAGGAGACCTGCATCTCTATCAAAAGGCATTTGAAGCTAAAAGATTAATTGGCTGGCACAGGTCTCACCCTGTTCAGCAGTCCTGGTGCTCCCTGCAAAAGTCCCATATCCGCATCCCCTACTCACTCCGATTTGCAGTTCGAGCCATGGCTCTCGCATCGACCAAGGGCAAGGCTCTGCTCGAGGCTGCAGGCATCCTCAGGCGAAAATCTCCCTTTAATGGTGGGTGTCCCACTTTCTGTACGTCTGGAGCGGTATCGGGACAATTAACGGGCCAAGAGAGAGAGAGAAAGGAGTTACGGTGTGCCTGCTGGGAACTTGGCTTCACAGCCCCAGTAAAACAGTTACTAAATTACACGAAGTGGAACAGCTTTCCTGGGAGCAGGACTCCCTGCATCCCCTCAGCCTGCCCAGCAGCCCTTTATTAGGGCACTCTTCTCCTTTGTGCTCAAGTCCATCCTCCAAAAGAGGCGCAAACAGATCTAAATACAAGTTTCCTTTCCTTTAACTGAACAGAGTAACAGGGATCTCCTTTTGTTTATTTATTTTTTCTTTGTGAGGAAGGAGATGAGTACCTAACTGCAGAAGATTTGTGCCCAAGACCCAGAATTGCAGGTGGCCTGTGCCACCAGCCTGCAGCTGGGCAGATCATTATCTAGGACAGGTGGGACTCAGGCTTTCACCTTTTACTTGCCCATTCCTCCTTTGCAACTTGCTGTCTTCTTTTTTGGATACTTCACTTTCACTGTGACATCTGGGTGCTTGCTGCAGCCTGAGTCTCTTCTGAACAAAAAGAGATATATGTCTTAAGAGGCCACAGCCCAACCACTAATTGCCTATGTCTCTACCAAGCAAGATCTAAAATAATTTTTTAGAAGGGAATGGATCATAAAATTTGTGACACAGAATTAAAAGACTTTTTCTAGGCCACTTTAATTTAACAGGATCTTGTAGATTTGGGTTCAAAAACATGAAACACTTTAAAGCCCAAACACTCTTTGTAGCTGCTACTTTGCTTATTCTCATTTGAAAGCAATACTTGACTATTTGAACTATTTTCCACATCAATTCAAGCAAATTTGTTTAAATTCAAGGTTTAAATCTAAAATATATATAACTCCAAACTAAAAAAATAGCGCTTTGCTAATAATTTTTACCTTCCTTTTTAAGCATCTTTTGCTCAAAATATTTATATGATTATATTCCAGTATTATCTCTCGGAAATTACAGAGCACTTTTTTCACTTCAGTGTGATTTAGTTAGTTTATGACCTAAAAATACATCATTTCTGCAAATTTACGGTGCGAAAGGAGATACAGAATCTCCCTGTGCAATGCTAGGCACCTTGGGCAGTGGTCTCAGAAACAGGACAAACAGAAAGTGCCTAAGCTTATCAGGGATGAACAGAAGAGGAGAAGGCATCTAATTAGACCTACTTGAAGATCCATGCGTGATATTCAAACACAAACTTTCTTCTGCAACTGAATGTCTAAGACTGACTTTCCTTTCTGTCAAAAAAAGAAAAAAAAGAGAAGAGAAATAAAAGAGACAGAGACTGTACTTGGCTTCAATAAGGGCTAACAGCAGAGTTGTCAGAGACCTGATGAGGAACACAGGAGACGGGGGTGGGATTGATCTGACTAAATGTGGATGTCTTTAATGTAGACACCCATGTCCAAGCCAACCTTGGTCCCATTTTTAGTCAACGGAGAGTTGATCAGTATAACCAGTGAGTTCAAGGTAGTATTTATCTTATCCTAAAGTAAATGCTTAAATATTTGGACAGAATGACCGCACACTAGATTCACTGATTTTATTCATTATACCTCCTTTAAAACAAAATGCAGTTGTTTTAAAGGAGGTAAACAACTGCACTTGTGCAGGCGGAGATGATTACAACTACATTACAGATATGGAATTGAGGTCAGATAAATTACAGGCCATCTCTGCTCTATCCAGTTTGGCTCAAGACCGTGAATTCACATCTCCCTCACCTCCAAAACAGCTCCCGTAACCCCCAGAAGAAGGGAAATGGCAGATTCACCTGTTTTAAAGCTGTTCCACCTCCTGTGAGCAATGGGACCAGTCACTAGACCAGCGAAAGAGAGCCAGTCCCCATCCGCAGCCCACAGCTCCTGAAGGTCATCTGAGGAGACCTATAGATTCAAATTTCACCTCTCCTGGATCACAAATACCAAGGGATTTATGCCAGACAGGAGAGCTCCAACAGATCTACTGGCTGTGCTGGGTCTGTTGACCCAACTGGCAGGGATGATTCCAAAACTGCCATGGGGACCCAAACATTCTGATGCATGCGGGGGGGGCTGGGCTATGCAAATGACGGACCCTCCCAACAGCCACTTCCACCCCACCGCCATCCACCAGTCCTCACAGCGCCGGTCGCCTTCCAGACCTCACAGCACCGACTGCTACAACACACCAAACCTTCGCAGGCTGATGCCCCTCCATGCTCAACCCGAGGGCACAAGCTTTGAGGATAGCACGGGCTTGAACCCGGACACGGCATCCTCGCTCCTGGAGGCGGGATGTGCGTGTTCATCTCCCCGCGAAGCACACCCCGGTCCTCCGGTACCCATGGCGACCGGGTCTTTAATAACTCCCTGTGCTGGCAGGTCAAGTAAGCAAATCTACACAGCTCCATAGCAACAGACGTGAAATTAAAGCGGATCCCATCAGTAAAATATGCAGGAGGGCTCAGTGCATACAGAATTATTATCCGGAAACACTTTTATTTAAAAAAATCAGCAGTAGCTATTTTGTATGGGTCCAAAATGAAAGGCGAAGAGAAGGAAGAAGAGCAAAAGTAAATGAGAAAAAGGAATAGGGTCAAATACTGCCACAACTGTATTTGTTAGACTCTGTGTTAGAAAAGATCTCAGAAGCTTTATTGTCCCAAATAAAATTATGAAGTGCACATATAAAAAAGGGAGAAGAGTGAGATTAAAACTGCACAGGAAATAAATGTTGCATACTGTTGGATTTGAATGTCAGGATGGTTACATTGGCTGCTATCAGGTGTGGGACAGAAGTGAAGCATTCAAACCACGTGCTTACATCTGAGAAAGATGACACATGCTTAAGTGCTTCCTCCCTTGTTATTGCCAAGGTGATGTTTTAAAAAGCAGATGGAAAGCCTTCCAGAAGCACATGTAATTGATCACTGTGTGTCTGCTCTTTGCAAAATATTGAGCTGCTTAAAAATCTAATGCACAAGTTAAAGCCATCCTTATCAGGTTTAAGTTACTCAGATAATCTGGGCTTTTCACCTGCAAGCTCCTCTGCACCCCTCAGAGAGTTTATGCTTTACACTTATCAATAAAACACAGCCACAACAAGACATTGCTTATTATTAATTCAAATACTTTAAGGAAGTACAAAAGAAACAAATATATGGACAACTTATGGTCATAGGCAAGATGCTCCATCGTTTGTTATCAATGTACTTCACTCGATCCATCTTCAGAATGTTTTTTTGTTCTACAATCAATTCTTTACACTGAAATCAGGTGTAGCTCATTTCCTAATTTCAGCATTCTTACGCCCTTGACACCAACCACTATATGAATATGCCCAGGAATGGAAGCACGAATCTTCCCATCTTCACTGCACAAGTAAGGTTATGACCGATTGCAGGATGGAAGTATGGTGTACTCTGATTAAATCCTGCATTTGTAACCGGGTTAAATGTTCTTTGACATACCCTTGTTCTTAATTATCCCTCCCTCAGAAAAGGTGCAGGCTTGGAATGTGGGTTATAAAGTACTGCTAAATAAGTCACAGCAGAAAGAGAGACACATTACACTGAGGTCACCAGTCTTCTCATCGCTCTCACCTTTGTGCGATTTTTCTTTTAAAATGAATCACACCAATTTATTTTAGGGATCAGTCAAGGCAGATTGCTATCTCCAAATACAGGTTTTCTGTTGTCTGTTTTTTTTAARCAACCAAACAGCGTGACTTTGCGTTACAATACATTGTACACCAAAAGTATTTCAACATAAGAGGTAGAAGTACCAACTAGTAGTTATAAAGAACAATGAATCTCTTTGCACACCATAGGATCTATTAAAGTTAGCACATTCTGTAACTTGGTTTTTGTATTCTGTACCGTTGTTCCTGAACAATGGGGACAACAGTTCTATTATTTTTCCCACTGCTTGCCGAAATTTGGTGTAGAGAATGAACAAAAGCCATGCAAATACAAGATACAACGTTCTTGGATAAACACACCAGGAAAACATCGCTTTCTAATATTTTATCAGCCTTCCCAAGGTAAAACAAAGTCCTATTATTGCATCCTTGTGCAACCAGAAAGGTGAAGTTCTTGAGAGTGAAGTATATTTCCAGAATTACTCCTAAGAACATCCTCTCGAAGAACTTACATGCCAACTCATCTGTTTTTCAAGTGAAGCACACACGTACATATATATCAGTCGGATACTATTATTCCCACGCTGTCATACTGAAGAGAGGGATCGAGCTGACAAAAGATCTGTAAAATCACACAGCCAGACGTCAGCAATATAACCTAAATCAGAGCTTTTATGTTTTGTTTTTAAAATAACCAAAGTGACTGCCTTTAGAATACAGATGCATACGGAAGTAGAGTAGCAATATGGATAAACTTATCTGCTAATTTTACACTAATCGATTAACTAGCCACTACTCTTTGCTTGCACAGGGTGTCCCCAAGAATAAGTTCCTGAACATTTAGTATCCTGGCAATCTAATCCTCACACACCGGCCAATACAAAAAAATCAGCAGGAGGAGCATTACGTTTTAACAGCTAGACATAATTTGCAGCTAACACACACCTGCATTTTCTATATCTGATCTGTTTGGCTTATTTAGCTCTAATTGTAACATTCCCAAATGCCCAGGGTCATTTCCCTTGCCTCCTTTTTGTTAACTATCACCAGCTCCAACGCTGATTAAAAAAGCACCTGCACCTACACTGTACTCACAACCAATTTAAGTCAAGTCCAATACAGTCCACTCCACTTGTCTCTTCTGAAACTCCTAATAGTCCTAAAGTCTTCAAAGATTAATGTGTTCAGACTGGGACATCCTACCCCAAGGCTCATTCACTCGTGACTTGACAAATTCACCATCAAGTAGAGAAGATCATACTGGCAACACATGCGACATACAACATTACTCACTATGGCTTAAAGTTAAATGACATTTTTAATTGAATAGTGGTTGTTAAAAGTTACTTTTTTATTCTTTCATTTCTATGAACTCATTGTAAGTGAAATGGCAGTACACAGACATGAAAGACAGGGCAGGAAAAGCACATATTGTGCCTTGCAACTACTTAAGTACAGATCTGGGTGATGCACTATTTAAAGGAAAAAAGTTTGGACAACACAGAATCACAAAATCGCTGCGGGTGGAAGGGACCTCTTGAGACCACCAAGTCCAACTCCCTGCTCAAGCAAGTCTAGCTGAAGCAGGCTAACCAGGACTGTGTCTAGTTGAGTTTTGCGCACCTCCATGGATGGAGACTCCACCCACAACTTCTCTAGGCAACCCGTGCCAGTGTCCGACCACTGTCACAGCAAAAAAAAGTGTTTCCCTGTGTTCATATGGAATTGCAAGTTCCTTAATTTCTGCTCATTGCCTATTGTCCAACAAACATAGGTGCTCTATGTAGTGAAACCCTCTGAGATTTGCCCATTAATTTGAACAGACCGAAGTTTTAATGCCTCAGTTCTCGAAGACTGCCCTTCTTGAAATATAATCCATCGCAGTTCAACTGCTGTATAATCCAAAATGTTACTATTTTTCCCAGATGCAGTAATAGGTGGCCAAATGTTTTATCAGCAGTGAAAAAGAATAACTTTTTTGAATAGTCTGCTGCTACCAGGAATGATTAATACTGAACCGAGCTGAATGACAGACACCCAGTCTTGACAAGTTTCGGGAGCTGACCCTAACTGCAGCCCACCTAGGTCTCCTTTCATGCAGTGGTGCTTAATGTCTCAATGTTTTATCTTAAGTCTTAATAATTTCATTTGAAACTTCAGCAATTCCCTGGGCCCTAAGAGATAGCTCCAACAGCAACCTCAGCTCATTCAGTAAACTTCCCCAAGCGTGCCCATGACACCTGAAGCAAGACAGTAAAGACCAGAACTTTTGCCAGAAATGCTGAACACAGCTGATCAGGCGCCCTTCTTGAATTATGATGCTCACAGACATTTAAATGAAGTACAGCTTTTTGTTCTTTTAAATGTGCAAGCCTTTTAAAAGTTATTGACACAACTCTTGCCCAAGATTCCTTTCTCTAAYCATGTCTTTGTAAGTTTATCAGTACTTTGCAGCTTACAGATCCAGATGTTGAATCCTTGCACTAAGCATTTGTATGGAAGTCAAAAAACAAGATGAGAAAGACTGTCAAAGAAAGCAAAACACTTCTGACTATTCTTAACAAGATGTGGACATGAGCTGCAGGAATTCAGGATGGATCTTTGCAGGAGGAGGACACCAAGAATGTGAATATGTAGAAGTGTTTATGCTCCTRTTTATTCAATTACCGAAACTGTAGGATTCAGCACAGCATCTCAATACCAAACTAGGACTAGTGTTAATTAAGCTTTTTGTGCCTTTTTGCGAGGCCATTTTCTGGAACACATTTTCTGTTCATTTAATATTGAATAAATGGATCACATCCAAAAGAGGGAACAACTTCTAAAATCCTGAAATTAAAAGGCTCATAACTTTCTCCTGGAGTGGATGTTTTATATCTTCTTTAACGTACCTGTTCTCTCCATCCCTTCCTGGGGACGCAGTCACTGTTTTTAAGCCAAATTCACCTATAACGCTGCTGTGATTTGGATTTAATGCACAAGAAAACCCATTACCAACTATCCCAAATGAATAACATCTTCATGATTATAAATCTTTCAAAGGTTTAGCAAGATGCAGTGATAATGCATTCCAGGATTAAGTATGGCTCGCTATGCAAACAACATAAATTATGAATGATATCTGAATCTAGTTTGTTATACTTAAGAGCTGAAGATGACTTAGGTCYACATAACAATGCCTTAGGCTGTTAGAGAAAAAAAAGCTACGTCGTATTTCATATTTTGAAGTACAGAGAAGAAAGATGAAGCGATGTTGTTAGAGTAGGAGAAAAGCATTGGAGCTTGGGAACAGCCTAAAAAAAAGTCCCAGGGTTCATTCTCAGTGTGATCCCACTCTGACATTTCCTGAATTATCTAAATATTTGTGTGAGTGTTACTTCTGAGATTCAGCATGTTCCAAGAAAACAATCCTGGAACCCGATAAATTTTCGGCAAAATGACAGGCATTTTGAAGGTGCACACTGATTGATGTACTCACCTACAAAAATGCAGCACAGGACAGCGTCTGTAAAAGATAGTGGTAGGATGAATTTTTGTCTCTCATGTCTGGCTCCTGCTATGTAGTCATTATCACAAGACGCTTCAGATAAATAAAAAGTAGCGATTATCTCCATAAGTCAGTAACGGCTTTTGGTAGAGAGAAAGATATTATGCACAAGTCTCTTTGTGCTGCAGTTGGAGGTATCCAGCTGTATACAGAATTAGGTTACATGTGACAGCGACACATTGCCGTTACTCTCCTCCCAGGTCCCACTTCCCTTCTACTGCTCCCCTGTTATTCCCTGCGTGTTTTGCTGCAAGACGATGCCTCCTCTTTGCACAAGGACTACATCTTCCTGACTGAGCCACCAGAAATTCATGCACAAGTAGGTCATGGGGAAGGGACTGGATCCACCTGAAGCCAAGAGATAGCAATGGGAGAGAATTACATTAACCCTTGTGGCCAACAGCAAGGAAAATGAACCCCAGTTGTCCCCTGGCGTGCTCTCCATGTCAGGAATGTCCYTCACCTGTGTCAGCTCTCACACTGACTACGATGTGGTGTTTGACAACTTTCCACTAAAAAGGTGTGAGATATTTGGCAGGAGGATCTTAGAAGTACTCTGTAAATCAGACCCAGTGCCTGCTCTGAGAGTTTTGATGGATCCCAGGAGCGATATACTTGAACTCTAGAGACAAATTTTCCAATCTTAGAGATCAATCAATGCAGAAGTACTGACCGCTACAGAAAATGTCCCACCTACAAGAATAAAGCCACATTAAAAGTGGAAGCTGCAAAGATGACAAATGAAAGCTTCAAATGAATGGACGAGGATGTCAGTACATTTGTCCGCCCAAAGAATAGCATTAAAGGCAACTCCGTAAGCAGTGAACTAATAAAGCAGGCTGCTTTTAACTCCTCTGTGTTGATTTTTTTCCACCTGAAGCATATTAAAATTCTGCTCAGGTTGCCTTTGTTTCCCCCTCTCAGTCTTTCAAGTTACATTCTTGCAACCTCACTAATTCTTGTACTCTTTTTCAAATTTTGCTGAAATTGCTCAGGAAATTCAAAAGAATTTAGCAGTGATGGAGATAAGAAAGGAGACACAGGTAAACATATGTCAAATGATTACTCAAGCCTAATATTTGAAAGAAACATAGTTTAAAAATTATATTTTTAAATACCTAAACTAAGTCTATTCAAAGATTTGAAATAATACTACCCACCAAAATGAAGATTACTTCTGACTATTACTGCAAAAGGCTAATAGCTTTATATTATAGGTCAATTTAAGTGTAATAATCAACAACAATGAAGTAATTTATTGGAAAAAAAGTGCAAAACTCTTTCCCCATGTGTATAGGACTCTTCAGCAGAAAAAAAAACTTTCAAAATTCTTTACCCGCATTTTGCTAAGCTACATCCATACTCACATACAAAATGGTTGTGATAGCCATGGCTGCAGATTTGACTGACACATACCGTATTCACTGCCTTCTACCTGTGTTAGATTCCTTGATTTTAATGGAACAGAAAACATACCTTGAAAAAATATTATCTCCCATTACGCAGAGCAATGGGAGACTGGGAACCCTCAAGTAACACGGGTGCTGTGAAATGAGTTGAAGATCTTTGTGGGGATAGTGGTAAGTCAGATTTAATCAGCCTTTCCAATGACCAAGCCAGTGGAGAGTTTTTGCAACAAATTCTCTGCTGTTTCTGGATTAAACATGGTGCTGGTAAATCTGATCTGGCTCCTTGTGAACGTATCTAAATTGCTTCCAGAGGTAAAATGACTCTGGAAACATTATAGCCAGGAGGTACCTGAGCTCATAAACCATGTCAGTTCTGCAGCTGCTCTGCACAGGGTCAAAACACCCTCTCTGTCTCCATGATTAATTAAATAACATCACAAATATCCTGACCATTTGTAATCAAGGGCTGCCTGTACATGACTCACAAAAATATTTTATATCGACTCATTAAAATTGCAGCAGCCAAGGACACACCAGGATATTTAGTCTTGGATGTGCGACAAGCAGGTGCTGATTCATTTGATGGTCTGAGGAGGCCCATTAGCCTGAGGTAACGGGAGACATGCTCTTGATTCAGCCAATGCAGTATGGATCTGTATCTGCCTAACTCCCACACGTAGGCTGCATGTTATCTTGCCTTGGTTTGACAAGCTGTATCCCCAGAGCTATCACCGCCTGGCAGAATAAACTTCAGGCAGGATCCAACAATAAGTCTAACAACATCAGAAGACTATAATTCTTTGCTTCAATAGCAAGAGTCATTTATCTTTAGCCAGTGAAATATGTGTGCAATTACCATGAAATAGAATAAAATCCATTTCAGTTGTTATTTGATATCACCATACAACCTCATTAAAGAAAGTGAAGATGTCAATTAACTATATTTCCATGAAAAAGCTAATACTGATAGTTTTCAAATCTTGCAGGTGGCTCCATAGAAAGAACCCAACTTTTTTTATTTACTGTCAGCATTAGTTCTATCACAGGCAGCACAACACAATGTATCTAGACACCTGTAGATGTACTAGGCAATTAGAGAGTGTAATTAAAGAAATGAAAGGAACTATACTATACTCACCGGGCTTTACAAGGCTTGTCTTTGTCTCCTTCTTATACCGAGCCAGCTGCGGGTTCCCTCCGTTCATTGTCCCTGGACTGAATTTCTTCCTGGAGAAGTCTCCATCGCTACCAGTGCAAAAACTGATTGGACTGTTTCCAGCATCAGAAGGAGTCTTAACTGGAGATACTGACTGGCTACTAGGACAGCCAGTGTCATCTGAAGAGAAAACRGAAAACAGCAAAATTTCTAACTAATAAGTACATGAGCGTTAGCAGAATAATAAAAAAAAAGTGTTTGGACTACAACTGTTTACAGTCAATTACCTGATATGCACAACCTTGGCTGTGAAACCTGGTGAGAAGCTATTACTTTCTCCCATTTCGTGAAGAAGTCTTGAATACCTTATGGCAGACTAAAATGGCAAGTGCTTATTTCACCAAGTCTGACAAAATACAAAATCAGGGGCTACATAATGAAAACTCAGATCTAAGATAAATTCTTTTGACTTAGCTAGGCTAGGGAATATTACAGCATGAAGAAATGCATGTAAGATACAAGAATGCCTTGTGTAGTGCACACCGGATGAAAAGCAAGCATGGGCCACATGCTCTCCTTCAGGATATATTCCTATGTGAACAACAAGAGAACGACCTACAGCCCACATGCACAAAGTCAGGGTTTTAATTTAATTGGAATGAATAGTTTCTCAAAATTGTTTTTCCTTTTAAAGCAACCATTATCACAGAGCTCTTCCATTCTTGACAAGTGGCTGTGAGGTAGCTGGTTCTGAAGAGGGTGCGTTACACACGGACTGCTTTTGTTTAAAGCCGAATTCCTCTGAGGGCACACCAGCGCTGCATGGCATCAGCAGCCACCTCGGGAATAGACCTGTGTTCCTGACCTCCAGGAATACAAACACTCCAGCTCTTAACAATTAAATGCAAAGCAAGAAGTCTGAGTCCAGGTGAAATCCACATATCAAACACTCCCTTCATCTAATCACATCTCCTGTAATCTTGAGTAATTACAGCTCCCCTAAAAGTCATGGTGGCTTTAGAGATTGTCCTGGTTCTGGCTGGGACAGAGTTAACTTTCTTCCCAGTAGCTGGAGGGGGTGCTGTGTTTCGGGTTTGGTAATGAAAGGAACATTGATGGCCCATTGATGCTTTGGTTGTTGCTGGGTGGTGCTTGCACCAGGACTTTTCAGCCTCCCATGCTTTGCCAGGTGCAGGGGGAGCTGGGGGGGGGAGCATAGCCGGGGTGATTGACCCAGCTGCCCAACGGACTATTCTACACCATGTGACATCATGCTCAGTATAAAACTAGGGGGTGTGTGCGGCGGGCTCTGGTGTTCGGGATATGCGAGTTCATTCGGGACACCTGGGGGGTGAGCAGTTACATTGTGTATCACCTGCTTTGTATATTCTGTTATTGTTGTTGTTATCATTGTTATCACTGTTCTACTTTGTTTTATTTCTGTTATTAAACTGTTTTTATCTCAACCCGTGGGTTTTCCTTCGTGTGCCCTCCTGATTCTCTCTCCCATCCTACCGGAGTAGGGGGGTGAGTGAGCGGCTGCGTGGTGTTTAGTTGCTGGCTGGGGTTAAACCACGACAGTCCTTCTTGGTGCCCAACGTGGGGTACGAAGTGTTGAGATAAGAACAGATTAACTAGAGCGTATTACGGAATTTATGTCTGTTAATAGCTGCCGGTCACAATATTGATTCATCTGTTCTTGATATTAATTTATTTGATCTGCATCATGCTTTTGTTTTTGCTGTACATGCTAAAGATTGGTGTTGGGTTTTGTAGTCTGCTGTGCTCTGCAGTGATTAGTGGTGTTTTGCCTGGGAGATGTGTTATTAAAACACTGGCACTGGGGGGTATTTGGTATTTGGGATTCGTAATGAAGCTGTTACTGTATTTCGGGTACCACCTCATGGAGGCAATTAGCAATTATACCTCTTCCTCTGAGATGTTTTTTATGGAGGGAATAGAGAATGGCACCTTCACTACCTTCCTCTATGATGTCTTCTCCTTCGTTAAAATCACTTGTCAGTACCTTGAACATCCCTGGGTAGTTAAGATACATCGATTGGTATTGCTGGGGAATATCGTTTCGGTTTTGTGCAAGGTTAAGATGCAATTTAAGAACATCATCCAGAGATCTGCCCCGAGGCTGGATAGTTATGAGTGGCAGGGTAAGTGGGAGAGCATGGGCAAATGCCTAGGGCGGTGGGCACCCCCARTGTTTTGGAAMTTCAYCCCYGAACAAGTGCARAATCCTGGAAAATTAGTGGMATATTTGGAAAAAGTGTGCTGTCACCCTGGCAATTCCAGGGAGATCCAAATCACTGCCATGTGCTGGGGTCTGGCCCATGCCTACCGAGCCCTGACTAACACTATTCAGAACCCTCAGGGGGAAGGGAAGGTCTCTGGATCAGATGACAAAACAACAACGGGCCCTGCAGCCACCGAACCCCTAGTGGCAGGCACTGCAGCCCCCCCACCCCCCGCGGCAGGCACGGCGGCTCCCCCGCCCCCTGCGACAGAGAACCCGCCCGTGCCGGTGTCAGTCACCCCTATACAAAAGAGAAAATGCACAAGAAAATCAGCCCATGTAGTAAGGGATGAAGATGAACCAGGGCCATCATGAGAACAGGAGGAGGAAGAGGCAGAGCCTGTACATGAGGCAGTGACCACCCGATCCCTGTCTCTGGGGGAGCTCCGAGATATGCGGAAAGATTTCAGCTCGCCCAGGCGAGCACATTGTCGCCTGGCTGCTCCGGTGCTGGGATAACGGGGCCAGCAGCCTGGAATTAGAGGGGAGGGAAGCCAAGCAGCTGGGATCCCTTTCTAGGAAAGGGGGCATTGACAAGGCGATTGGACAAGGGGCACAAGYCCTCAGCCTCTGGAGGCGACTCCTGTCAGGCGTGAAGGAAAGATATCCCTTCAAGGAAGATGTTGTATGTCACCCAGGCAAGTGGACCACCATGGAGAGGTGTATCCAGTACCTGAGGGAATTAGCCATGCTAGAAGTGATCTATGATGACCTGAACAATGAGCAGTTATCCAAGAATCCAGATGAAGTCAAGTGCACCCAACCCACGTGGCGGAAGTTTGTATGGAGCGCACCAGCGTCGCATGCCAACTCATTAGCTGTAATGACCTGGAAGGATGGAGAGGAACAAACGGTAGATGAACTGGCTGGCCAACTCCAGCAATACGAAGAAAGTCTCTCTTCCTCCCTACAGGCCTGCATCTCTGCGGTGGAGAAATTGTCTCGGGAGGTCCAGCAATTCAAAGAGGATATGTCCTGCTCCCCACCTGCACGGGCCAGTATCTCAGCCATTCGGAGTAAGCGTCCCTCTGCTCAAGAGAGGAGAAATCATGGGTACACACCTGGGGACACCCTGTCGTTTTACCTGTGCAACGACGGAGAGGACATGAGGAAGTGGGATGGAAAACCTACCTCGACCCTAGAGGCACAGGTACTTGAGTTGCAGGGAATAACAATCACAAAAGGGGGTTCTTCCAGGAAAACTGCTGCTCCGGTTTCCAATGAGCAGTTCCCCAGACAGAGCAGAAGGGCTGATTCCACTTCCGATCTTAATAAAGGGACTTATAAGAAGTGGGTAGTGAATACTATGACCAGGACTAGAGGGGCCCTGCCTCCAGCCAGGTGGAGGAAAGGGACAACCGGGTTTACTGGACTGTGTGGGTTCGATGGCCCGGCACATCAGACCCACAGGAGTATAAGGCTCTTGTAGACACTGGTGCACAGTGTACCCTGATGCCATCAAGCTTTAAAGGGGCAGAACCCATCTGTATTTCTGGAGTGACAGGGGGATCCCAAGAGCTGACTGTATTGGAGGCTGAAGTGAGCCTAACCGGGAATGAGTGGCAAAAGCACCCCATTGTGACTGTCCCAGAGGCTCCGTGCATCCTTGGCATAGACTACCTCAGGAGAGGGTATTTCATGGACCCAAAGGGTACCGGTGGGCTTTTGGTATAGCTGCCTTGGAGACAGAAGAAATTAAACAGCTGTCTACTTTGCCCTGTCTCTCAGAGGACCCTTCTGTTGTGGGTTTGCTGAGGGTCAAAGAACAACGGATGCTGATCGCTACCACAACAGTGCACCGGCAGCAATACCGCACCAACCGAGACTCCCTGCAACACATTGATGACATCACTGTATGGGGCAACACAGCAGCAGAAGTTTTCAGGAAAGGGGAGAGAATAATCCAAATCCTTCTGAAGGCCGGTTTTGCCATAAAACAAAGTAAGTTCAAGAGGCCTGCACAGGAGATCCAGTTTTTAGGAATAACATGGCAAGATGGACGCCGTCAGATCCCAATGGATGTGATCAATAAAATAACAACCATGTCTCCACCAACCAGCAAAAAGGAAACACAAGCCTTCTTAGGCATTGTGGGTTTTTGGAGAATGCATATGCCATATTACAGTCAGATTGTAAGCCCTCTCTATCAAGTGACCTGGAAGAAGAACGATTTCAAATGGGGCCCCGAGCAACAACAAGCCTTTGAACAAATTAAACGGGAGATAGTTCAGGCAGTAGCCCTTGGGCCAGTCCGGGCAGAACAAGATGTAAGGAATGTGCTCTACACCGCAGCCAGGGAGAATGGCCCTACCCGGAGCCTCGGGCAGAAAGCACCAGGGGAGACTCGAGGTCGACCCCTGGGGTTTTGGAGTCGGGGATACAGAGGATCCGAGGCCCGCTATGCTCCAACTGAGAAAGAGATATTGGCAGCTTATGAAGGGGTTCGAGCTGCTTCGGAAGTGGTTGGTACTGAAGCACAGCTCCTCCTGGCACCCCGATTGCTGGTGCTGGGCTGGATGTTTAAAGGGAGGGCCCCCTCTACACATCATGCAGCCGATGCTACGTGGAGTAAGTGGGTCGCACTGATCACACAATGGGCTCGAATAGGAAACCCCAGTCTCCCAGGAATCTTGGAAGGGATCACGGACTGGTGAGAAGGCAAAGATTTTGGAATATCCCCAGAGGAGGAGGTGACGCATGCTGAAGAGGCCCCACTGTATAATAAACTCCCAGAAAATGAGAAGCAATATGCCCAGTTCACTGATGGGTCCTGTCGTCTTGTGGGAAAGCATCGGAGGTGGAAGGCTGCTGTATGGAGTCCTACAAGACAAGTTGCAGAAGCTGCCGAAGGAGAAGGTGAATTGAGTCAGTCTGCAGAGGTGAAAGCCATCCAGCTGGCTTTGGATATTGCTGAGCGAGAAAAATGGCCAGTACTTTATCTGTATACTGACTCATGGATGGTGGCAAATGCCCTGTGGGAGTGGTTGCAGCAAGAGAAGCAGAACAACTGGCAGTGCATAGGTAAACCCATCTGGACTGCTGCATTGTGGCAAGATATTGCTGCCCAGGTAGAGAACCTGGTTGTAAAAGTACGTCACGTAGATGCTCACGTACCCAAGAGTCGGGCCACTGAAGAACACCAGAACAACTAGCAGGTGGACCAGGCTGCTAAGATCAAAGTGGCTCAGGTGGATCTGGATTGGCAACACAAGGGTGAACTATTTCTAGCTCGGTGGGCCCATGACACCTCAGGTCATCAAGGAAGAGACACAACATATAGATGGGCTCATGATTGAGGGGTGGACTTGACCATGGACGCTATTGCACAGGTTATCCATGAATGTGAAACATGCGCTGCCATCAAGCAAGCCAAGCGAGTAAAGCCTCTTTGGTATGGAGGACAATGGCTGAAATATAAATATGGAGAGGCCTGGCAGATTGACTATATCACACTGCCACAGACCCGCCAAGGCAAGCGCTATGTGCTCACCATGGTGGAAGTAACCACCGGGTGGCTGGAAACATATCCTGTGCCTCATGCCACTGCCCGGAACACGATCCTGGGCCTTGAAAAGCAAGTCTTATGGCGACATGGCACCCCAGAGAGAATTGAGTCAGACAATGGGCCTCATTTCTGAAACACCTCACAGACATCTGGACCAAAGAGCACGGCATTAGTGGGTATATCACATCCCCTATCACGCACCAGCCYCTGGGAAAATCAAATGACACAATGGACAGCTAAAGACCACACTGAAAGCACTGGGTGGTGGGACATTCAAGCATTGGGACACACATTTAGCAAAGGCCACCTGGTTAGTCAACACCAGGGGATCTGTCACTCGAGCTGGCCCTGCCCAATCAAAACCCTCACGTACTGTAGAGGGGGATAAAGTCCCTGTAGTGCACATAAGGAATGTGCTGGGGAAGCCAGTCTGGGTTACTCCCGCCTCGGGCAAGGGAAAACTCATTCATGGGATTGCTTTTGCTCAAGSACCTGGGAGCACTTGGTGGGTAATGCAAAAGGATGGGGAAGTCCGATGTGTACCTCAAGGGCATTTGATTTTGGGTGAAGACAGCCAGTGAACTGAGGTGTATACTGTTAATTGCTATATAACGCTGTATGTCAATATTAATGGTGTTGCAGTAAGAATCACCCAGATTAAAGAAGAATGAACTCTGATGAAACCAAGTAAAGCGCAACAACGATAGAACCGGACGAGCGCAGCAATAACAAAACCAGAACTGGCTTCAAGATGCAGCAATCCAACACCACACACCATCTTCCCTACCCTGAAAGACTGTTAAGACAGATGGAGCCTGAAGTCATGGACTAAATGAATTCAACGGACATTTCAGAGGGATGCCACATAGACTAAGGGAATGATATCTGTGTGTATATCTCAAAAGACAGGAAAAGTGGTGATGGTTAATTGGGATGTATTGGAAAATATGAGACCTGGGCATGAGTAGATGGTATAGAATAAGGGGTGAATAAGGGGTGAATACTGTCCATGTTCTGGCTGGGACAGAGTTAAATTTCTTCCCAGTAGCTGGAGAGGGTGCTGTGTTTTGGGTGATGGCCCATTGATGCTTTGGTTGTTGCTTGGTGGTGCTTGCACCAGGACTTTTCAGCCTCCCATACTCTGCCAGGTGCAGGGGGAGCTGGGGGGAGCATAGCCAGGGCAGTTGACCCAGCTGGCCAATGGAGTATTCTATACTATGTGACATCATGCTCAGTATAAAACTAGGGGGCATGGGGGGGGGGGGGCTCTGGTGTTCGGGATACGTGAGTTCGTTCAGGACATGTGGGGGGTGAGCAGTTGCATTGTGTATAGCCTGCTTTGTATATGCTGTTATTGTTGTTGTTATCATTGTTATTATCACTGTTCTATTTTGTTTTATTTTCATTATTAAACTGTTTTTATCTCAACCCGTGGGTTTTCCTTCGTGTGCCCTCCCGATTCTCTCCCCCATCCTACCTGGGGGGTGTGTGTGTGTGAGCGAGCGACTGTGTGGTGTTTAGTTGCCGGCTGGGGTTAAACCACGACACTGATACACAACAAAAACAAACAGGCTACTCTGACACTGGGAAGCCTTGAACGTTTACTCTCCTGGAGAAATGTAATTGTTTGTTCTTTCCCAGGACAAAATGAAAGCTGCCATCTTAATTATGCAGTTGCACTCTGCTCCCAGTGTATTATCTTTACCTAACATGAAACTCAAAGAAGTACCTGCAACTGAGCCAAATAATTTGCGTGACTATATTGCACTTACCACTTCCACCCACTTCATAATTTAGGTCAAGCCTGATCTTGCAGTGAGCTTTGCATGGGCAGATTGTTTAAAAAGTCAGTATATGACTGTGCATTTATGAGGCAAAAGGGGCACCCTATAACTATCTAACACCCTCCCTGCCCACCTCCCCTCTGCAGGAAAGAGCAGCTTTCGCTATTGTTAACTATTGCTCCCTCAGTACAGTAAAACAACCTCATCCTTTCATGTGAACCAGTTTTCCTTCGTGCCTGGCCAGCCACCCTACGCTCACCTATTTGTGCCAGTGTTYTGCTTCTCATTTCTCTGTGTCCTGTCTCCAGTGCTGAGCAAGGTACCTATAGGTGCTGACCGTCCAAAGCATGCTATCTACATTAGCCTGAGGTGTTGCTGCCCAGGGCTCTGCAAACTGCCAGACATGATGCCAAGCCACGGGGACAGCCCGGCGAGGATTACCTCTCAAGGCACAAAGGGCAGCAATGGTGCAAAGCACCTAATCCAGCTTAATCATATCTCATTCCTTCAAATCAGCTCAATTAAGCCTACAAGCATCTCCTTTTGCCACCCTGCTGCTGCCTTCTGCAACTCAGAATTAGTTCCTAGAAAAATAGTGGGAAGGAGAAGACCGCTAATAAGGTTTTCAGCCCATCCCCACATTCACCCTGACTAAAGCAGGATTGCTGCCCACATGATTTTAGTTTACTTTTTATCCTTTCCATTCCCATCAACATCACAATATAACTCAACACAAAGAAGAGAGAAGGCGGCAATTTCCTCCCAGATCCATGCCCACTTCCTTCTCCTAAGGGTTCAGAGTCTCTTCTGCAGATTGAATGAATGCTACCTACAGAGCAATGGATCAGCACGGCTGAGTGAGCTTGCATTTAAGCAGCTCCTTTAGCTATGTCCAAAGCGTCCTCTCTTTAGAAGCACAAAAACATTTATAATCAAATATATTCAGAAAAAAGTGCAGGTTCATGCAGTTTATTGTTTCTTATGACCTTTCCACTCAGACATTTCTCCATCTGCCATTATTTCCAAAACTTTGTACTTAAAAAAAAAAAAAAGACAAGAAACTATTTTCTTCATCTCTCTACCAATAAAATCACTGCAATAGCTGGACAGGTTCTGCAGACCTCACAGATGTGTTTTGTACAGGAGGCTTTATGTATAAATAACTCCCAAAGCTATCATAGAATCATAGAATATTTCAAGTTGGGAGGGACCCATAAGGATCATTGAGTCCAACTCCCTGCTCCTTGCAAGACTACCTAAAACTAAACCATATGACTAAGAGCGTTGTCCAGACGCTCCTTGAACTCTGGCAGGGTTGGTGCCATGACCACTTCCCTGGGGAGCCTGTTCCAGTGACCGACCACCCTCTCAGTGAAGAAATCTATAGGGATGCTACCTGGAAGAACCTCAGAAGCTGATAAAACCTTTAAATGATGAAAGAACTAAAACTACAGTGTTAAGAACTAGGGCATTAAAAAAACAAGTATGTAAAACTAACTGCGATAAGAAAATAGAATAGCTAAAGAAAGCATATAAAAATAGCATATAAAAATAAATATTTTAACTACCACTCCCCCCATCATTGCCTCTGATATCACACTGGTGACACTGTATGTCATCATTATGTCCTATCTACATATCCTCATTTTACCCTTAAGAACTTCAGCTTTCATTGCAACCGGGCACTTATTAAAGGAACAAATGAGCCTGGCACGAAGAACAATAGCTCTCCTCTACTCAAACCCCTTGTGACCTTTGGACATACCAGTAACCAGSTGAGTATTCCCACTCCACCTGAAGTAAATGAATGATTTCATTGTACTCCCTCTCCTCTGATCATTTGTTATATTTCATATAATGTATAACTTCTACTCCTTCTGCCTAGTATTAGCCAGAAATGTGAACAAAATTATAAAGTTTCCAAATCTAGGGCAAGCTGCAGAGAAACATTTTTCTGTGTCAGCTTTTTGTGGTGCCTTTTGAATAATCAAAATGTTTACTACCACAGAAGGGAACAGCTGCATACGACACGCCGGTGCTCACCTCCAAAGGCAAGCAAAGCTCTGCTGTACACTGGGGGGATCCACCTCCCACCCAGCCTGCAACTCACCGATCTGGCACAAGGAAAAGTCCTGGTGAACACTGAGGTGCTATCCAACTGCTCGGTGCAAGCCAAATGGCCTGCGCTTATCTTCGTTCTTCCCTGCTACCGAAGCCTTAACAGGCTATTTAATTGTATTTAATATTGTAGGTGAACCCCCCACAGAAGGGCAGAAGAATTCCCCATGGACCCTGACCGCACATCAAGCTGATGCCCGCTCCGTCCCGCAGACAGCCTGACCGCCCGCCCTGCTCACTGCTGCAGCAAACACCGCTGCTCCTCATCTGCAGGAGGAAGGATGCGACCGCGGCAGCGTGGGTTCAGTATCTCCTGCAGACCTGTAGGTTCCTCCAAAACCCTGCTGACAACTCTGACAGAAGGAGATGAAGATCTCCACCTGCCCAGAAATGGGCCAAGATAAGAAATCTATCTCCAAAGTTGGCAAGGGGGTAACAGGAGCAGATGAGCCCACGATGGGATTCACTTTCCGCTGAAGACATGATATGAATGTATTTTTCAGCAAGGTCAGTTAAGGATTCAGTTCTATAACTAGGCAAGAGTTTTTCCCCAGTAAGGATTTCAGGTCCAGACTTCTCAGGAATACAGATAGACCTGATTTACCTTCTCAGGCACGTGAGCATCAGGAAGACAGAAGAGAGAAAGCTGGCAAATACTGCTGTGAAAGTCCATACTTCTGATCTTGCCTGTATTATTTACTTGCACAAGAGGGAAAAACACATAAATTTATAACACACGACTTTCATTGCTTTCTTAGCAATATTCATGGTGTCTTTTTTCACAGTGGCCTCCTAAAAGCATTCTGGGAGTAGACTTTCCCTTTGAACATCAGCTGGATTTCATCACTGAAACTCTACATCCAACCCCTCTCCCAGATCAGACACGTTTGCCAAGTTTCAAAGCCAAGCACGGCGTAGTGTCTCCTCAAACAAACAATCAGGGAAGTTGCTCAGAGCACTCTGACATTTGCATGCGATGACTAGCTTTCAAATAGTAAAGTCAAACTATAAACAACAGTGTTAAAGATAATAATACTCTAACAACTGACAAAAATATTGTTCTCGTAGACTTTAAAGCCATACGTTGTGACGTGATGATTTCCTCCAATTTTCTGGGCACAGAGGCTTTAGATATTTCACTGGAATATCCTTTAGAACCTTCTTTAGAAAAGCACTGTCTCTTCCTGAAGACTTCAAGAAACACTGAATTTACAACCTCCTTATATAATGCATCCAAATAATTAATGACGTGCTTGCTGAGGAAACACTGACTTATTTTTTACCCTCACTCCTAGCTGCCAGATCTAGTTATGCACTTTTATGAGTCTGAACTGTCCATCTYCTACCTGATCCCTTGTCTACTGTCCCATTTTCATCTTCTCTTAAGGTCTCTTGACCAATGTTCAGGCTGTACATACTCCGCATTTCCAATAAGAAATGTGGATTCCAGAATTAAACATGGGCCTCTAATAAACTTTTAAAAGTTCAGTGTACCAAGGCGAAAAGAGTTTCCTGACTTTTACCTGATGGTTCCCTTTCCGTTCATCCCGGGATCTGTTAGCTGAGTAGCCACGGCTCTGCCCGGGTGGTGCACTGCGAGTTGGCTATTGACAGTGAACCACCAAGGGTATTTCAGAATTTTTCAGGATAATCTCCCAATCTGCTTGTCTGCTCCACATTTTTTGACCCCCTATGTGTTGGTTTGGTCTTCTTTTYGTGACCGGTCTTGTAGCACAGGGGTGTTTTATGCATTAATGAAAGTTGCTGACAGACACCGAGGGGAATATGTTACCTAGCTTACACCTGCTAAGACTCTTTCTGTTTTAAATGGAGAGGAAGAAGCTCCTCTGGAGGATGAATCAGAACAACAGCTCAATTTAGGCTTCTCCAGTCATCTCACCACTCTGAGTCACTGTCTGGAGGATCTCATCTCTTTCCATTGACTAGCACAACCACCGTTCTGACTTGGGCAGCTGAGCCAGTGAGGTGTAAGGGCTCACCACCCAGTCAGAAAACATTGCGAACAGGAGATTCACAATATCATTCTGGAACAAGTGGGCAACACAGAAGACGACAGTAAAAGCAGCAGGATGAAACACAGTAGTATAAAATGAGTAGTACACACAGGAAGACAGAGGTGGAGCATATTCACATGCACACCATCAGGCTCTCGATAGGTAGGAGTCCAACTCCTACTTCATCATGACACTGAATGGCCCTCTGGAGCACCCTCACCTGCCCAGCAATGATTTAGGAAGCACAGCTTAAGGTAAGAAGTGTGAATATTCTCCTCAGCTCCTATCTGTACTTAAACATTTCATTTTTACTGCAGCCATTCCAGTAGGTGATTTTATGTACTCTAGAAGATTAGTCGTTTGCTACAAACAATTTGTCACSTGCAAACCTGCAAAATCACACAGACTGTTGAAAAAAAAATAATAATAACTTCACTAAAAGTAGAATCCTAAAAATGCTACTAGTTTTGGTCCTCCTGATCAATTCTAAACTCATTTTACAGCTATTTTTAAGATCTGTTGGGGTTGGTATTTAATAAAATTAATCAGAATATCATGTGCTTGTGAGGCAAGTGTCTTACCAGAAGTCAAGCACACTAAAGCAAAGCAGAAGAGCAATCAGAACTATAGCCCTGTCAGGAAAAGAACGGAGGCCTACTTGTACGAAATCCTGCTAAGCAAATTAATTCCACATTTTATCTCTATGTCTCTGCAGACAGAATTTGAATTAACTATGCTCCATTTTGCCTGTGAACGAAGGCAGGCTAGCAGCTCCACCACTCCCTGAGGTCACCTATAGAGGCTGTGCAAACTCCTGTCCTTGAAGGTTTTCTAGACTCGGATACACAAAGCCATGGCTGATGTGATGTAGTGATGGAAACAGTCCTGCTTCAAAAACGAGGCTGATGAAATGATCTCCAGAGGCCCCATACAACCTACGTGCTTAGGATCATACTTTTCCTTTACATTTTTTTAGCCACTCCACAGCTRGGAACCACCCTGTTTTTCCCAGTCCATCTTGCAAGCTGCAACTATTGATTTTAATGTTCTAGTATAAAATCTAACCCAGTAGTGAAGTAAGTAAAATCAAGACTAAACATCTTCAACTCCCTTTGCTTGTTGCTGAGGTTCCTATCATTAATATACAGGCAACTTCTACACCTGTTCCCCACCAGCCCCTTTGACCTTGCTTCCATCACACCCAGAGGCTGACCGCTAATGGTCACTACTGAAAATTTAGTATGGAAGCTGCTCATTGAATTCGGCAAGAGGTCCTCTCTGCTCACTGACAGCATGGCATGAATGGTGACAGGCTCAGATTATGTAGAAGAGGGGAGAGGAAGGTGAAGGAAGATGAACTGACACGCTCCTACAGCTTGGGCATCTTTCATGATGCAGCATTTCCCATAAACATGTCCTTAAAGGTATCAGCGCTTGACATCTGGTGTACAATAGCTAAGTTACACTGAAGCAGCAAATTTTAATTGACTTTGGCAGCAAATCTACTGATCTTCCTTCTATCTGAACATTTCACTAACAAGCAGGACTGACGTGAGCTCTGGGAAACCATCTGAAAAAAGGACTATATAATTGTGGTTTACTGGCTTTGTCATTACATTTATAGCACCACTAATGGTATCAGTATTACAGAACAAAAGCATCAAGGCGTACCAGTAAATATATCAATAAAAATAGTACTGTTACTAGGAGAGTGCTGTGGTCAGGAATAGCACAGCTCCTAGAGCTTTGATATCACATCACAGATAACATTTGGACAAGGGGTTTAAGATGATAAAGGACTGAAAATCTATTCAAAAAGTTTTAACTAAAGGTCAGGAGGGGAAAGAGTCTGAAAAAGAGACAAAGAAGAATCTTGGCTGTTTGATAGGGTTTTTTAAGCACTTTAATAGATCTCACTAACCTTTCCTGAGGCCAACAGCTGGAAGTGGAGCCACTGCTGCTACCTCTGGTGGGAGAGCCTTGACTACATCAAGTGTAAGAAATACTACCCATTTCCTATCAACATTATGTGAAATATATGTATATATAGATGGGGGTTTGTGTGTATGCTTTTATGTGTTTAAGTCCATTATGCAGCAAAGGAAGAAATTATAAATACTCTATCCAATTTTGAAGGTACCATTTTAAAAAATAAAAACCTTAAATAGACCACATACCTAGAAATTCATACCTGTTCCTCAGATGGTACAACATGTTATACTTCTTCATTCTCGTACACCTCTGCCTCTATGGCTGACAAGGTATGGCTGTGACCCTCACAGCTTCAACATCACCTCATAAGGTTGCACTGTTTACCTTGCAATGATGCATGGAAATCACATACATTCTATCCATTGGTGCTTTATGCATATTTTTCCCTTTTTTTTTTTTTTTTTTTAATTGCCACCAAACCCAGACTGGCACTTAGCATCACCATAGAACCCACTCACGGTATTTGGTGATACATACATGTTAAAACACTGTTCCAAAATTTCAAGGATTTATATTAATCCTATAAATGTAGTGTAAAAACATGATTCTCTTTTAATACAAAAGAAATCAAAGACTTGTGATTAAAGGTTAATTTCTGCTTGTTGTGATGTTCTTCAATATGCATGGCAACATTCAACTCAATAGAAAATTGCATGAAAACCACTTTAAAACAAAATTATTAGATTATGCATTGGTGGTGAAGAAGATATATGATATAGCTTAGAATTCAGTCCATAGTACACAGCAAGCTGCAACAAACAGGGTAGCAGAAAGGGTGAGGTACTGACTGTTCTCAGGACACCATCCAAAATGTGCCAGAGACAACGGGAACTTTTCTACTGACCTCAGGAGCCTCTGGGTCAGGCTTTAAAGGTTCACAGTGCTGACAGATACATAAAAAGGTGACAACAAACATTCAAAAGGTCAAATATTTTGGCTTCCAGATGTTGTTGTGTGGCACAGGAACAAAAGGATCGTTACTTAGTAAGAGGGAATAAATAGTGAAGTTGAAAGGGAAGCAGGGAAAGGCCAAAAACTGAGGAACGGGCAGGCTTTGCTCTTTAGTACCTAGGCACTTCTCTCATTTCCATGTTTGGAACAGATCTCTGCGCCGCAGAAACAGAACTGGTGGTTAACAATATGAAGCAATAATAAATTATTGCACGTAAGCCAGCCCAGCAGGAAATTCTCCAGGGAAGCAGCAGTGAGAAAAGGAAGCGTGACACCAGTGTCGCCCTCATGCAAAGGCCATAGGTGCATTTTTGAAAGCAGATTTTGTTTCAATGTTTTTGTAAATGAGTATCACAGTGATTACTGAACTGCCTTACAGAGTGTTGCAAACAAATGCGCTGGAGAAGACCTCCACTTCAGAAGTGTGAAAAAATGGCAAAAAGACTGTGGAAAAGCATAGTACAAAGGACTGCAGGAAAGAGAAGCTAAATTTCAAGTATCACATACTTGAGCACTTTTAAGCATATCTCTTTGATTCACTAACTCAGACTAAAAAAAACAACAAATAAGCCAATAAGGAACTATTTAAACAAATTATTTCTTCTTATAACAAGAAACAAGAAGAATGGGAGAGCTCACTGTTTCTATAATAATACATACATAGATACGTACATATATATGCACAATAATAGATAATTATTTTCAGTAATTCATAATAACTGTCTAGCCTCAATCTGTTGACTTATTAAAATACTGCCAATTTGTTTTCCTCTACCTTTTTCTATTCAGAAATATATATTTAAGTACACACATTTTAATAGCGTAGCCCCCAAGGCTAGCTGGTTTACAATACAACCTACTTCAATGCTCTAGCAAAGAAATTATATACCAGAGTGTGAGAAGGTACAGCATTGTGTCCAGTAACATCCATACAAATTCCCTTCTTCTCTGGTCTGTGGCTAGCAATATGGGTAGCGCATTCACATTGACTTAAACAAGCCTTCCTAAAGCCTACATGCTTTTTTTTTGACATATGCACTGCAAACTCAGCCCCCAACATCCATCAACAGTTGGGCCAATTGGCAAATAATCTCTGAGTTCAAGGGGATCGTGCACAGGAGCAAGTGAGCAGGGAACGGTAACACTGAGATTCCTGTTGCTGCGCCTAGATCCCGGGACAGCCACGGTACCGGAGCATATTTATTGTGCCATGCATATAAAGAACAAGATTTAAAAAAACATCTTTACACCAGGAAAGAAATAAGCACTGAACACAGACCTTGACATTTGAAAGAAAAGGCAAACAAGAAGCTTCAACTCCTGTTTTTGAAAACTTTGTTGGAGTGAGTCACAATCATTCATATACAGAGATGCCACTGTTTTTCAATGGCCCGTAACACTGTGCAGTCTAGTTAAAAAGGTGATTGCAGGTAAGCCTAAGAAAAGAGGAACCATTTGCTATGGGAATAAAACAGGTCCTCTGGCTCGTAAAGTCTTTTGCTGAACTGATTATTAAATGCACAAGTGCTTCCTGCAAAGCTGCATCTCGGTTAACAGAGCGCTGCTGCATTACCTGCAGAAATTCAGGCGGCTGGCTTCTGAAGAAAGGCTGAAGGAAAGCTTGGGCGTCATCATAAAGGTAGCATGTAGCAAGTCTTCTTCATAAGGAGAAATTTAAAAGCTGAGCTATTCAGAGGCAGAAACTAGGAAAAAAGTATATCCCAAAGTAACTTCCTTTTAAAATGAAAAGCTAAACAGACTGTTACTGAGCTTAGCATGCCCAGGCTGCCTTCGATCCAATACGCAACTGGCTTGGTATCAAAAGGACGTGTACACAAAACCCAAGGACAACGTCCCGCCTTAAGGATCTTATTTCTTATAAGGCAAACACTGCAACTGGAACGCCCCAAGGCATCCCAGCAGCCGCTCGGCCATGGACCCGTGAGCGGGTGATTTGTTCGCAATGCTTAAAATCGCGCTCTCCTCCCGACCGACAAGGTAAGTGCGCGCAGCCGCTTCAAAGCCAAGTGCAACTTATGAGGAAAACATGCACGACACGGGCAAATGCTCGGTAGCAGCTGAGCCAGATGAAGCTGCTGGGAGAGTGTTTTTTCACCGTTTGACATCATATGAGTTCTGTGGCCGCCATCCAAGCCGAAGGAGGGCAGTGGCTGAAGGCAGAGAAGTGCTCCCGTATCAAATGACAAGCGGGACCCCAGATGCGCTAAGATTTTAAGGAAGGATTGCGCAGAGTGAATGCTGATACAAAGACTCAGCTTGGCTACACAACACCCAGAGAGCATCCATGTTCCCTTGGCAGAAACAAAGAATATTAGACATATATTTTGTCAGGAATATCACACATAAAGCCAATTAAGTGTCTCACTGTATTTCATACGGACTTACAAAGCAAAACTGACATAAAGTCAACTGCAAATAATTGACCAACACGATCGAGTGAGTCTCTGATCCAGTCACACAAGACAAAGAGGCAGATGATCATGCAAATTTAAAACTTAGCTCAGCCAGAACTAACAACTTCTTCAAAAGAAACTAAGCATTAAACCAAAGTGTCTCTTGTCTGTTGCCAAGTGGTATTTTTTGCTGTTGCCACTGTGCTCGCAGCACTGCCACGGTTCCCAAAGGTTCCCCCTACCTAAACCAACATTAACGATGCCTAGAAGACCCTGCTGCTCTCATTTGGAGAGAAAGAAGAACTCCAAGCCTTCATCTATGCGTTGGGACCAATGTAAGCACCCAGGGAAAATGGACAACCTCAGAAGCTCTAGGGAATCAACCAGGAAATACATATTTAAATAGAATAGAAAAAAAAAAAATCAGTTCTACCAGGGAAAAAAGAAATCTACCGGTCATAACCACTTGGTGTCAATAATAAAGGAAGAAAGGTAGAGAGCAACTTGTCAAAGGAAGGATAAAGAGGAAAGGAATTATTTCAGAGGCCAACTCACGCTATCTGCTGCTTATCAAGAACCTTTTGGAGTTTAACGCTCCAAAGAAGTTACAAAAAAGACATTTATCCAAATGCTTATGAGCTACTTCATACTGCCATCACACTGTCATCCATCTCAGTATTCATCTGCTTGCTTCTTCCAAATTTATTACTTGTAAATTTTAAATACACATTCTGCGCACGTCACTTCTCAGTGAAGATACCTAGCGAAGCACCAGGAGAGGCAGGTTAGAGGCTGCGGCCCCTCCACTCACCTCTCCACGCAGCTCTTCTCCATCCCCTCCCCAGAAACAGGAACCAGCAGCCACTTGCTGCCGCTGGGGAATTTCAACCTAAATTAGACATACCATGATAAGGAAGGATTGTTAAGTGGAAGACAGGGAAGAGACATCAGAGACTGAGGAAATCAAGTCAGTGACTGTTGTCATAGCTGCATCACAGTGAAAAATTCATCGAACCTATCAACAACAAAACCATGTACTGGGATGGAGGACAGTGCCTTGGCTGATCCTTGGCTGCATAAGGTTTGATGACTCCCAGCAGTCAAAGTGGGTAGTGCATACCTGTGTGGGTGCTGCAGGCAGCTTGAGAAGCACAAAGCTCTCAGCATGGGGAAAAAAAAATCAAACTAAATCAACGTAGCATTCATGGAAGAATAGAAGATGAATAAAGGAAATAAAAATATGAGCAGTTGTGCTTAAGACGCAGGTTAAGAGACCAGCATCGCACTCCTGAATACCTCTGTGAAAGGCACCTTAAAACTGTCAGGCCATGAGATCAGACACACCCTGAGTAAATACAAAGCTCTGCTGGGACTCAAGACATGGCCCATATAGTGCAGTGGTACAGCAAGGGTATTACTTTGGCAGCTCTGTGTTGAGTAGAGCTGAAGAACGTGATACAAAACCAAAAGATATCATAAAAAAGAATGTCAGTAACCAGGATGAAAGGCCTGTCAACACACAGGGAAAAAAAATCATGATAAAAAGCAGCCTTTTGGGAGAGATCATAAAAATAATGTATTTCTAGAAAGCTTCAAAAGATTTTACTTCTTTGTAAAAGGCAAACTCAAGCAGGTAAGGTGGAGGGATTGAAAAGGCATGGGAAAAAGACTTCAGCATTTTTACGATACTATGTTGTTTGTTTAACGCTCTGCATTGTTCATTAAACAATAACCAAATAGATCATTCCACTGAACCTGAATTGCAAAATCTATCCAAGCTAAGAAGGAAATGGTATATTCAAACATGGATATTGTGTTTCTCATCTAGGAAAATTGACTGTTCTTGTACACAATGTTCAATACACTGCTTTTCGTTAAAGGAATAAAAAAAAAAATAATCTGATCCACTGTAGTGAAGACAAAGATAAATATGAGTGTTTCTGGCTGTTCTCGGGAAAAGCTTTGGTAACTGAAATAGTTTATGAATAAATAAAAAGGAAGTACAGGAACCTGCTCTGATATTAACTATTACAAAAATGCTTGTTATAATTCAGATTTTTATCTAGACAGTTATGCTCTCCAAAATACTGACTATTAAAACTAAATTTTTCATCACCAAAATATCTTTAAAATTACCACATGCATATAGAGCCCAAGATATTAATGATGTGACCCTCAACGCTGTTATCCACGTGCATAAGCTCATAGACGGTGAAGAGTTTCATTGAGTTGAAAGATTACTCACCACTAGTAGGTATCTGAGTCATTCACTGCTAGTTGAGGCACTGAAATTGTGCTACACTCTACACAGGACAAATATTTAACATAAAAAATCTGGTTTCAAGTTGTCCCTGACGTAAAGGGATATACTCATTTTGAAGAGCAAATGACACTTTTGTGGTCTACAGTTGGAGAGCTGCAATTGAATTCTGATGTATCACCCAGCCATCGCCCTCTCTATAGAGCAGACATCATCTCTAACTCACACCTGGCGACACGCTTGTCAGCAGAAGACTGAATTCTCAAATAAACAAAACTCACTTCATCATGACAGTGAAAACTTCACCTACATATTTTGTGCTGATTCATGCACAGAGATCATCATCACAAAACGAAAAGAAGTTGCAGTATTTGACCCATGGCTGATGCCCTTAATAGCACCTCCCCTTTTACAGACTCTTTGGCTTACGGGCTTTTCAGAATGCCTCAAACCCACGCTGCAGTTTTTAAGGCAAACCTTTCTCTTTAAAGCAACTATTCTGCCGCAGCAAAACCGCCAACTTTTTAGCAGCGGATAGCAGAACTCGAAATGGAAACATCTGGTGTCGCTTACGGACACGTATTAAAAGAACAGATACTGGATTTCCCTGGAAAAATCAATGGTTGCCCTTCTTCATCTGCAAAGCGGGATGCTCGTCAGGGCTCGATACGAGCCCGACCCACGGACGCTGCCTCTGGGGGTGACAGCGAAGCCCCGGGGTCGGCGTGGCGGGCCCCACCGCGCCCCCCAGGCTGAGGACTGCGGCGGGGGGGGGTCCCTTTGCGGTACCTGAGCAGAAGCTGTTGCTGCTGACGGTCCTGCCGGAGCCCCCGGAGGAACTGAGCGGGTTGAATTCCCGGCTCTCCTCTTCCGAAAAGGGCGACTCGGAAGCGGGGGATCCCTTCTGCTGCGGCCGGAGGACCAGGCGGGGGATGCGGCTGCGGGACACCTCCTTCTCCAGCTGCGTCTTCTGCTCCTGCTCGGGAAGGGACACCCCGGCGTCAGGGGCCCCTCGGATGCGCCCTCCTCCTTCCACCACCCCGGCAGGGGCAGGCAAACCCCGGCCGCCCCCCCCACCGCCGCGGAGCAGGGGCGGGGGGGCCGGGGTTTGCCTGCCCCTGCCTCTCCTCCGTCCCCGCAGCCATCCCCGCCGCCCCTTCCCTCGCCGGCCCCTCACCTTGCTGCTCTCCCGCAGAGGCCCCATCGCTCCTCAGTCACCGCGCAGCCGGGGACAGGCACCTGGCATGGGCGAGAGGGATGCGCTCAGCCGGGCTTGCTGCTGCCGCTGCCGCTGCGGCGCTGGGGGTGGCGGAGCCCGGCCCGGCCCCGCCGCCGCTCCCCGCCCCGACACGTGGTGCCGCCGCCGGCCGCGCCCGGGGCCGCCGCTGCCGCCCGCCCCAAGCGCAGGTGCGGGGCCGGGGCGCAGCCCCCGCCCGGCTCGGCGCCCCTGTCGGTGGGTCAGGGAGCTGCCCCGGGTCGCAAGAGGCCTGGGCTGCCCGCCCCCGGTCGCAAGAGGCTGTAAGAACGTCAGCATGGTACGGTCCGGGCAGCCGGAGCGCGGGCCGCGCGGGCACTTGCATAGATTTCACGCTGAGGAACCAAACCAGAGACGTAAGAGGGGGCAGATGTTAGCGGTACAAATACGATGGACGTATAGCCATCTACATAGCAAAATACGTCAGATGTTTTCTGCTCTTTATTATTCAATGACAGCTTTTTATGAAACATGCAGAGATGTGGAAACTTACTTGATTCTCAGGCAATACATTGCATAGTATATTTAATTATTGTATTGTCTCTCTTACCTTTCATTGCGATAATTGTTGACCCTCCTATTGATTAATGCACATGTGTTAACCTTGTTCATCTGCTCCCCAGAGCGGGTCTACTTAAAAAGACCTGCATTTATTAGCAGGACTGTGATCTGGGCTGTATGCATGTCCACACAATGTGTGAAAAGGACTTCTTTTCCACAGAAAGGATGATGAAATTCTCTGTATGATGAAGCTCATTCGAGGTTCCACATAAATGTCTGCTTATAGGACTTAACGAGCTTGCAGAAACTGTACTTTCAGCAGTAGTATTTTTGGGCAAAGATTTCCTTTGCATGTATGCTTCCTACAAAGGGCCCCAATTCCTGTTGGGAACTTCTGTTTGCTATTAGAGCGTAAATATTAAATACTGTCTCAAAAATAATTAAGAGCAAATGTGTCTTTTATGTGCAGTGCAGAGAACATACCATCAGTAATAGGAAAGGTGATGCATTCCTCGAAGAGGAAAGAGGACACTGGTGAGTACTGACACACTGATTGTTGCATATACAAAGAGTTATAATTACTAATTCATTAACCTGGCATCAGGATTAGATCCATTACTTATGTAGAGCTCCAAGCTATGCTCTGCCAAAAAGATGATACCATCCTCCCCTGGCAGTGTCAAGACATCTATAATTCAGAGAAGTGACGGAGTTACAGCTGAAAAAAATGCTTAAAATTCCTGTATTAAAAATTCTGTGTGCTTATAAGATATCTTCTAAGCACTTGAATATACCTTCCTGAGGCACAAAAGAGCATGAAGAATCCTGGACCTTTCCCTACTACTCCGAGACTGTTTCCATGGAAAATTGCAAATCACATATTTTAATCACACAAATTTGCTCTTCCCTTTAGTAGAGACCAGGGCATCTGAGACCATGGGCTTCTCCTGCGAGCCACACGTGGCACATGTGTGGTGGAAATTTCCCATGTACATTTACAAAGCTGTTGTACTGGTAGAAAGAGTAAGAAGAAGCTGTGCAGCAGCACTGCCATTGCCATAGTAACTCAGCTCAAGAGTTGGTGATGATGATTCAATTGTCGGAGCCTGCTTTATCTTTTTCCATTTCAAGCTCAAATTTTTGCCTTGCTAAGAAACAAGATATGAAAAGTGAAGTCTTCAGGCTGCCTCAGGATTCATAATGGGATGTGATTCTCTTTGATCTCCTCTCCTCTTTGCACAGAGATTTATAGCCTTATCATAAATCATAAAACAATCATTAACTTTCAAGCAAACATTTTTTTTCCCTTACAGTCCATGTATATCTAATAAATATTGAGGAATTAAGTCACTTTTCAGCTTATTAAAATATTTTTACTGTGCACTAGTTAGTCATCAGTACCAGGGGGAACACATACTCGACATGATCATGTGATATCACTCTTATTCTCCTCTTGATGTCTTTTACAAACCAGCAGTATTGCTGTATTAACTATAAAACTAATTTTCATAACCCATGTGTAACTCTGACCAAACCTGTATTTGCTGTGGAAAGGAAAAATGTTGTAAGTTCAGAAGGGCCTCAGAAAACCTACAGAACACAATATCTTCTCAGGCTTTTTCTTGCTCTACTCCCTCCTGAAAAATAACAGCTCCCCAGGAAGCTGCAGAGGGCTGCAGATTCAGCAGAAGCGCCTGGACTCCAGGAGCTGCCAGGGAAAGCGGGGCGCGGAGCCAGGCCCTTGGGTTAGACCTTATCCTCTCCTGAAAGGGGAGCAAGGTACGTGAAGCAGTTTTTATTCCAGGCTTTACTACTAAGATCTTCACTCAGGTGGAGCACTCCTCCAGAAAAAGTTGCAAGGGAGAGAGGACGGGGTGAATTATCATGGAGTACGTTTTGCTGTCGCCTCTGCTCCTGTTCTGCTGCTGCCTCTGGACCTTCTCAGTGGGAAGGGGAATGAGGTTTTGTTAACCAGCAGTTAGCTGTGCCCTTTAGCACAGACACACGGAACTCAGTGCATTGCTGCTTCCACATCTGAACTGCTCAGAGAAAAGCTTCACCTGGTGTTTTTGCAAAGCTTTCTGTGAAATTTGTTTTTGTAAGTTTATTTGTTCTGCCTGATGGTACATTGTTTCTAGACATCTGCAAATGCTGTTTTCCAGTTTGCTTTCTTGCAGTGTAGTATTTTTGCTCATGAGCTGTCAGAATAACAGCAGTAGGGCAGTCCAGTAAAGGTCTCAGCATCCTAATTAAGTAGGATGTAAATACCTCTGTTCAGAATCCGGCACTTCAGAAGAACAAGCAAAAAAAAAATACCATACCCAGGAGAGAATCCCTTAGAGCTCAGCAGTACGTACAAGGGTACCTTTGCATCCTTCAGCACAAGAGGTTTATTCATGCTGCCAGCAGAGACTGTGTCTCAATTGAGACTTTCTCTGTGGTACAGTCTTGTATACTGCCTTTCTGATCCCATGAATTTTTCTTCTTTTCTGTCCAGTAGTTCAGCTTCAGCAAGAAGGCTTCCACTCCTAACTCACTTTACTTTTGACCAGTCCCTCACAGAGTGGAAGAAAGCAGGACTTCTAGGAAGTCAGAGGCTGTAGTCTCCCCAGGTGGCAAAAGGAGTGGAACCTGTACTTTTTCTTTTTTTTTTCTGTGTAATAATTTTTTTCAGTGTAGTAATTAAAAGGCTGAACAATGATTCCTGCCTTATATGAGTTCTCACTAAACAGTCACCTCATGCACCTTGGCTATTTTTATGCTGTCATCATTTGATAGCATTGCGTATACTTGCAAAATTTGACTTTGTGGTGAAGTGGCATGCTTCTGCACTCAGTTTATTGCCTGGAGGATGCTGGTCCAAAACCAGGCTGGCTCGTTGCTCAGACCAGGACAGTTTCAAGTTTTTATAACACTGAAAGCAGTTGTAGACATTTGGGATGAAACCCGAAGAGTCATTTTGTGACCTTATGTTCATTAGGGTTAGGTGGCTTTCTTGCAAAGTTATTTTGAATTGGAGAGTTTTGGTGCCTAAATCTGTCTAAATTCAATTTCAGGTGGCTGAATTTTTATTTTAGGTTTGGCACTGGGCTGTCACAGGTCAACGAAGTGCAGACAATACCTTATACTGCTTCAGGACCATGAGCCAGGATTTGTTTTTGAATCACATCTCTCTCTGAGGTCAAAGGAAATGCTGAATGGGGCAGAGGGCAGAGCTGGGCCCTGTAATCCCGATACTACATGTTTTCATTAATGCAGGCACATAGCTGATAATGCTTCTGTCCGTGAACTAGGGAGCATCTGTACTTTGCCAGCTGAGGCCTATGATGCTTTGACATTTTTTTCGCACACAAAACATGAGAATGATGTTGAAATTAGGTTTTCAGGGTTTGGAAATAGGTAAATGTTGGGAAGATTGTGTAAGCACATGAAGCTGGGGAAAATGAAGGAAATACTGCAAATTGTCAATATTAAAAATAATTGACTTGGAGATCTTTTTTAAACATCCACTTTGTAACTAAGTGATTAATATGTAGGTGAGCAAGCACAGTGAAAAGCATTGCCAAGTATACAAGATTGTTCATTTGCAATCATATATATTAGTATACTGGTAGGGATAGGACAGATTGAAATTGTGGAGAAATTAGAACTTGGAGAATTAGAAGATTACAAATAAATCTACATTTAAATTGTCAGACTCAAAATGCTTTTGCATAAAGATTATAGATGAAAAATCAGTATAAAACACAATCAGGTAAATGCAAAAATAGAGAAAAAAAGAAAACATAAATATTCATTGAATATCATATATATGTATTTAATACTTATGAACGCTACTTGTACATTTCTCATTTCTGATGGGTGGTGGAAAATGCATATTCTTTCTGCTTTAGAAACCAGGTGTGCAATAGAATTAAAATCCAAGTGCAAGGTCCTGCACCTGGGTCGGGGCGATCCCCAGGATCAATACAGACTGGGGGATGAAGGGATTGAGAGCAGCCTGGCGGCGAAGGGCTTGAGAATACTGGTGGATGAAAAACTGGACATGAGCCAGCAATGCATGTTCACAGCCCAGAAAGCCAACCGTATCCTGGRCTGCATCAAAAGAAGCGTGGCCAGCACGTGGAGGGAGGTGATTCTGCCCCTCTACTCCGCTCTGGTGAAACCCCACCTGCAGTACTGCATCCAGCTCTGGAGCCCTCGGCACAGGAAAGACATGGACCTGTTGGAGGGGGTCCAGAGGAGGGTCACAAAAACGATCAGGGGGATGGAACGCCTCTCCTATGAGGAAAGGCTGAGAGAGCTGGGGCTGTTCAGCCTGGAGAAGGCTCCGGGGAGACCTTATTGTGGCCTTTCAGTACTTAAAGGGGGCTTATAAGAAAGATGGAGAGAGACTTTTTACCAAGGCCTGTAGTGACAGGACAAGGGGCAACAGTTTTAAACTGAAAGAGGGTAGATTTAGATTGGACATGGGGAAGATTTTTTTATGATGGGGGTGGTGAGACACTGGAACAGGTTGCCCAGAGAAGTTGTGAATACCCCATCATTGGAAGTGTTCAAGGTCAGGTTGGATGGAGCTTTGAGCAACCTGATCTAGTTGAAGATGTCCTTGCCCATGGCAGGAGGGCTGGACTAGATATTCTTTAAAGGTCCCTTCCAACCATTCTATGATTCTATGATCTCCATTCTGACCGGCCTTAGTTCAAATGAGTTCCAATTCCCCAAGCAGAATAACACCTTCTAGTTTGCTTATCAAATGTGTTGATCCTGTTTTTCTATTCAGATGGGTTGTATAACATATCAGCAGATCTCACTCAGACATTTCACAAATGCTAAAAAGAACACCAGCTGGAGCTAACCATTTTCATAGCAATAGTTTACATTAAAGGTCTTCAAAGATTTACCTGAAAAATTCTCTCATGTTTAAGAAATACTGGAAAATGAGAGAAAGATGATAAGGCTATGAATATCATTATAATATATTGAAAAGAGCAAAATGGAAGCATTGCTTCATGTTGGTCTTGGGCAAAATAAGAGAATAATTAATTTGGGACTCTGACAACACAAATCAGAGGTTAAAAAAATAACTAATTGCTATCAGAATGTCTTTATAGTAAGCATATCTTGTAAAAAAGACTCATTAGATAGAGCACATAGTATCATTTTGAAAAAATGCAGCCGAATTCTAAGGAAAACATCTGGGACAAATAATAAAGCTCTGCCAACAGGATGGGAAACAGTTTTGGAAAGCAATTATGAGAAAAATACTTTGGACCCATGGTAGTGAATGTCTCAATGTGAGTTCTTAAACCACGGCTGTGGTTAAGAGAACTAATGCCGAAGAAGTGGAATATTTAGCTGAAATAGGGGAGTGATCTTGCCTGTGTACACAGCGTAAGACATCTGCCGGAACAGTGTGTTCAGTTCTAGTGGGGAAGAGTTCAAGGGAGATGTTATTTTCTGCAAGACATTTATTTAATCTGACTTCTGATAAGAATTGTGTTATCTGTTTGTGCTCGACAGATCTCTGTCAGTACTACTCAGTGAAATGCAAGCCAGAAAGCAACCTAAAGCACTGCACACCCTCAGATGTTTGTGTAGCAGCCTATATACATAGAAAGGACTTGGGTTGACTTGTCTGACTTCAGGCGTCTGAAGTTACTGCGTGAAGTTATGAGATATATGGGGGCAGAGTCATGGCAAGCAGGCACATCCATGCCTGTGCCCACACTGGAGATGGAGGTGCGAGGAAGGACCTTTGGCCAGTGACTGCCTGGATTTAAGCTTCCCTCCCCAGGGTGTCCGAGAGCTCTGCCAAAACTCATGACTCAGCTCTGCATCCAAACAGTTTGGGAAATACGGGAAATTTGAGTTAAAATGCAGTTTGGATCTGGTTTTAAAATACAGTGTAAACACATTAAAAAATCTACATGGAAACAATTACTAAACTGCCTTACTATAACAGGCATTCCCATCAAAGGCTATTATTTTGTAAATGTGCAGTTTAAGTGGCACAGAAATACCCTGTGTGTTTTAGGCTACAGCTGTGCCTGAGCTCTAGTAGGAGGAGTTCTGGTATTGCTATATAGCTCCAATTTATCTAATTCATAAAATGGTTGTATATAGCAGGACACGTATTTTGATAATCTCTGCGAAGATTCTTGCTTGATCCAGTGTCAAAGTTAGGAGCAGCCTTGTTATGACTCCTGAAATTCAACCATCTGAGCTGAATAACTGTAGCTTACTGTACCATATGCCTTTTTTATATAACATGAACTCTATACAGGTTTGCAGTAGAGCTTGGGATGAGGCAGTGGTGAGGTCCTGAAAAAGATGATAGTGTGTAGCTATTTCTGCTAGATGAGCCGTGGTAAGATCAATAACCCCAATTGTTTTAGGATTTGGTGTGATATTGCTGGAATATGAATACTCAAGGAAGACAGATTGTTTTGAGATGGCCACATACATAATGACTCCTACCTAGTTTTGAAAGATTTTTGCTTTGGAGCAAGTGTTCTCCAATTCTGTCTTGGCTCAGTGGATATCAGTCAACAATCATTTAAACCGGAGGATACAAGTATGGTGAATCTGACAGAGATGATTTTCATATTAAGGCGGAATGAATGAGAAAGTAAGTAGCAGTGGTATTCAGCGGTTAATTATTTCTGAATGCTGCATCTCCTTGGATTATCAAGAAAAATAATTTAAGTATCTTGCCTTATTTTCCTCAGTACCTTCTGCATGTTTACACAGTATATAGCATTTGCAGCACAGAGTGGATAGAAAAAGCATTTGATTGGGAATCTGGACTGAAGTGCCCCTTGGAGAGGTATAGTTGACGTTTTTAGTTCTATCTGGAGACAAGTGTCTCTTGAAGAGTACAGCACTTGTGAAAGGTGTTTTATGACCCCAAAATGGGTATCTGAGAAGTGTCTGCTCATTTATTTTGCACACCTAGTTGGATCTCTCCATTCTGAGGAGTAAAAGATTTATTTTTGAGATGCTTTTATTCTGTTCTTACCCTGCGGGTAGAGAGGAGTCTGATTTCAAATGCTCTTCAGTGGGAAAGACAAAGGATGCAGTGATACCTGTATATCAGAAAGTTTCCCAGGAATTGAAGCACACTCTTGCAGAGGTCTTTAGGTGAGCTTGAAATTGGTTGATGACATTTAATATGGTTAAGAGGATAAGCTCTCACTGACCTGGAATCTAACACGGTTCTTATGAGCTCTCCCCTTTGAATCAAAGTAATGCCTTGCCAATTACCACATGCTTCTGGCAAAATGTAATGATTGGAACTGGGACAAATTTCATCAATTTATGGGAACAATCACACAGAAGCAAAAGGCAAAATGAGGGACCGTCATGGTGGAGAAGGAGATGAGGTCTAGAACATCCCCACGGGCTCTGTTGTGTGAGCCTGAGCGCGCTGCACGTGCTGTAGCCAAGTGAGGCGTGATACAGGAGGTGATGATCAGTGCTAACCCCGGGGGGGCGGACGCAAAGTAATGAGGAAAAGGATATCTAGGGTGCAGATGGGGTCCAAGGCACTGCTGGCCAAAGTAATATGCTTTCCCATGCTCACTGTGTGCAGCACGAATCCATCTGAACTGCCACTGAAATAAGAAAAACAGTGTAAACGGTACACAATTGCCGACGTCAGTAGCTGTTCAACTTAAGGTAGGGGCTGAAACTGTATTAGCAGAGCATTATAATTTGAGCTTAGGATAATTGAATTGAATTTTAACCATATTTCACAAGTAACAGTAATGACGAATGGTCAAAACAGAGGCTTTTTACCTTGATAGTGTCCTTTTAAATGACAAAAATATGAACAATATTTCACCCTCAAAAGTAGACTGTAAAAAGTAAGAATCTTACAAAGTCTTTTATCCTAATTATCTGTACTGTGTTTATCCTAATTATAAGTACTGTATTAGTCCTGGGGTTGCTTTAATAATAAAATTTGGGATATGCATGGGTTTGTTCAGTACTGAGGTCCTGTGTCGAACAAGTAGAAATTTATATATGAGTATTCATGTATAATGGGTTCATGAACACATGAATAGAACCATGAAGAGGAACCAGAAACATGGTTTTTATTTATTCAACCAATAATATAGTGTTTATATTTTGATCTTACCCTTCCAAGCCTGATCTTGCTTCTATCAAATTCACAGTATCAATATATATAAGCCAAGGATCATATCATAGTTTCTGTCATCCTCCTGCCCTTTTTCCTTTCTGCTTTTATTGATGTTCTTGGCTAGACACTTAACCAGCAGTGCCCTCCACATAGGCACTCTCTGGGAAGGTTTAGAGCCTGAACTATGAACAGGGTCAAGGCCTTTTGGTCTATTTTTTCAGTATCTATTACAACGTGGTCTTGAACAGGGCCTTGAATTGCTACTCCATATAAACAATAGATGATATTATTAATAAGAGTAAATGATAAAGCTTAATGCCTTCAACATCAGAAAGATTGTTGGGATGCCAGTTGGGCTATAAATTCTTCAAGTAATCAAACAGATTGTGTGGTCCTTGACGGCTTTTAAATCACTGGCATAAGGATTTTGGAGAAGTGTGTTTGTCGTTCGTGTGTGTGGTACCTGACAGATACATTTCTGCTTGATGACATCCCCCATGTGAATGAATTATGTTGTTGTCATCCTCTCATTCCCTCTCAGTAAGATGATTGTGCTATCTGGGGCAATTAACAGGCAAATGCCACTTTTTTTATCTAGGCATCTGCTTTAAGACAATGGTAGTATCGTATTTTCCACAACTGTCGGTAAATAACAGTGACACTGCTTTGATGCAAAGGCTTGTGTAGTTTCTGAGAACACTGAATATGCAAAGGGCAGAAATAGAGCGCTCCACTTCCAGGAAAATATGTGTGTTTATAGAGCAGCTGGAGAACCTTACTGTTGTTTAGAAATGTCAGGAAGACAAAATGAGATATTTAATATTTAGTCTTCATTTTGCATCTGATTTGATAATTTTACTTACACTGTAAGTTTGGAATTTTATTTCAGTTTTCTCTAAAAGCAGACAAGATAAACAAGGAATTATTTCCCGTTGACCCTGAATTGTTGACTATGTCAAATATGCTGTTGATTTATAGTCTGGTTATTTAGCTGAAAGAAACAGGTCCAGTTTGAGCCATGAATTTACATTATGGGTAACAGTGAAAGACTACATCAGCCTCCCTTACCTTTTTGTTCAGGCTCAGCTGCATTTTGCAGACGTTGCCCTTCTCTCTGGATGAGGCCCTTCGGCTGTAGCCCGGCACGATGGCAAAACTCCTGCTGAGATATGTGTTGGCTCACGCCATGTTGTTCCAAACTTGCTGGAGGCGGCCAGCCAGCAATCCCCAGCTGCACGTGCCTGGCACCCACTCCCTTGACCCAGTTTAACTGCTAATTGCACCAAATGCCTCCTAGAATTTGAGTGCGGGGGGAGCAGGGATGCAGCAGGGCAGAGTCCCCTTGCATTTCCCCCTAGCCCCCCCATATTAAAATAGCCAGTGGGAGCTGGGAATTGGCCCCTTTTTGCGTTCACTAGCAAAAAAGAAAGCTGCCTTGTAAGACTGTTAGACACTTGGCAGGGCAGGGGTCTGTGTAAGTGTAGGGGACAGGGAGGAGGCCTGTCAGAACTGATTCCGTATCCCGCTCCCCGCGGGAGGTGCCCTGGGTGCAGTGCTGCCTGGCACAGCTGGATTTCAGCATCCCCTGCTGCAGCGCAAAGCAGGGGATGGGCAAGCTTCAGTTCAGGAAAGACTATAGGACTGGGCCCAAGTATTTCTGAAATATGATTCCATCCCATAGTCTTTGTATATCCATAATTACCACCATAGCTGAAAGGTTACGTCCTGCCTTGCAGTTCCTACCTGAAGTAAAGGCTAAGCTTTGAAAATCATCTACTGAGGAATTCTTCTAGATACTAAGAGCACCAACTGGTGATACGAATTTCAGAAGATTCAAAACCCTCATTAGTAAAAGCATGTTATTACAAATTACCTATTTTACACATTTGTTTTCCTGATTTCCTTGTACTTTGCTATATTAATCTAGACCTCAAATGATCAGTGGRCCTTCTAACTGATTTAGGGGGTAACCAGTGCAGATTCAACCTCTTTTAGTTTCAAAACTGTTCATTTTTCCTTCTTAAAAGTGTATTGAATGCATTTAAGTAAATGGTAGGTTACCTTTATTATTCCATATACCTCTTAATTTTTTGTCATTTTCCTGGATATATTTAATATAGATATTTTATAAGTCGGTATGAGAGACTATCATTGCTGTTTCCTGTGGGCTTGAATTGAGTTTATAGCAGTCAAGAGCACCCACTCAACCCATTTGAAGCATTGGTCTTGAATGTTCATGGAATGCAAATTTAACCCACATCAGCTCGTGATCCCACAAATGCATGAGCCTGGTGCAAGGACTACCATTCACTTCAGCAGCAGTTCTGAACTGGCAAGTCTGCAGGATCTGGCCTTAATCCAGTATTAAAATTATATCACTGCTGGAAAATAACTTAAAATCTGTATAAACAATACTCAAATAACACCCAGTGCTATTTTTTATGGTATCAGTAGAGTTAAAAGAAACATACTTCTAGCCTAGACTCAAGAGAGAACTTGTGACAAAATGAAATATAGCCTGCTGAAACCTACTGTAAGCAAATACCACAAGCTGTGCCAAACAATTATATTAGTTTCACTGTAAAAGTAACACCAAATAGAAAGAAAGGACTTGCATATTCCTGTCACCATTTTTTTTAAAATGGTACACCCATGAAGAAGGCTAGCAATCATCTGGCTAAAAAGTCATTAAATCATAATCTGTTTATGCAAATATCCAATACAGACAGAAGTTTTAGGGACTTGTTTTTTAGTAAGAAAAAATGGATCTGAATATTAGATCTGCTTCCTAATACTGTTTAGGAATATTTAGAAACCCTGTTGTTATTTCAGAATTTAATTTTCGTTACACTTTAAACACTGGTTGGCTCCTCTCATCCTATATGCATACAGACTCTTTTTCGACTTTTCATTTAGAAAAGCTATGGTGTAATGCATCTGCTATTTGCAACAAAGCAGCAAAAATGGGATTAATGTTTAGTCCATGCCTAGCACATGGTATTTGTAACTCTATAAATGGATTTCTGTGGACACCGCTGAAGTGGTGAGGTTATACATAATACATCAGGTGAGGGGTACGTGTGTCAAAACCAACAACTTCGGAGGTACTCTTGCCAAAAGATACTAAGTTTTGTACCCTTGTCTAAGAAAAAGTAGGCTGTCATCTGGTCTGGGATCACATACTCCTGGCTCAGGGCCTTTGATGCAATTTCTCATCAGATACTCCAGTGCTTTTTCAAACACTGTGTGTCTGTAGCCTGGCCTCAACCTCCAGAGAAATTCCCTTCTCCACCACAGCAGATGAAACTGGACATGACTGGAGAATACAGAGCTCAATAACGAGAGGGGACTTTATAGTTTGTCAGAACGCACTGCCAACAGTTTTGATTTCAGAGCCGAGTTCAACTTCTTCTTTAAGGAAGCCTTTGTTTTTGCCAACTGGGAGTCTTCACAAATACTGTTTTAGCAATGCTTCAACAGGAATACAAATATCTCAAGGGTTTTATATTTTTCAAAAGTCTGTGTATTGGTTTATTTGTAGCCCCAAATATCATTTATTGGACTTGTTTTTCACAGTCTATCATCAGTCAAAAATATCTACACGTCACTAATCCCACACAAGCTAATCCCACCAAAAGTTCCTGAATTTGGGTGATTTTTTGCATCACCTAGCAAATCATTCAGTACATTTTCAGGGTTCCCTTATTCATCTTCTCCCAAGTACTGTAGAATTTCGCACTGTTGTGGCATAGAGTAAATCACGAGTATATATCTGAAGAACATAAGGTGAAGTTCCAGTTTTGAAAGTGAATCAAGTGTTGGCATTGTTAGTAAAAACTACAGTGCAGGCTTCAAGCTTGTAGTCCTGCCTTATCAATGATATTTTATTATTTTCTCACTGATCCTATTTTCAAGCTGTAAGAGAGAACTGAAAAGAGCTTTCCTTGCTCTGTTTTTTTTTTTTTTCTTCATTTGCTTTCTAAAGTTAGTCTAAACTACAGTTTCTTCCATGACCTCAGCTAACTTTTAAAATCACACTAGCTTTTACGGGTGCTTTGGCATGAACCATAAAATGATCTAAGCATTTTAATGACTTCACTGAAATGTACATTTTTAACAGTGCTTTTATCTGCCAGCTCCCTGTGACTTACGAGACAGCGTATTGAAATTGTTAATGACATACAGTTCTTGAAGAGGGCAGAGATTCCTTTCTTGCTTTCCCGGTTAAAGCTGGTGCCATCTCCCATAAATTGTACAGGTTTATAATTAAAGGGCACAACAAATTATAAGAAGTCATTGAGAAGCATGTTTCATGCTGCAGCATTTTTTAGGTTTATGAGTATTAAAATATGAACCAACAGTAAGAACAGAAAATACAGAAACTGTTGCATGAAAATGACCGTTACTAGTTCTATAGCTTGACTGATGATGCTAGTAACTCTTCATTTCTTATTCTGGTTATATGTGCTTGTCCAAATTCATGCCATGACAGGCTTCTCATTTGGTTTTGTGAGGTATTTGCATTTTTTCTATCATGTGAACAATATCATGCAGTTTGGTAAAATTCCATCTTCTGTCTACTTCAATGTGTAAGAAACATTAGTTCAGAAATCTGTTTGGGTTTTTTTTAATCTAAGTTAAGAGTATTTAGGGATTTTAGAAGCAAGCGGTTTTTTGGTGCTTTGTAGGGTGAAAACATCCACTGACAAAGTCCACTTTCAATGACAAGCAGCTAATATCATCAGCAGAGGTGGTGTTATTTCTTACTTCTCCAATTAGAATCTCATGTTCTGTAGACATAGAAAAAGTAATTACATCTCTCATTGGATTCGTATTGCCATGTGTCACAAATGCTGTTCGTACTCTCTGGCTTTTTCACAGTTCTTAAATGATGTGATGCCTTTTCTAACTTTTCTTAATGATCACTTATTTTTGCTTTTATTGAAAGCTTTCTCCAGCTCCTTGTCAGAAGCCACTATTCAGTTCCCAATAGGACTAGAAAAAAATATGAACAATATGAAATCATACTTGGAATTTTTCCCATTCAGAAAATGCTTTTAGATTAAAGAGTCTGACCTCATTTGATATTTAAAATGAAGGCGATATGAAATAAATCTGAATTTACTTTGTTCTATGGAAAGAAGAAATTAAATGGTACCTGATTCAGTAGTCAGGAAGTTTGCATGGGAGTTGATGTAATGTTTCTAATAACGGGACTTTTTTATCATCCTCCTGCAGGTTCTGTATCTTGGCAAATATCATTGTCTTTGTAATAATTATAAATGCATTTGAAATGTTCTAAGTGGTACAGATGGCATCTCATCCTCTTGCTTCTAATAGGGATGTTGGAGAAGCGTGAGAGAAGCCATAATTCTGCAGGCAGTGGTGTGCATGTGCATTCCCCGGGGCTGTGGAAAGTCACAGGTATGCACGTGTCTGGAGACGCTCAGACTTTCTGTCACTGTGCATAACAAATCAGGCTCCTTCCTAACATCAGCGTGTGTGTTTTGATTTTCTCCTTTGTCGAATATATCAAATAATAAATATTGTTCTCTGTAAGTGGTGACTGAAATTATTCTAGTAGTAAGAGCTTCAACTATACTTATGTTGTTTCTGGTGGATACATGTCTAACTTGCTCATAGAAGTCTCCAGTGATGGTTCCCATAATCTCCCCAACTAAATTACTCCTCCACTCTTCATTATCTTTACTAGGTGTTTGGTGTGAACTTTCTGTGCTAAAGTGTTAAACTCATTACTTCTTGTCCTGTCCACCATGACGTTGTATGGTATGGCATACCCCATTGGCCAGTTGGGTCAGCTGTCCTGGCTGTGCTCCCTCCCAGCTTCTTGTGCACCTGGCAGAGCATGGGAAGCTGAAAAGTCCTTGACTAGTGTAAGCACTAGTTAGCAACAACTAAAACATCAGTGTGTTATCAACATTCTTCTCACACTAAATCCAAAACACAGCACTATACCAGCTACCAGGAGGAAAATTAACTCTATCCCAGCTGAAACCCGTACAAGAACAGAGTGCCCTTTTTGTCTTTGTAGCAACTTTTTATGCACTTGAATATTGCCCTCTGCTTATTTCTTATGTATGCCTAACACTTGTATTTTGTGCAAACTTTTGTTTGAGGGTCTTGCTTTGTAGTCCCCATCACACCTATAGCAGCTCTAAGTGGCATCCAAACCGGGACACGCTATTGCAGTTGAGGCCCTGCGAGCTGAAGAAGTACGTCACACTTAGCATCTATAGAAACCATTCTGTGGTTCGTTTGTTTGTATGACAGTGGAGTTAGCTTGTGTTTCACAGCAGGCCTGATCCTTTACTGCAGACCTGCTACATAACACGTTTTTCCTCATCCTGTACAGCTCATTTTTCCTTCATTAATTTTCATTTATCCTTTTTAGAAAATCATCCTCTTATACTAAGATGATATAATCTGTTGGGATGATTTTGAATTCTAAGCATTCTCCAAAGCATTGACAGTCTCATTCAGCTTGAAGTTGTCTGCACATTAATAATATACTCCTTATTTCATCATGCAGGCTCTTAATGGAACTGCTTGCCAGACCCAGGGCAGATCCCTGAGGACCCTACTGAAATATATGCTGCCATTTTTGCAGTGAACCATTGATAATTGTCCTCCTGATATGATTTTGTAACTGGTTTCACACCCAGTCAATGATATTTTCATGTCTATCGTGTCCCTCGTTTGCTTTGAGAATGCACTGTCAGTACAGTGTCAGAAGTACTACTAAAACCAAAATATATGACTTCAGCTGTTTCTCTCTTACCCACAAGGCCTGTCACCCTGTCACAAAGGAATTTATATTGGCTTGACATAATTTATTCTTAACTAATCCACATTGGCTGTTAGCCCTCTCCTGTTCCTCCAGATGCTTACAGATAGTTTGTACAAAAATGATCATTTTGGTTAGGACTGGGGGGGAAATTGAGATGAGGCCAGCATTGCAGCTGGCTCCCAGCTGAACATCGGTGGATATTAGCAGAATAAAATCTACCTCTCTAGGCTCTTCAGCCCAGTTGCCTTTCAGACTGCAGCAGGGATCGTTGCTACCCGGGAGTGTAGTAACGGGGCTGTGTCTGTGCCAGTCAGCCGTTGTGCCAGGGACTGGTTCCTGGCATGTTCGACCCACTCCTTGRGATGCAGCTTCAATCCTCTTTTAACCTCTTGCATCCCTTTTCAAAGCTGAGGTCTTTCACAGTTGTCACCCGTGGTAACCGCTTGATTGGCAAGTGATCTTTTTAGTGAAATGAAACTTGGCAGCATCATTTGCTCATACCCACTGAGTGGTAGACTTAACAGTTTGGGTTTTTCTCCTATTGTTGAAGTACTCCAAATGTCCCTTGCTAGTTGCATCACTTTTTTTTTCACTTGTATGAGAGTAATAAGTTTGTCTTGCGATTAAAATCTGTTATCTGATAGTCCTTTTAGAGCAAATTTCCATTGAAGTGTTGGTTGAGGTGTTTATTTTCACTAAAACATGTGACAGCTTAATATGTATATTCATGTCACTCCATTTTAAAATGTAATGTCTGATATATTTTTTTTCGGGAAGCGGCCATGTCAAAGATGAGAACAAATACCATAAACCTAATATGTATGTATGTATATATGTATATATAATAAATGTTTTTTTCTAGGAATAAAGTGTGTATGTGTGTTTTTTTAACAATAAATTCATCAAAATCAATGTAATAGAGCTATTTAATTACCTATATATTGCTTTTACCCTTTAAAAGAAAGAAAATTGGTTTTGGTGTTAGGTAGTAAATGTATAGCAATATTTGAAAAGACAAAGTAATTCATAACTATGGTCTCCCTTCATAGTATTATAAATTATGTCTGCTAACATTACCTCTGCTAAACAGAATTTCCCATGGAATTAATAGAAATCCTTCCTCCATATCAAAACCAGAGCATATACTGTCTTTAGAAGGAATGTCTTCTGGCAGATACTTATCCTATATGAGAAATGCAGTAAATAATGCTAAAGTTGAATACATTTTTTGAGTATAAGGGAAAAAGGTATAAGCTAAAATACCATACTGAAAGAAGAACTTCCAAATTAAACAGGCATAAAAGTGATACTGTGCTGTCAAACTTTACTTGGAAATTTTGGAGGTAAATCAATTTTTTTCCCTTTGGTTTTCAAATTTGTATTTATTATAATACAAACACTTAAGCGAGAGAGAACCTAAGAAAGGCTGTAGGAGCTCAGGTGAAAGGGCTGTGTGACAGCGTCCTGCCTACCACTGGCCAGCACTGCGTGCATGAGAAAGAATAGAAAGGCAGGGTTACACATGCAGTGATATGTTTGCAAAATATTTTCTCAGCCTGTGGCAATTTGTAGGTCAAGGGCTTTCCACAGGAGAGGTGAAGTTGTTGTATTTTATAGGTCTAGCTGGATTTTGATCCATGAATTTGCCCAGCTGTTTTCTGCAGCCATCTCTATACTCTCAAAATCCACTGCCTTCTGCAGAACGGCATTGCAGCTTAATTAGATGTGGGGTCACATCTCTACTTTTCATTGAATTTTTTCCATGACACTACGGCCTAACCACTCAGCATCATAATGCAATAGCACTCAGGCAACTCGCATCGTGCCCTGAATAACTTTGTATCATCAGCAACTTTTGTCCCCTCTCCCGTCACTGCTTTTTCCTCTGACCGGCTGCTCATTCCTCAATTGCACAAGTCCGTCTAGGATGGAAGAGGCTCCTCTCGCATCCTTAACCCCTTCGCTCCCTTACCTGTTGCTTCCCCCGTACCTCAAGGACAGGAAAGATGGGACACGCATTGGCGCAGCCCCTGGACGTCGCTGGCGCGTTCCCCGGCTGCTGGGTGGGAGTGGGCTGCGGCACCGCCAGCCGGGGCGTCCGGGGGGAGGACGTCTGCGTTTAACTACCCTATAGACTCGGGCGTGATGGGTGGAAGAGGCACCCTAGGAAGGTTATAGCTGCTATTCCGTTCCCAGAGCTGAGTAAGGAAAGGGCGGCCTTGCTGTCTCTTCTTCTGTCCTCAGATGATTGAACTGATGGATTATACATGTTGCCTCCAGTTAAAAGTTTGCTCTGATGCAGACCAGGTGAGCTGAGTTCCTCCATTTGAAAACTTACATGCATTTAAAAATAATTAAGGCTAATTTTGAAACCAATAAAAAAAATAAATCAGGTGAACTTTGGAAAAAAGTTTTCCAAATGTGATAGAGTAAATTACTTGCGCCAGAAAAAAATCATTATGCAGTTCATTTTAACTAAGAACTCCCTTATTTGCTTTGATGGGTCACACAAAGGTCCTTCTGCTATTAAGACTGGAGAACACAGGTGACTGTACTTGTGGAAGCTCCTGGAAATAATGAAAGCATGGAAGAAGGGAGCTCATAAACACTGAGTTGTATACTCTATGTTTGCTATCATAAATACTTATAAGCCTGGATGGTTGTTCTGCCTGAATGCAATGCCATCTTTCCTGGTTTTATTCTTTAATTATTCTTACGTCTGTTTGTCACTTTCTGAAGCCAGGGGATCATAGCAATTATAAAATTAGCTATAAAACACCATACGAGTGTACTAGCATTTTTTTTCATGCATCTAAAAAAATCAGAAACATTCTGATTTGAAAGGTGAGATGGTGCACTACTTTATCTAAATACATCTCCTTCCAAAAGACTTGTGTTTCCTAATTCCAGGCTGCAGGCTAAGAAAGTTAATAAATTTGTTCTTTGGAACATGGATGGGTAAAAGATTTGATTGAGAGAGAACCTTCCATCCCTAAGTTGCAGATTTAAATCAAAGCTCAGGTTAAGTTAAATATTTTAATAATATCATTAACTAATAATTAAAAATAATTTTACAGCTGTTTGACAGTCTCTGTCTTGAAATAAGTGGGGATGTCACAATCTGGTTGTCAGCAGATCGCAGTTGACCAAACTATCAAATTTGGTAGATGCAACACAGAAAATGAAGAAAATATTACCCAAGAAAATCACTTTTACAGAACAAACTTTGGTGCAGTAGCAGGGCAGCCTGGCCCATGCTGTGAGCTTGGTACAACCATGACAGTGAATCAAGGAGCAGCTGCAGCTTTCCTGCTACTGTGCCCCTGAGCAGAGACCTTGTGGGCCACCTCTGGCCCCCTTTTACATCTGCTCTCGGTGTGACTCAGGGAAGGATCTGTCAGAGCTGAGATGCCCCAAGTGCAGAGACACTAGTCTGAGCATGCTATGGTCTATTGGTCTTCAAAGCTGTTCTCAGTCTGATGTCATCTATCTTGACTTTTGTAAGACCTTTGACATGGTCCCACACAACATCCCTGTTGCTAAATTGGAGAGATATGGATTTGATGGATGGACTATTTGATGGATAAGGAATTGGCTGGATGGCCGCATCCAAACAGTTGCAGTCAATGGCTCAATCCAAATGGAGATCAGTGACAAGTGTCACTGTCTCTTAATGGTCCACATTGGGAGTGGTACTGTTCAACATCTTTATTAATGACATAGTGGGATCGGGTGCACTCTCAGCAAGTTTGCGGGTCACACCAAACTGAGTGGTGCAGTTGATGCTTGAGGGAAGGGATGCCATCCAGAGGGCCCTTGACAGGCTTGAGAAGTGGGCCTATGAAGTTCAAGAAGGCCAAGTGCAAGATCCTGCACCTCGGTCAGGGCAATCCCCAGCATCAAGACAGACTGGGGGATGAAGGGATTGAGAGCAGCCCTGCGGAGAAAGACTTGGGAATACTGGTGGATGAAAAACTGGACATGAGCCAGCAATGTATGTTTGCAGCCCAGAAGGCCAACCGTATCCTGGGTTGCATGAAAAGAAGCATGGCCAGCAGGTGGAGGGAGGTGATTCTGCCCCTCTACTCTGCTCTGGTGAGACCCCACCTGCAGTACTGCATCCAGCTCTGGGGTCCTCAGCACAGGGAAGACATGGACCTGTTGGAGGGGGTCCAGAGGAGGGTCACAAAAATGATGAGGGGGATGGAACACATCTCTTATGAAGAAAGGCTGAGAGAGCTGGGGTTGTTCAGTCTGGAGAAGAGAATGCCCCGCAGAGACCTTATTGTGGCATTTCAATAAAGGGATTTTATAAAAGAAAGACAGAAAAAGACTTTTTACCAAGGCCTGTTGTGACAGGACAAGGGGCAACAATTTTAAACTGAAAGAGAGTAGATTTAGATTGGATATAAGGAAGAAATTTTTTACAATGAGGCTGGTGAGACCATGGAACAGGTTGCCCAGAGAAGCTGTGGATACCCCATCATTGGAAGTGTTCAAGGTCAGGTTGGATGGGGCTTTGAGCAACCTGATCTAGTTGAAGATGTCCCTGCCCATGGCAGGAAGGTTGGACTAGATGATCTTTAAAGGTCCCTTCCAACTCAAACTGTTCTATCACTCTATGCTTCTGTGATTTTCTACAAAACCTTTAAACAGGTACATGGGTGAGGCAGATACATAAATTAATGTTTAAGATTAGAGGATGTTAAATCTTTTCCAAATAACGGATGAATCCATCTCAACAAAGTCCCAGACCTGAAGACATCTGCTTATATTATTTACCTGCACTTGTAATATACCATTTGAAAGGGATAGAGTGAGCAGCAAGAAGTCTGAATTAGCAAGGGAATGAAGTAAAGAGATGGGATTACAGAAAAGCAGAATAACTTTAATGGACTTTGGTTTGGGTTTTGAGGAACAAAAGTACTCATGGAGCTACATGACAGACTGCGTTCTCCAGCACCCTCTCCTGGTTGGCTCAAGAGTGGCATTACAGCCTTGAAAAGTGTCAGATCTTTTGGGGGAGGTGAAGATGTCGGACTACACCTGCATTTTGAATGGAAAGTCAAAGTGGGAATGAAATGGATAAGAGAAACAAAATTATTTTCCTCTTTGCCAGAAATCCTGAGCCTACCTACAGGAACGGAGAGGGGTTAAATTTGTCATGAATTATTATTCATGGCCAGTTGATAAGGCTGTGTGGGAAATGAAATCATACAGTTGCATTTCCGCATGCTCAGAAACACCCAGAACAGCCACCTGCGGTACGTTGTCAAGCACAGCGCTGGCGCTGCAGAGGAGAAAGCAATCTGGTGGGCACAGACAAGTCCACCTCCCTGTGCCTTCCCCATCAGCGGAGCCATAGCTTCCAGTCACTAACCACAATGTTTCCCAGGGGACACAGCACGGGGCTTTTAGCTGTAATTCTGGAAGGAGGGGAGCAGTAAAACAGAAACCGTGTACTGCCAAAGTCAGTCCATGCCTAACATGAATAATTTCTACAACATACACACAACGGAGAGAGAAAGAACACTTTCTAATCAGGTAACCACTGACTTCATTCCTAAAATGCAGCAATTGTATTAGTCTTTCATTTCATTTGGTGCATATGATTGCTAAGGTGTCATGAAATGAAAGGCAAGGCTCCCTAAGATCAGGCTGTTATAAGAAAATGTTGGCAAATTCTATATTGTAAAAATGTATCAGAGAAATGAAAGTTAAATGTTTTTTCGTGACTTGAAGGTATTTTGTAAGGATGTTTATACTTAAAGATGCATATAAGATTAATGAATCTTATATAAAAAATATATATTATATATGTAAATAAATACATATATAAAAGATTGTATCTAAAAGAAATAAACCATACGTTTAAATGAATATGAAGATGTGAGTAATTTTCAAGGCTTTTGATAGCCATTTTCTCATAACAGCAAGAATAAGCCTGATGTAAGGCATTAGTTTATCAGAAATTTGGTATCTTTGATCAGAGGGTATTTAACATCTTTAGAATATTGGTCTCAAGAATATCACATAAAAAGTGAAAGTATTTTGGTTACTGAAATGGCACCTCAGTGATTTCAGCCAGGTATTGCAGGTCACACCTTTCCCAGCTGACTCCATATGATGATGCTTATATTTGTCGCATGGCACAGTGACTTTAATTAGGCTGTGGGGATGAGAATGGCTGCACCAGGAATAACCACACTCCAATGCCGTGGAGATATTCCTGGGGAAGTACCTTTAATGCTTGTGAATGGAAAATGCCCAGAGACAGTCTAGCTCTGCTCAACTTCAGGAAGAGGGTAATGGCAACCAGGGTAACGAGCTCCATGTCACCATCCAAGTGGAGAGGTCCCTCAGTGATCTTTGCAGTGGGTGGGGATTCCTGTGGTTATACCTTTAGCTTCTCCTCTAGCTTCTCATAGCTCCTAGTTACTGAAGCCTCCAAATTGTCCAACACTGAAAATTAGTTTAGTTGACTCTCTTGTAAATAGAACTCTCTCAGTTCTTTACGTGGCTCCTGATATCTAGAATTTACTTTGGACAAAGGCTTTAGGTGCTATGGGAGAAGAGGGGCAGATCAGATGACCTAAAAATGATGTTTCTGAGAAGTATTTTTTTTAAATGAACAGTGCATAAATTGTAATTGCAGTTTTATCATTTTATTTGGCAGTATTGTGGGCATTTTGTCTTGAAACAGATGTAGTAACTTTGGTCACAATTGCTGAACAGGAAATGCTGAAACTGAGCTAAAAATATCTGTATCCCTATATTCTTCAATGGTTCGTGTAACTTGTCAGATCTTAATATCAATAGAAAGTTCTATAAGCACATATATTATTACTCATACATATATATAAATCTCTATTTGCACATACAAATACAAAGATAATTCAAGCTGATGTAAGAAAATGAACTTTTTTCAGAGTCATTAAATCAGTCCTCCACTCAGAGTAACTATAGTCACACACCAATGTCTCCAGACACATTAATTTGACATCAAATCACACCCCTTGTGCTGTATGAACAATGGGAAACGAGATTTTTCCTAATGCACATCTATTTCAACTGTTAGAGAAGCTGTTACTATGTGAATAGGAATCAAAATTTCTTGTAACTCATTTATAAGTTTTCATTTAGTTTGCCAGCTATTTTTAGTCTTTTACAGAAATCACATTTTTTTTGTAATTGTACAGGGGATGAAAAAGTCCCTTAAAGATTCACTTACACAGGCATTAGGGAGACAAATGCTCTGAAAAGAGCTGCACAACATACCTCCCATCAGAGATCCTGACTTACCTGAGCTGATGATTCTTGGCGGGCAAAAGCACTGTTCATTCTTTTAGTAGACTCTGAAATTTCCTATGAATTCTGTTAGAATTTTTTTCTGATCAAAATAAATGTAATAATTAAATCTACATGAAGAACACAGTATGGTTAGTGGCAATTAACTTGATAATCTAGAATGCTGCAAAAATTTCTGCAGTAGTTAACATTCCTATGCCAAAGCCTTCAGTATTGAGATAGAGTGTGATTACTTTCATCCTGTCCAACACTTAAATGAAAATTGTAGTGATATCATTGAATTAATACAAATAATTAAATATCAGGTTCTACTTTATTTTTTTTTTTTTATAATACTGAGATCTGTTACACCTTGCTTCTATATCCCACATCTGCATTCAAACCAATTGCACTAATGCATTTCAGAAATACTGCAGAAATGTAGGTCAGGAAAAAATGCAGTGCTACTCTCAATTTTACAGAATTTAATGCTATTATAGCAGTTTCCAGGCTATCAATTTTGAAATAAATTCACTGAAGTAGCACTATTTGAGTGACCCAGTCACCATAGCACAACTGTACCTCACGTGACTTGAATTAACTATTATTATTTAGGCTCGAAGTCAATCTCATGAATAATATTGTCAATTCTATTCTTACTGAGATTTAATGATAAATGATCTTCCAAGTCTTAGCATTCTACAGACCTGTAGTAAAAACTCACTTGATTTTAATGTCTTATCTGCATGCTAAATACTTCTTCTATCTTTATAGATCATTTTAAAGGATTTAAAACTAGTTTACTGTTCAGCTGCTCTGCTTCTAAGCAAGGAAGGCAGCAACATGAGCCATACAACCTTTGAAATGCATACAGAGGAATTTACTGCTTTCTGAGGAATGCACAGCATGCAATTTTTGATGTATATGTACTACGAGTAGTGCTCTGCTAACAATTAAATCGGTGGGTTAGATGTGGACATCATTTACAATTGCTAATCATGTAGTATTTATAAAAAAATCCAAGGCAGATCCTGATCCAAAATGCTTGAGATTATTTAGTTTAGGAAGAGGGAATCTGATAAAAGAAGTAGTATTTCACATCCATGTGTCTGAATGAATGCTTCTTCAGTATCTAGAGTGAGATACTGGCTGGCCTTTTGACTTGTGCGTATGAATGGGGGAAGGGACAGCAGAAATATGGAAAATGACACATGGATGTAAAACTATGATGTCTCCTGCTTCTTCATCTATGCTTCACATTTAAATTCTCTTGCACAGCTGTATTTCTTACACCTTTATGGAGAGCACCTCAGGTAATTGATTGCCTGTTTGGGAGACATGGCCAAAAATCTGGTTCCTCAGACTCTTAACTACCTGCTCTTTCTCCCAAATTTTCTGAAATTTTCAGTGAGAAAGCATCCATGGATCCTGCACATCTCTTGACTGGCATATGCACAACCATCTGAGATTTCATAGTGTGCAGCTAATCAATGTCTAGGACTGTTTTGCAACCCACAGTCACTCAGATGACTGAGTACTTTAGTGTCCTGATTTTGGCTGGGGTAGAGTTAATTTTCTTCATAGTAGCTAGTATGGGGCTGTGTTTTGGATTTGTGCTGAAAACAGTGTTGATAATACAGGGATGTTTTTGTTATTGCTGAGCAGTGCTTACACAGAGTTTCTGCTTCTCACCCCACCCCACCAGCGAGTAGGCTGGGGGTGCACAAGAAGTTGGGAGGGGACACGGCTGGGACAGCTGAGCCCAACTGGCCAATGGGGTATTCCATACCATATGACATCATGCTCAGCAACAAAATTAGGGGAAGGTTGGCAGGGGGGGTGCTGCTCGGGGACTGGCTGGGCATCAGTCAGTTGGTGGTAAACAGTTGTTTTCATTTGCATCACTTGTCGTTCTTGGGTTTTATTTCTCTCTGTTATTTTCATTATTATTATTATTATGCTTTATATTTTATGTTTTATGTTTTATTCAAATTATTAAACTGTTCTTACCTGAACCCACAAGTTTTCTCACTTTACCCTTCCAGTTCTCTTCCCCTCATCCAGCTGCGGGGAGGAGTGAGCAAGTGGCTGCGTGGTGCTTAGTTGCCAGCTGGGATTAAACCACAACAATTAGCTAGGATGTGGTAGTGCCTCCTTTACCTCAGCTGAGGGGTTCTCCCACAGCCAAGGAAAGGACAACACTTGAGGGCTCTGATAATTCTCAGATGGAGCTTTCCCAAGCCCATTTGCCATAATCATTCAATATCAGTTGCAAAATATTTATTAGAACAGAAAAAATGTGTGTGCCTAAACAAAGAGAGGTGGATTTCCAAAATTATTCTCCAAACTATTTATATTCTTGAAGAAGATTAAAAACTAAGGGTCAAATTCTTTCCATGAGCACAGAACTGAAGAATTTTGTCACATCGCTATCTAACAATTTTTCACAGAGGCACTTAAGGTCTGCTGATGGATAGTTAGTGCAGTTTGAGCCAATCTTCCTCTTTTATGGTAATGTTTATTGATGCAATTTTACTGCATTCATTGAGAATACTCAACATCTTCATAGATGCAAATGAAAGGAAAATAATTTCTTTTGCCATTTTCTGAATCCATGGCATACACAAGTGACACAACATGGTATTTATTAATTCCTCAGCTTTATATGTATTCAGCATGTTTTAGAGAAAACCAATTATAATTAATTCTTTCATAAAAGCAGTATCTTTAGTATGATAATTCAATGAGAAATAGCTAGCTCTGAAGCAAATAACCAACGTTTATAATCTCAAAGCCCATTATCATCAGGTGAATTATCTCTTTAAACACTTTTGATCCAAGAGGATGTATTATGTTGCCAGTGATCTTCCTTGGCATTATGCATAGCAATTTAATTAAGTTAATAGTAAATTTCTCCTCTGTTCCCTTACGCAGTTTATGTGACAAATACATTTCATTTAGTTCTGCAATATAAAAACCTTAATAAAGTCATTGAAAATATGTCTCACAGTATGAGACACTTGACAGTTGTTTTGCATCACTTATCATTTGTTATTATTACAGGTTAATGTCTTTGCTTGTGGGCAGATCAGAAACTAGTGAATTTCTGAAAAACTCCGTTAGCCTCAAACCCAATGCTGTATTTACTTGTAAAAGCACAAAAGACTGACTCCAATGAAGTCACCATGGTTCTGTTCTAGGCACATTTTCTGAGGCTGTGCCAGGTGCAATGGAAAGTTATGATTTCACAGCCTGACATATTGTTCTTTCCCATAGCCAGCACAGGCTGAAAAACGGGCAATAGGACCTTCTTACTGTCAAAACTGGGTGTAGTGCTGACAGCTGTACAAAATTACTGTCATGTTCCTTCTTCACAGGTGATGAAGAAAATTATTCATACACTAAAATTGGTCCTTAAACGATCCTAATAAAAGAAACGACTCAGGCACAAAGTTTCTATAATGTAGCAAGTTATGTTGCATTAATTGAGCTATAGTGATTAACTACATGCTTATTTTTATGATCGATGCAAAGCCACTTGAGTTAATTTAGCCATTTTTCAATGCAGGCTAAAATGATTTGAATTACATCACCTTTGTGCCAGACTAGGAAAGTTCAGCCTCTAATGCAGCTGATAAATTTGATCACTTGTTTCAGTCCATAGATGGCAGTTGCCTTTTTGTATGGAGTATTTTGTTTGTATTTTCCTTGGCTAAATTAAGATACTTTAAAAACTCTGTATTAAATTTGACCTTTCTGAAGAGTGAGGATAATTTATGCTTATACACAGATAATTTATTTACTTAATGTCTGTAGAGATTTAAAATCTAATCATAATCTTGAGTGTATAAAAATAGTACAAAATTCTAAGCTTTATAAAATTTGCTAAAACATGACCAGTGCTTCAGTGTATCCCAGATTGGACAGCTGATCATGAGTCTTCCCACGCAGAAGATAGTTTTAAGGTGAACCAACACATCAGCAAGCTACCGTACATCGATGGCTTTGCAGCAACTGGCTTTGGAATTGTTTGCTTCTCTCAGATGAATGGGGAATTGCCTTTCTATCTATAAAAGGTAAGTTATCTTAAATTACTTCACACTTTTTAGGGGATAAGAGGGCACATGGACAATTAATGTGGAAAAAATTATGTGTGGTAACTTATTCTGTGCACTCAAACCCCAAGTGTGAAATTGGTGGAAGAGCTGAGCAGTATCACAGCCTTCCCTGAGGAGTACTGACTGGGAAAGAGCAAACTACTGTAAATTATTAGGGGAACTTAAAGCAGATATGCATGGCAGATCAGATGGAGCACCTTTTCCTTCTTAATCCCTAATTAATGATAAAACTATTTTTTCTTAACTGATTCTGAGAATCACCCTTTCATCAAATAAGGATGCAATAAACTCATTTCATATAATCTCAATGTAGGTAAGACAATCTACCTTTTCTTAGAGAACCTTTTCTTAGGTCTTTTGAACAGCAAACATATTATGTGTGGGTTTACAACAAAACTGAAAACAATAAAGAATTGAGAGAATATTTGAAACATAGATTTCACAGATGCTAGATACATTAAGGTATCCATTCTTTACAGCATACAGAATCAAAAAATTGTTCATATAGAAACTCCATATGAACTCTTTATATGAGCTAGATAATTCCAATAAATGTCAAATGAGACTGTGCGTATCTATGTAAGAGTAAAAGTTGACATTCAAGGTCATGTGCTTCCTTTATTTATGCTGACTTCAGCAGGGCTAACTGTGGAGTAAGGCAGAATTTGAGTGTGGCTCAGTGAAGCACATGGCCGTGGGCATCCTGGCATGGGGGACTTAAAATATAAATGAGAATTTCAGCTTTCATTTTCCTATGAAGATAGCACAGGAAAGGAAACCCAGCTATTTCTGAGTGCAAGCTTATGACAGTAAAAATTAGGGCACCTGTCTGTAATGGTGTTGCCTACACTTTATTCAAAATCATAGGCTTTTCACATAAAAATTCACTGCTCTTCCTTTCCTTCCTGTAGCGTATTTGCCACTTAACATCAAGGAAGAAAGTAACAGCAATGACTTCGATATATACCCACAACAGATCAAGTCAGAAAGAACTGCATATACCACATGCTGCTCTTCTAAACTGCACACTAAGCACCATGAAGACCTCAGAATCAAAAGCAAAATCGTTTGCCACTCTTTGTGAGCCCACATCTCCAAGGAAGAACACGCTACCTTGCTTGTTAGGCAATGTTATGAGTTAAGCACACTTAATATACCTATTTACACATTTTGACCTCTTAAGGTGTTCTGACTTCAACACTTTCATGTTAAATATTGAGATTTCATAAATGAAAAGGGTAAAAATATTTTACATCAAATCAAATAATTATATAGACTAGACTAGACTAGACTAGACTGTTTCAGTTGGAAGGGATCTACAACCGTCATCTAGTCCAACAACCTGACCACTTCAGGGCTGACCAAAAGTTATAGTATGTTGGTAAGGGCATTGTCCAAATGTCTCTTGAACATTGACAAGCATGACCACCTCTCTAGGAAGCCTGATCCAGTATTTGACTACCCTCTTGGTAAAGAAATGTTTCCTTTATACACTTTAAAACTCAGCAAGCTTTAAAAAGATATATTTTTATATGTCAGATCTTTCCAATAAAGTTATATCTTCCTGCAAAATTATAAGGCTAAATAATATAAGGCTAAATAATAATCCTTAAAAAATATATAAGGGAACTGCAAGCAGATTAATAACTACTGTTTCACTGCCTGACACCGTCTAGTTATGCTGGATTGTACAGCAAATCTGGGCTGTTTTTCACTCACATAAAAATGCTGCCTACACTGATAAAGACTATTAAAATCAGKTAGTATGAAATGCTCTCTAAAAGACCAAAAGGTATTCAAAATAATATTTTAAGGATTATTGTAACAGTCAAAGATTAAGATTTCTGTGTTACTGTCTGAGATTAAACATGCTGATTTCTAGCTATATTATTTTGAAGCTATGAACACGAAGGATTTCCAAAATTATTTCCCTCCCACAAACATTATTTTCTTCATCTTTTTAGTACTGATTCCTGGAACAAATCCTGTTGATTTGATTCAGGAAAGCAAGCAGAGCTTTGGCCAGCAATGTCAGTACAATAAGAATGATAAATCTCCTTCACACTTTGAACAAGAAAAGACTTGCCTTTCAAGAAGAAGAGATGAGATAATACAACAACAGCTGTGTTCTTCTTAGGGAACCCTGTCTTGGACACACTGGTGAAAGATATCTTCCTTTTTGATCTGGATCCAAAGAATGAAGCTGTTTAAATGCACTTAGTATGCGGTTGTTGTGCCCCTTCCAAAACAGAAAACAGAGAGACATGCACTAAGTCCTTAGTTGCAGAACTGCACCTTTGTTCTAGGCAGAATGCTAATGGAAAACCTGCTACTTCACACTGCTCCTGTTACTTTGTTGAGCAATGATTTGATCTGACAAAGAGCTTCTACCCAAATATCCTGTTAATAAAATAAGACCCACTGTGCTGCACCCTTTCAGAGCGAATGTGGACAAAAAACCAGCAACAGTTAAGGCATGAATAAGTGAAGCTGAAGGATATAAAAGCCTTGGCCGTGGTACTGTTTGTTGTCCTTCCAAGAAATTCTCCTACAAAGCATATTCAAGCAATGAAAATAAAATTTGAATGTTGACTAATTCCACCCCTTTCTTAACATGCTCATATCAATTACAGTGAGCCTGTCTCAAAGACAGTGTGAATCAGACATGTCAGTACTGTTCCAGAGTACTATACGCCTTCTGTGAAGGACATATATTGTTTAGAATGAAAAAGATGTATAAACAGGAATAAGGAGATGAACTGAAGCCAAGGAAAATATAGTGTAAAATTAAGAACACTTTCCTTCCATGAAGTCCGTGATAAGGTTTGAGTAATTTAATTCTACGTGGCATAAATGAATGGAATCTGTTTTGGACAGTGCCATCTGTCCCATGGCAAGTGTCACAGCTGGGACTGTGAAAAAATCTGTCTCTTTAATGAATCTGCTCACATGCTCTGAGTACTGTAAGCTGAAAGAAAGTTGGTTACCTGGTCATTCAAATCCATGAATTTTGACCTTTTTTTCACTCTTTAGTAAATATTCACAAACTCGTAGTAAGGAAAAAAAAAACAGAGTGAAAAGTAACAAAAGTAACAGCTAATCAAATTGTAGGATAGCAGTGGAGTTAATTAGACACTCCTAAAGGACCCCCAGGGATTTCCCAGGCCTACAAGCTAGATAGCCCTTCTTTGGTATCTCTCTTTGGGATTTCCATCCTCTTTTCTTTGTCTCAGGAGTGCTTTTCTTCACTGCTTATGAGTGTGACTGCTTTATTACCTTTGTTTATGTGCTTATCATTCATGTCCTTCTCTGGCCACTTGCCAACCAAAGAACAGCTTCCTATGTCTCATTTATCTTCCTAATAAGCCTCCTTCTCAAAACTCCTAGGCTTCCCATATGAAGGACTCACTATCCCCCTGTGGAAGCAGCTGTTGTCTCAAGTCCTTCCTTAACTCAGTTTGATCTTGTCTTTCTCTGATTTCTTTGAACTAATTTATTCCAGAGAAAAGAGAATATCACCCAAAATCCAGGTTTCTTCTTAAGTTCAGCCTAGGTGTTCTCCTGTTTTCAAGAAAAGATGTGGAATCTCTTGAAGTGCACTGTTAAAACCAGCTAACTGCTAACTAACAGCTGCTCACAAGAACACAGCCATAACTTAAATATAATTATTTGTTTTAAACCTACAGCAGATTCTGAAACAATCACTGTGAAAAATCATGGCGGAAGGGTGACTGCACTGCTGTTGGAGAAAGCTGGCTTATTCTAGTGACACCGATATCAAAATGTGTCTGTTTTGGAAAGGGATTAGCACTGTTTTAATCTGCTTAAATATTCATAGAGTCATAGAATCATAGAATGGTTTGGTTTGGAAGGGACCTTTAAAGATCATCTAGTCCACCCACCTTGCCATGGGAGGTGACATCACATAAAGATGTCTGTATAAGAATTAACATTCTCCCAGAGTAATTAGTTAGGATTATTTTTTTGATCGCTGCAGGTAAAACTGTCTTGCGTTGTTTCTGTCTGTCTGCATTGACGGGGTTAGTACAATTTCTAGCTTTTGCTCTGCCGGAAGCGTTTCCCTTCAGCCGCGGAGCCTGCGGGGAAGCGCGGTGGCGGTGGCGGTGGCGGTGGCGGTGGCGGCGGCGTTGGCGGCGGCGTTGGCGGCGGCGGTGGCGTTCCCGCTCCAGCACCGCGGACAGCGCCCGGCGGAGCCGCCCCGCCCCGCCCCGGCGGAGCCGCCCCCCGGCGATTCCCGCGCCCCTCCGCTGCCGGCACCCCTTCTGGCGGGCGGGGCGGGCCGGGGGAGGCCCGGCAGCTCACCGTGCAGTCGGGCAATGCTAGCCCGACGGCCTTCGTTAAATGCATTTTGTCCCTGAAGTGCGCATGATGTATGCATGCGATGGCCATTAGTCCTAATGGGATGCAAACCAGACTCCAGTCTTATGGGAATTGTGCTTATGGAAGGAGCATGATTGATGATAATGGGAAAGGGACTCGCCCTTAGACATAGCAAATAGAAGAGCTGAGAGTGATTTGCACCTCCCTGAATGTAATGTCGAGAGGGCTTTGAAACAGCAGAAGACTAGCATAATACATCTAGGTATTTGTCCACTCAGCGTCACATTAGATAACTTTGATCTGCAGCATAACCTGAGTATTTCACTTAGATGAATCAGAGTGTGTAAGCTTTATACAACTTATGCTCAAAGGTAGATGGTATGAATTGCAAAAATGAAAAGGCATAAGCAAAACATTATTTACATCTTATGTCGGTCAAATGTTTGAGTGTATATACCAAATGACAACAGTTGTAATGGTAAGTAACACAATTCAAGAAGGTTAACAAAATAACATGCAAGCAGATAGTCTTTCTGAAGCTTCTTGGGTGATTCCAGTGCTGCTCTGTTGCTTAATAGATGGGTAGAAAGACTAATGTTTTCTCAGAAGCCTTGCTTTTATTGCATATGTACCTCTGGCTGTGGAGCACATCTATGAAAAGATCTCATGATTTCCCTGCTTGATAGATTTTGGCCCTTGATGAAAGGTCTGAACTCACACGTTCATTGGTGTCATACAGCACTTGCAGAGTAGTTTGAGCCCTTTCATCTGTAACAAAGTATTATACAGGCAAAAGTTCAAACAAGAAGGCAATTCTTCAAAACCCGTGTAGGCAAGATAGCTCAGTGGAAAAGGATATGTGTTTTTTCAGTGTGAAAAACTGAATATATGGTAGTCCTGGTTATGAAGAAATGATCTTGACTTGACGGGGTTAAAGTAGCATTTGAGATTATTGGAAGTGTTCACATGCACTTTAAATGGACTTTTATACATAGGGTTGTAGCTGCTTCTCCAACCCTGAAAGAAGAAATGCCTTTCAAAAAATCAGACATATTTCCGAACTAGTGCAGCCTGTCAAGTGCTGTTAGTAAAAAGAAATCATATGACCCGCTTCTCTGTTCAATGTGTTAGCTAAAATGTTTTTGGCACAACAACAGGAGAGAGCTGGCTCCTTGCCATATGCCTCTCTCTCATACCTGGAGTCATCAGCTGCTCAACTCCCCTCCCTTTCTCCCTCACTATAGCCCCAGAATACAAAATACTTGATAAATGTACATTGTGCTTGGACATTAATTATAATGGTTTTCACATTCCAATATTAAATTGAATGTATGTATGAAGTTCTCAAAAAATGGGTGGATAAGGTATCCTGTATGTAGGCTCTTAGATAGAAAAGAGATAATTCACAGTAGTATTTTAGAGGTATATGTGTTTAAAGGATCAGTCTTAATCCCTTGAGCTTCACACAGTCCCAGGATGCACTGACACTGATATTAAACACAGCAGTGACATGGTACTTCAACGAGCCACAGTCTAAAGGCAAACTGAAAAATAATCAGTTTCTTCTGTTATGTTTGTGAAGGACAGAGAAGGTATGAGGAGCAGAGACATCACATGCACCCTACCAAAACTCCTGTTGCAGCTGTGGAGATGGCAGAATAAGCTGTGAAGCAGCCATGCCATCTCCATAGTAACAGAAAGGCAAGGATGATGATTCAGAATAGAACATGCACTCTTCCCATTGCTATGCAACCTCTTGCCTCAGGATTTTTTAAGTGCAGTCTCCAGATAGAACCTTCCTTTTGCCCTAAAACATCTGAAAATACAGACATTGCAGAGCAATCCTGTACTGCTGGACAAGTCTGAATAAACAATTGAAAATTTTATGTCAGAATGCTAAGCCATCACAAATGTAAAAGCCATAAACAGATTTGCTGAAGAGATTGTGGAATAAATCCTACACTTATTGAATAAAGAGTTAAGTGCTATTACATGCTTTTAGATTCCCTCTGTTCCTTCCCCACTCAGGGAACTCAGCTGTAAATCTTTCAGTTGCTTAGTGAAAGGACGTGGATTAGACTGTATGTTACCCACAGTCACCTCTGTGAATCACTTTGACAAATCTGTTGTTTTTCTTCACCAAAAAGGAAAGCAAAAATGGGTTCAAAGTAAATTACCTGAAAATATCAAAGGGGAAAAGGTATTTTCTAAACAATATCTAAAAAGCCTTCAGTAGTTTGGAACCTGGTTACTGGTGGGTACATCTGTGTGGATCTTTGCGAGCAGACTGGAGCCTGCTATACCCACATACCAGATTTCTCCACTTTCCTCCAAGCTAACTGGTACCCAGATTACTATATTAGTGTAAAGATATACTATGGCGCAGCTCTTACCAGTGCTTATTAGCACAGACTTACTGTCATGCACACCACAGCTTCTGGGATGCAGGCAACGTGAGCTCAGCGTTACCACCGACAGCCATGCTGATATACCACAAAGACTTTCACGTATTCTGTTCCTTGGTTAGTGCAGTAAATTTGGGTGGAAGCACATAACACATGCTTATGTGTTTAACATAGCACATGCTTGAGATTCAAGTTTGCATACACCAAGGGCAGAATGATGCAAAGACCCACAGCTGGAACCATGACCTTTTCCTTTGCTTATAAATTCAGAAAATAGGAAAGTGTGACTAGTTCTTCTCCACATTTTTTTCAGAATTTGTCCTTCTGTTGACACTTTTCTCATTCCTTTCCCCAGCAAATTAATCTCTTGTCTCTCTTCCTGTACTGTAAGGTTTTCATTGTTTTATTATTTTTATTGCTTCTTTCTCTGGGATTTTCTACTGTGTCTATATAAAGAATGTTGGTATGGTCAATGGGCAGAAGGATTGGAATCGCTAAGGCAGTAAAATGTAATCTGATTTGCATAGCATTTTTCTGTAATTGTGAATCTTCCACTGAAGCACTGAAAAGAGGATTTATACATGGTCAAGGATTTAACCCATGGTTCCTAGATATGATGGTGATAAACATGTCAGAAATTCACCCCAAAAGACATTATTGCTAGTATGCACAGGAAATTAAGTATGTATAGCTGCCTATACTTGTTCCTTCTAATGACTAGATTCTCAATCTTTTTCTGGTTTTAAATGAAATGTTTTAATTACATATCTTTTTTATCTGTGCATATTTTTTTTACTAAAAACAGCAAGTGGTGAGACATGAAACCACATGTCTTAAGCAAGTGAGAAGAATAAAGAAAATGTTTCTGAGATGCTSTTTTTGATATTAACATTTACTGACAAGTTTGTTACACTACCCAGCAGCACTGACCTTATTATGCCAGTCTCATCTTCAAGCAGTCTCCATGCAGCAATGGGAAAAGAGGGTAGTTTATTTTTATAAAATACAAAATGTACACAGATCACAGTGCTCACTGAAGCAAACACATCTTATGATGACTTTAAAGGAACAGTAAAAAATAATAATAATGTGACTAGTTTTTCTTTAGCTTGTAAGAGAAAAACTACTACTATTCAAGGCATTGTGCTGGAGTCTAACCAGGACAGATATGCAGCAGTTTTGCCTGAGAATTCCGTGAGTAAGACATTTGAGAATAAATCCCTAAGCCAGATGTTATTAACATTGGTACGTGTATTGGTTTATGTGGCAAGGTTTTGGTAGCAGGGGGGCTGCAGGTGTGGCTTCTGTGAGAACCTGCCCCCATGTCAGACAAAGCCAGCTCCAGCCGGCTCCAAAACGGACCTGCCACTGGGCAAAGCTGAGTCCCTTAAACTTTGCTGGTAGCGCCTCTGTGATAACGTATTTAAGGAAGGGTAAAAAATGCTGCACAGCAGTTGTGAGACATAAGTGAGAAACTGTGAGAGAAACAGCTCTGTAGATACCAAGGTCAGTGAAGAAGGAGGGGAGCAGGTGCTCCAGGCGCCAAAGCAGAAATTCCCCTGCAGCCCATGGAGAAGACCATGGTGATGAATGTTATCCCCTTCCAGCTGGTGGAAGACCCTGCACCAGAGAAGGGGGATATGCTCTGAGGGAAGTTGCAGCTCATGGAGAGCCTGCACTGGAGCAGGTTCCTGGCAGGAGCTGTGGCCTATGGAGAGGACCCACGCAGGAGTAGGTTTTCTGGCAGGACCTATGGAGGACCCACACTAGAGCACTTTGTTCCCAAGGGACTGCACTCCATGGGAAGGACCCACTTTGGAGAAGTTTGTGAAGGACAGTCTCCTGTGGGAGGCAACCCATGCTGGAGCAGTGGAAGAGCATGAGGAGGAAGGAGCAGCAGAGACAAAGTTATCAGTTATGAACTGACTCCAACCCCCATGCCCCATCCCCCCGAGCTACTCAGGGCAGAGAAGGTAGAAGAGTCAGGAGTGAAGCTGAGCCTGGGAAGAAGGGAAGGTGAAGGGGAAGGTGTTTTTAATTTTGTTGTTATTTCTCACTACCCTACACTGTTATTAATTGGCAATAAATTAAATTAATTTCCCTGAAGTCATGTCTGTTTTGCCCATGACGGTAATTGGTGAATGACCTCCTTGTCCTTATCTCAACCCATGAGCTTTTCATTGTAGCTTCTCCCCCTGTCCTGCTGAGGAGGAGGAGTGGTAGAGTGGCTGGGTGGGCACCTGGTGACCAGCCAACATCAACCCACCACAGTGTGCTTCAATTTGAACAAACACATTTCACAGTGGCAAGTTCTTTTTACATCTTTTAATTGGCAAACATTTTTAATGAGCTTTAAAAAAAGGATGAGGTATTCATAGGTTACAGAGTCTTTCCATTCTTTAGAGTACCTTTGGTCTAGCTCTCACCATCTGAAGGCCCTTTCATGACCCATTGGTCCATATTCTCAAGCCGTGTCCTACAAATTTTACTCCTGTCTGAGAAACTCGTGATAGATACAGCCAGCTGTTGCTCAAAGTCCCTCCTTCTGGAACAGGCTCACAGAAAAGCTAACCAAAGGCAAATACAAACCCATTCACTGGAAGCTAATGCTCTGGCTTCAGACCAGAACATGGTATTCAAACTGCATCAGTGGTGCAAAGAGAGGATGGTTTTATTTCGAAGGACAGAGGGAAGACATCCATTCTCTTCCTCCTTAACCCCTCTATATTAGGGAGGTGATCGTGCCCCTGTACTCGGCACTGGTGAGGCCGCACCTCGAAGACTGTGTTCAGTTTTGGGCCCCTCACTACAAGAAGGACATTGAGG